>CM065925.1:27543521-28018521 GCA_033439105.1 Magallana nippona | reverse complement strand
GAGCACCTCTGGATTTATTTCATACTTAGCAATTATAAAGAAAACATTCCGAACACATTCGCAGGGGGTGTACTGGTCGAAACCTTCAGCAACCGAAGTATATCACGGACTTGCACGAAATAATCATGATGATGTCGGACTCAAATTATCATATAAGACGACTTGGCTAATTCTTTTATCTAACGTACCGATGTACATTAACAATAATTTATTAATTTTACTTACTCTTTACGATCAACTAATCAATTTGATAAAAGAAAAATGCAAATATAAACAATAATTAAATGTTTCTTTGATGATTCATTAAGGTTATGAATGTAGCGATCATTGCAGAAAAAATGTACATAACCCGGTAACGAGGCTTATGCGTTAGCGCTTTATGTATTTTTGCAGAAAAAATTACAGAGCGGGTCATGTATTTTTTCTGTAATGTCGCTACATATCGCATGAATCACCAAAGAAAGTATTTTATTGTTTAAATAAACTACATATTGCCCCTTGTGAAGAACCCTTACAATAGGATGCAACAGCTTCTTCTGTAAGCGCGTCACATTATTGGCAAACTTGCAATATTATGACATTTTAAATCACTTTTCATAAAAAGCACACATACATGTAGACACATTTAAAACTGTTTCGAAACTTACGGATTGCTTCGAGTACCTGCATTAATGCCGATTGGATTTAGCTGAAACATTCTCGATTGGGGTATTCAGCTATGCAGATCAGTTACTCGCAGTGATTGATATTAAAAGTAATATTTCACCATTTGAAATGTCAATAATTAGTACTTGTCTCGTTAATTCAATAACTATAGAAATCCATTTCTAAAGTTATATATTTCAAACATATATTTTGTATAAATATTTTAAGCATTAGCATGTGTCTCTTAGAACACAGATAGAACAAGCGTTATGATATTAAATAAATGAGTTTTCAGGATAATCACCACACTGTGATGATAAATGGATACATGTACACATATAGATCTAAAAAAAAAAAGGCAGATGTAACTTAAAACAAAACAATGTTTAGTGCAACAGTTGACAGTTACAAAAGAATACAAGCTGGTAAATGGTTTTACACACAAATTGCCTTTATACATATTGTATGTTACTAACCTCGGAGTCTTACATTTGACTTCCTCCAGCTATTAGAATGACCAAGTCCAGGTTTTGTCACTTGCTTAATTTTATTGCAGTCGATAATTTTGAATTTTCCAAGAAGCTACAACAAGTACTTGTACGCGATTATGTTTATAATATAGTGTGAAGACAGATTCCCCTAATGGCCTGTCGTTGAGATGTCATTAAGTAATTAGTAAACGTAACGTGATCGTTGGGAAATGTCAGTTAATTGATAGAAACGCTGACCATCGGCCGGGGAGGAGTGCGCGATCAGAGAGCCCATGTAATTTCACGTGCATTTTTTATTCAAGTTCATATTCATTTATTCTCTCGGACCACAAAATATATGGTATATTGAATAAACATACCTTTAATGGGTTTCATTCATTTGCTATTGTTGATGTCATATAAATGTATTTGAAAGTCCACACGTTTAAAATTCTTTGAATACATTCAAACCAGGGGTTTTAATAGTGCTGTACAGACACAAGACATTCTCTGTTGCTATGTATGATTTACTCCACCTTCTCTCCAAACATTATTTTAAGTTCATATATTCATAGTTATTTTATAATTAAAATAAAAGAAACAATTGTGATTATGGAGTTATGAATGCAACATATTAAACGTTCATATAGGCTTAATGTCATGTTTAGTGAAACCTTTGTATTGTACATGTTCACTTCCTTTCCAGGTCAATCATATTTAATTCTTATTATTAGTGAATGACTTATTTTTTTGCCATTGTCAATTCACCGTTGCTAATAACATTTTTGCGATAGAAATGATATGTAATTCAATGTGTGTAAGATAAACACGTCAGATAATACCTCACGGAGTGGGTGGTTACGGCGCACTACGATAGCAATCATATCAAGTCATTTATTTTACTAACCATTTAAACATAATATCAATTAAACATATTGTTCAAAAGTGAAGTAACTATTGAAAACTTAAAAAAGGTGTATGAATTGGATCACGCTAAGTTATTAATAACAACGTATCGTTATTCAGATATAATAGCCACTGTATATGTTCCGGCGCATAAACGACTGCCTGGGGATTTAGCTTCGATGGGGAATTATGTGGTCTTACGCCCAGCGGCAATCTCTGGTCTTGTGGTAAAAACCGTATTAACCTAAATGAAGACGAGGTCGAGGATCAGTTCAAGACAATTTGTTTATTTTGTAATGTCCAGAGCGTAAGTAACATAGCACTATTATACAATAATTAATCATTGATTAATAATTACCAATACAAAGATAATTATGAATAATGGAATACAAAATATTGAAGTTAAAAGTGACGTTAAAGTTGATTAAAGTATATAAACTATAGTGGTCCGCCATTAAACAGCGGTGGCCATTGCAAAAACATACTTCTGATAACAATTTCCTATACTAAAACAACAGAGTACATTTATTTCTTTCATGGCTTGATTTTACATAATTTTGTAAGAGTTAAAGAACATAAAATTAAATCAAAGTAACACAAAATCTGAATTAAATCTTCAATTGAACGGTGAACTGATATAACTATTTCGGATTCGAACTCACGATTCACAGTTAATTCGTTAAATTCGTAGTTAACTCTCTAATCCATTGCGCTACGCTGTAAGTAACAATTTTGTGAAGGAAAACATTTGTAAAACTATACTTGATTTTATTGTTTATTTTAAAAGGAAGTACGTCACAATATGGAGGAGTCTTTACCACCTTAATGAACAGAAACTTTAAATAATCAAGACCTCTTAAACTTCCTATTTTAGCTTTGAAATAAATGACAATATTCACCGGCGCGTCTTTTAACCACAATGAACCGCAATGAACCACAATGAACCGCAATGAACCACAATGAACCACAATGATACCACAATGAACCACAAAGAACTTTATTAAGGTGATAAATGTAATTCAAAATGTATAAAATTGAATTAAAGTTTAATTTAAGGGCAGACGCGACCTAGCATCCATTATTTTCAACTTTTTTCATATCTCCGCAATGTGAAGAATTCCATCTCTGTAATTCCAAATTTACATTTTCATGTTATTTGAAAGTTTTTATATGAATATATAGTTTCAGTTGAAAATGTATACTACTACATTATAAATAAGCATTCAACTGCATTTTGCATGCTATTAAAAGACAAAATCAAAAATTATAACTCCAAAAAATGGCCTGCTAATTTGCACTCTGATTTTTTTGGCATTAACAAGTTTAAATGCAAATAAAGAAGAAATGTTATACCAAGGAAAATTATCTAAAACTGAGGAACGTTGCGTATATCCATGATATATCTCAAAAAAATTCTGACGGCATGTTATGTTGCAGAATTAATGCATTTTCAATTATGTATATGTATGTTCAGCTAGGTACACACATCATATTTCATTCATTCAGAATTCAATTATTTCAGTACATGTAACGCTTAGATGGTGGTATATTATAAATATGTAAATAAAAGCATGAATCAAAAAAAATATCTATATACATGTATAAGGTGAATTTGGATATATAAATATATCAGGTGAATATTATTATTTAATTAAAGCTGAATATAATTAGCTAAGTTGTCGTATTGTTTAATTTTTAAAGAAATCTGTCACTTTACATGACATTTGAAAATGTTTGATTAACTGGTTAAACAAGATGATTCTACAATTTTTGTCATCTTTGGATTAAAGGATGACTGCACTTAACGCCATGTTCGGGCCCTTTTTTGGTCACTATTGTTACGTTTAATCCTCTCTCAATTTTACTTTAATTCATTTGTCATATAGTTTAGTCATTTTCTAATAGATATTTAATGTCATAATGGTTTTAAACTGCGTTGCAATAAAAAAAATCGTTGTTTTCTTATTCTTACTGCTCTGCAAATATCTGGAATTTAGACTTGTCTGCCCTTGATTGAAGATAAGACTCTACATTCGTGAATTGAATCGAAAGGACGGATATTAACAGTGAAATTGAAGTTATAGGTACACTACGCTAGTCTCTCTCCCCCCCCCCCCCCCCCCCACCACCACCCCGGATTATATGGATTAAATGTAAGGTAAGAATTTCTTCACATCAATTATGACATCCCCTGTGTATTATTGTTAGTATACACACCGACAGTAGCTCTCGTGTATTCAGGGCCAGTTTAATGACAGCAAGTGTAATAAAGCCTCCCAATATGTATTAGGGGTATCCAAAACTGGAGAAGAGAGGAGGGGATATACAATACACCTTGTTGTTAACTGGGGATCTCTCTCTCTCTCTCTCTCTCTCTCTCTCTCTCTCTGTTAAACTGAAGTTACCACTGTACTTTGTAAATAACGACAGAATACTTCCTCTAATTAGTTTATATACACACATACAGACACACATTGCTGACATTTGAAACTTGAAAAAATACAACAAACCTGGGTTTTTTTTTTTCATTTCCATATTTAGATGGATTGTACAGTCATATATGTGAGGTATTCCTATAAGTTGAATGTGTTGTCCTTATATTATAGAAACTTAAATACTCGTTATCACTATATATAATGAAACAATCAATTGTTTGTTAGATAGTCAGATACATGCAACTATACTGAATTTTGTTATCCAATGCGTTCTTTGTCACCATCCCACCCACCCCTTCCTCCCGAGAATACACATCGCACCATATATCGTTAAATACACGGCTTGGGAGAGGGTTAATTGCTTTTCGGTGAAATTGTAGGCGAGTACAGGAGGAACTTCAGATAGCTTGCCCCTTTGTCAACTATAGCCCCCATCCAATACACTTTCCCCCTCCCCATCCCAAACAACATCACCTCCTCTAAATTCTCAAATACATGCATCAAGTACCGGAAAATAATGTCAATTGGTCACAATCGAAATGTACCTATTTATCGATAATAATCAAACTTTAATTCTAAAAATATATTAACCTAAATATCAAGATTTAAAGCTGCATTTTTAAAGATACGAATCTGTATTCAAGGATTTCATGTATAAACGGGTTGATGGAATAATATTTACAGAGAGGTGCTGGACTAGTGCAATTTTTTGTGTGAAGAATAGCATCATATCATAGAAAGTAGATTTTTTTTTCAAACTGAAGAGACACGTTTTTATTCAAAACCTCTATCATTCATGATATAAACGAGCTGATCATATGTACCGACAGCGAATATCGTAATATACTTTAGCAAAAATAATTAGAAACGGGGTGATATTTTATCTATATTCGGGTTTTTGCACGTTTACCACTATTTAAATTGTAGTTTAGGAATTATAATATTTGCCGAATTTTCATGCTATAATATTTGCGGAATAGTTAAAATATTTTTCGAAAACGTTATAATTTTATGTGGATATACGTGGTGCGCTGGTCAATGTAGAAATGCCAAAACGTTCCAATTTAAGAACGTCTGCTTTTCCTGAGCCATGAACAACTAATGCAAGTGCGTTTATCTATAAATAAGAATTCTGTACATGTCGCTATAATTTCTATAACTCACAATTAGAAAATTACTTCAATAATCAGACGATCATAGAAATCGATATTCCATGTTAGATTAACGATAACCAAAACTACATAGTAATATATGTAAGATCTCTCATGATATTTGTGATAGAATATAATTTTTATCCAACGACCTCTAATCACATCTTTAATCTCATTTTGATGGACTTTTCCGCGATTAAAAAAGAAAGCTCGTCTGTCAGTCCTACTTTAAAAGATCAGAAAATAACTTTAAATTGCTAAAATTCGTCAAGTCAAATTCAGTTTCGACTCTGGTTTGAAATCATTTTGTATATCACACGGTCTCATGACATTTAAAAAAGTCATTTTATTCAAGATAACAAGCAAAATCGTCATTAAATCATGTTTTGTAGCAAATTAAATTATAAATAATACAGTTTATATTTATCTATAAGTATGGAATGGCAACTTTGAATTTGCCAACAATGTGAATGCAAATTAGTACACATGTACATCGTCAATTACCTGTAAATTGTATATATGACACTTTTAGGTAGTTATACCAAATATATAATGAATGTATTCACTTAAAATCAGTTCATTGTGGTTCATTGTGGTATCATTGTGGTTCATTGTGGTTCATTGCGGTTCATTGTGGTTAAAAGACGCGCCCATATTCACAGTACATATTACGATCAAAGTTTGACGCCTTGATAAATAATTTACATTCCTATGAAAATGACTTAAATATGAAAAATTGCAAACACTGACCTACATGAAGACGAGGTCGAGGATCAGTTTAAGACAATCTGTTTATTCTCTCGTGTCCTGAGCATAAGTGACGGGCGGGTGACGGGGGATAAGCTTCAACCTCGAACCTGTCCTCAGAGAACTAGGTAACTTAGGCGGATAGTTGCAGGGTAATTAACTTCATTGAAAGCCGATATGTAGAAATGTTTTATTCCTGAATAAATAGTAACTAGCTTATTTTTTGGACGATGAAAAGAAAGTACAAATGTATGTGTAAATGTTAGTTCGAACAAATCTACAGAATTATTTAGCGCGAACGCTTAATTCTTAAAATTTCCATACTCTACTAATTCCTAACAAGTTACCTATATTTTAGCTTAACATGTCAAATAAAGAAGACAAATTATCGACCATTATCCATTATATCATAATTACGTAAAATATAAAAATATAGAAATGTGCACCGTCACACTTACACTGTACATTGCAGTACAACTTTTGGTGTATAAGAACAAAATCTTTGAGTATGGATAGTTTTAAACTTCTCATACATTATAGATCTATTAAGAGATGCTTTGAATATTGGCCACATACATGCATTCAAATTCTCCTTACAGGACTGCCACATTCAGTGATCACGCTATATGGTGATCAGCACTTCAGACTCCTTTTTTCCTCAGCTTATTTTTTTTTTCAGTTTAATATAGTTTCGTTATTACTGTTATCTTCGATTATTTCGTTTGTTTATTCATTTATATTCAATATCATCGTATTTCATTTCAGAGGATCTTGTGTATTACATGTTTCTGCATGTGTACATATCTTGAGATCAAAAGTCAACAATAAATGCAACCTTAACAGTACCAGTGGAGTTCACATGATAGACTATATGCTCAACTTTTATTTCAACATTGCTTTTATTATCTAATGTGTGCTGAGAGGACAGATCTCCAATCTACCAAAGTTTATGACCGCTAGCCATTAACACAATGCTCTTTATATGGACAGTTTTTCATATCGGAGAGATTCACTTTCTGACAGATCGTCAAGTTTCTCATTCTCTTGACCAAAAAGACGGCATTACACGCACCGCGTGATTAGATGGTCTGATGATGAATTCCGATTTAAGAGTTCCCTGAAAACTGTTCAAACATCTTCAAAGACCAAACCAACATTTCACAGCGCTAAGAGGGTCGCCAAGTTCTTATAATTAATTATATCATAAGCCTGAATGACGACACTTTGTTATTTATAGCTTAGTATGATCAATTAAATGCACCTTTTTATCTAATCAATAATTTCACTTTTGAGCAAGACGTTTAATTAATAACATTGTTTACAAGGTAAATACAATATCGGAAGAAATGCTATTTTAATTAGTTTGGGTACCCCCAGTATTGATCACCATGTTTGGGTTTCTACAGATGGTCGGTCGGTGAACACTCGCTAATTAGATCTACTGATTCGATTAAAGACTTCACTACAAAGAAGCGGGCACTGCCACACTGAACTGATCTGATCATACATCCAGGCAATCTTAAAGCGCTACTGTAAATTTGTTTCAGAGCATAAAACAGAAAATTATTGATAATAATTCTCAACTAGGTTCGATAGTGCGAAAACTTAAGATCATTGATGAACGATCTCAGAAGTCAGACAGATGATGGAATGCTGAAATTAAACTTGATGAGACAACAGTCGATACCTACACCAGCAAAAAGAAGATCAGATGTCAACATTTGCCCAAAAAGCATCCTTTACTTAGCTTTTTAGTTTTTTCAATGTATTTTGAATTCAAGACTGATTTTTTCTTCATTTAATTTACGTTATTTACGTTTAATGAGAGAGAGAGAGAGAGAGAGAGAGAGAGAGAGAGAGAGAGAGAGAGAGCAAGAGAGAGAGAGAGTCCTATTATTTTACATGCAATCAAACTTTGTAGTACAGACAATAAGAACATAGTGTGATGCAATGTAAGGGACGTTTCTGTAATGAACTTGCAATGCCATGTAAGACTCCTTAAAATGACACAGCAAATGACTGATGTGAATCATTAAGAACTCAATTATAAATCAACAGCAATCAAAACTGTATTTTTAAGTATTCACTTAGAAGAAATTGATACATGAATGTTTGATTGACGTAAAAAAGCGAAAGAAAACAATCACGTAACATATCATTAATTGCGAAAAGGCCACTATTATTTAAAGCAATTTGTGTACAAAAAATTGAACTTCCAGCACCTCTTGTCAGCTTTGTATACCTATAACAGTAAAATAAATCACGTAAATAAAATATTTCCGGGCGAATAGAAACAGCGTGTGACAAGGAGATGTCAAAAAGACGGCATATCCTCTTATTTATCATGGTGCCCTTAAAGTGGCGACAAGGACAGGTTCTGTACAGAACAACTCATCCCCTTAAGATTAAGATCTACAGAAAGACAGATCATCCATACACTTCTACAGATAGTAAATTAATCTGTACACGTCTATAGAAACAAAGTAACCATCAGAGATCATCACATCACGTCTACAAACAGATCAATTCACTAACTCAGGTCTGCTAGCAGATCATCATCTCATGTATACTAACAGATCATCATCCCACGTACACCAACAGCTCGTCACCTTAATAATACTAACAGATTATCATCCCATAATCTCAAGTATTCTAACAGATTATCATCCTACGTATACTAAAAAATCATCATCTCACGTATGCTAATAGATCATCATCTCACGTATACTAACAGATCATCATCCCACGTACACCAACAGATCGTCACCTTAATAATACTAACAGATTATCATCCCATAATCTCAGGTATTCTAACAGATTATCATCCCACGTACACTAAAAAATTATCATCTCACGTATGCTAATAGATCATAATCTCAAGTATACTAACAGATCATCAGCTCACGTATACCAACAGATTATTAGCTCACCTATACTAACCGATCATCATCTCAAGTATACCAATAAATCATCATCTCATGTATACTTACAGATCATCAGCTCACGTATACTAACAGATCATCAACTCGGGTCTACTAACAGATCATAAGATCACGTATACTAACAGATCATTATATCACGTACACTAACAAATCATCATCTCACGTATACTTACAGATCATCTCATCAGTTTACTTATTTTAATAGATCATATTCTCAAGTATTCTAACAGATCATCAGCTCAAGTATGCCAACAGATCATCATCTCACGTATACTAACAGATCATCATCCCACGTATACTAAAAATCAGCATCTCACGTGTACTAATAGATTATAATCTCAAGTATACTAACATATAAATGTAAACTTCCGTCCTCCCTTTAGCCAGATATCGCACATATTTAAGGCAGTAGATGCCAATTAAGGGGCGGTTTTTATTAATAGCAGGTGTATTGCGCAGTTCTGATTGAATCGGTTGTAAGAATCGATCGGAAGACGGGGAGGATTGTAAAATAATTTTACCGATGTTTCAAGCAAACATTCCATCTGATGTGACAGTTTGAATAAATCCAAGATGGCGGCGATGTGAACCTTGTGTATTATTAGATAGAAGATAAATATATTTTATTATGAGAAAAACATATAACGTCAGGTGCCTGTTCTTTATACCCATCTAAAACACCAATAAAGCACAGTAGTTTACAGAGAACACCACCAGCTCACTTATATAGAGACATTGAAGGAAATAACGAGAGACATACAGATCATCACCAAATGTCTATACAAACACTGATATAGACAGATTATCTTTATATGTCTACACAAACATTGACAGACAAATCATAATAAAATGTCTACACAGACATTGACAGACAAATCATCAACAAATATCTACTCAAACATTGACAGATAGATTATCACCAAAAGTCTACACAGACATTGACAGACAGCTCATCACCACAAGTCTACACAGACATTGATATACAGATCATTACCAAATGTCTACACAGGCAATCACCACAGTTCTACACAGACATTGACAGATACCTGGTATACCATCATCAAATGTCTACAAAAACATTGACAGACAGATCATCACCAAATGTCTACACAGTCAATCACCACAACTCTACACAGACAGATAGATCATCACCACATGTCTAAACAAACATTGACAGACAAATCATCACCAAATGTCTACACCGACATTGACATACAAATCATCACCGAATGTCTACTCAAACATTGACAGACAGATCATCATCAAATGTCTACACAGACATTGAAAGATAGATCATCACCAAAAGTCTACACATACATTGACTGACAGATCATCACCACAAGTCTACACAAACACTGATAGACAAATCATCACCACATGTCTACAAAAACATTAACAGATGAATCATCACCAAATGTCTACACAGACATTGACAGACAAATTATCACCAAATATCTACTCAAACATTGACAAAAGGATCATCCCCAAATGTCTACACAAACACAGACAGACAGATCATCACCACATGTCTACACAAACATTGATAGACAAATCATTACAAAATGTCTACACAGACAAATATTCACCAAATATCTACTCAAACATTGACAGAAAGATCATCACTAAATATCTACTCAAACACAGACTTTGTCATACAGATCATCACCACAAGTCTACACAAACATTGACATACAGATCATTACCAAATGTCTACACAGGCAATCATCACAGTTCTACACAGACATTGACATAGCCGTTTGCAAGTGAAGAAGGGCGAAAATAACACGGGGCAAAAATAACCCTGTATACAGTAATTAAAATAAAAATCACCAGCTCACATCTACTGACTCATTAGCAGACATTAAAAACAGACTTTAAGCCTAAGTCTTCAGAAAAACGTCGACAGACGGATCATTGCATCACGTATACAGATCAAGATGAACAACTGCGTTTCATTTTTCTAAAATTTTTATTTCTACAGCTGAGTTTTCCTATTAACAATCCAAGTAGAAGTGCATAAATACGGGTCAGTACAGCATAATGAAACTTACATGTTTATCTATGAAGTCCATAATCAAATACTGGAATATTGACCGTTTCTTTTTTGGAAATACACCATTTATAAATCGAGAAAAACACACAGGCTTTTGGTAAGTTCTCGTTCTAATCTGTATACACAGGCGAATCAATGCATTGCTTGAAGCATACTTTTTCTTGTTTTCTTTAAGAATTTATTTTAGCTTGTATATTTAAACTTTGTATACCTACAGTTCAAAAACGCAATTGGCATCATATAGACAAGCACTGGTAAGATTTACCTTGCTTGATTTTTTTTTTACTTTATTTCAAAACCAAATTATCATATCAAATTAAACTATCCAACATGCGAATTATTTCTCGATTGACTAGTAGAATTTGTTTGTGCCTATCTGAGTTCATTGGTTTGTGAACACAGGCACAGTATTCACAAAATACAAAAACACATACGGATGAACACAGGATAAATCGTTGTGACAATTAATTACAAAACATAGGTTTCGTTTAGCGAAACCATTTTACACTAAATAATGAGAGTTACATGACTACAAATGAATAATTACAATTATACAGTGATTCAGAAAATACTATGTCAATACCGAAAATCAAATGACAATAACGTTACATAGCATGCACTATGCTTTATATACTGAACTCATATTTATTGGTACAACAAATCACTACTTGGGTGACTTACAAAAGCCACGGAAAGTCTTTAAACATTTTTTTTCTTCGAAAAACCAAATCCCTTCGTTTTATTTAGGTAAGAATAAAATAAATCATATCTTGTTTCCTCTAAAACATTTGTCTCTCAGAGGGTCTTTTCAGAAGTCCGTACTAGGCACGTCATCCGGAGGCTGAATTTGTGTCGGAACCGCGTGACTTCTGGTGATGATCGTTATCCTGGGTTGGGCCTGACTTTGTTGTTGTTGAAAGGATGGTGAAGGTGTGCTCTGCGATGGAGCCGCTAAAGAGTGTAAACAACAACAAAAATTAGGCAAACTGTGAGTGGCATTGTTGTCATTAGATATAGTCGTTTGCTATCATGTGGTTATTTCAGAGCAGAATTTACAAGATCCCAGGGGACACATCGCTCACCAGAGTAACATCTAATCAAAGCAGCTAACTCTAATTAAAGCAGATTTATAAAGTGAAATACAAATATTTAAGCAAGGGTTGTCTTAGTGGTGGTTGTCTCAATAATCAAGCATCGGGATGCTGAAATACATCATAATATTGCAAATTGAAGCATTGCAGTTCTAAATGATTCCTTTACCGATTTTTAAAACCTCTCCTGAGACCCATTTTAAGTTTGAAGGGGATAGGGGTCCTGGTTTAAAATAAATTCCAAACTATTTTCCTATACTATACTTTGAATTTCTCCTTGTGGTCCCAGTACAAAACTGACAATTTAGAATCTATACAATATCAGCTAGAACGCTTGCATAGTTAATTATCACATATTGTAGCATTGAAGTTCTCGAGAAGATGTTAAACAATTTTCAATACATATTCTTATACAAAACTTTTAAACGGTTTTGGGCCTAAAAATTGTCCAGGGATCACAGTTTGAAAAATTAAGAATCAACACTGCAGCAGATTATTTTAACTTTTTTGTTATGTTATTTTTTTTTGTTTTGTTTTATTATTTTTGATTTTTTTTAAATTAAATAGAACAAGATGTAATTATAATCGGGGCGATTATAAATTTTCCCAACAAACGAGGCCATCATTGGGGGTAGAGATGACTCACATGGGTCAAACTTTACAGACAAAAAGATTTAATACTTGATTATTTCTATTTCCGAAATTTCACGATGTTTCCCAGGTGTCATTTACTGTATATCAGGTAAACCAACATGACCCAATAAATAAGAATATATATGGTTTAGGGGTGGGGATCTCAACTGTTTTCAAGATATTTGAGCACTTCCTGTTCGGAGGGGGGTCAGGACCATCCCCGGGGCCCATGACCTACATACCATTTGAAGCCCTTTAACACAAGGAACAAGAATATATATGGTTTAGGGGTGGGGATCTCAACGGTTATCAAGATATTTGGGCACATCCTATTTGAAGGAGGTCAGGACTACCCCCTGGGCCCATGACCTATATACCATTTGATGCCTTTAACACAAGGAAGAAGAATATATATGGTTTAGGGGTCAGGATCCTAACTCTTTTTGACATATTTGGTCATTTCCAATTCCTGGGGGGTGGGGATGACCCCACAAACCCCATCTATTGCCTATAACAGTTAATATATGATTCTGAAAACCCTATGTTATTATCTCTGTCCATTTTCAAGTAATAACCACTTACAAGAAGAAGAAGAAGAAGAAGAAGAAGAAGAAGAAGAAGCTCTTTGCAAAGCAAAGGGTTGGTCTTCCGTTAATGTTGAAAGTAAAGCTAGAAGTTCCTCTAAAGAGCAGAGTTCTTAAACCAATAACACGAGTTAACAGAATCCGAATGATTCCGGGTACAAATTAACAAAAAACCTTATCGATTTCAAGAACGAGTTAGCAAAAAATAACCGAATGTCTTCAAGTACGATTTAACAATTATCGAATTATTCAGAATGCGGAATCAAAATTTCCGGAAAAATCAATTTTTAAACCCGAATATCTCGGTAATGCATCGTCTGATTTTAAAACGGATTTCAGTTTAAAATTAAGCTTAATAAACTATATTTTTGCTTTTATGATTAATAACAAATTATCGCTCAGGAAAGAATTATAAAAAGACTTGGTAGCCCTCCGGGCCCCTAAATTAAGGGGTCAGTCCCTTTTACTTGATATGAAATAAAAGGTCTCGCAAATATAAACATATTTTGTTCAACAAGTGTTCACGAATTGTTAACCGCTCTATAGATATCTGAACAACTGTGTTTTAGGGGCCGACCCTTAAACTCCTTACCGGGGCCATCAACATTTTTTTTTAAGTAGCATATTGTTAAAAACATTATTTTATGCATTTTTTGTTCTACACTGCTTTTCAAAATATTTCTCGTTTTTTAAGATATTAATGATCAAAGTTTTTGACTTCAGGCCCCTGAAACCCCTAATTACGTAACATATGATTTACGTATGGTACTGTATAGATAAACAGCTGTACAATGAACATTTTTTGCTTCTATAATTAATAACAAATTATTGTTCAGTAAAGAGTTATAATAAGAAGCTCTCTTTGCCCCTAATTTGAGGGGCCAGCCCCTTTTGGCTGATATCAAATAAAAGCCCGTTAAAATTAAAACAACTTTTGCATTACATGTTTTAACAAAATACTTATACATCAACAAATATTTCAGAAAAATTACGAAGATTTCGTGAAACAAATTGGTGCTAATTTTCAAGTTCAGGCGAGCTTCGAGGCCTTGCACAATTTTTATATACTGCTTTTAATCGAAAGGGGCCAGCCCTTTTTTTCTTGATATCAAATAAAAGGTCTCGTAAATATAAACACATTTTGTTCAACAAGTGTTCAGAAATTGTTGACCGTTCTAAAGACATCTGAACAACTTTGTGACCTTTAAACTCCTTACTGGGGCCACGAACAAAAATGTATTATAAGCATATTGTTGAGAACAGTATTCTTAGCATTGTTTGTTCTACAACGCTTTTCAAAATATTTCTCCTTTTCTAGATATTAATGATCAAAGTTTTGGACTTCTGGCCCCTTCAAACCCCTAATTACGTAACATATGACTTAGGTATCGTACTGGAAAGATAAACAAATGTACAAGGAACATTTTTGCTTCTATAATTGATAACAAATTTTTGTTCAGTAGAAAGTTATTGCAAAAAGACTTTAGAGCACTCTTTGCCCCTAATTTTATGGGTTAGCTCCTTTTTCTTGATATCAAATGAAAGCCTGTGGAAATTGAAACAACTTTTGCATTACATGTTTTAACAGAATGTTTACAGGTTTAAAACTATTTCAGAAAATGTGCAAAATTTTTGTGAAAAAAATTGTTGCCAATTTTCGACCTCAGGCGAGCTTCAAAGCCTTGCGTATTATCCATATTTTAAAACAATGCGGTACATCTACAGACTTTCATCTACAATCCCTGAAAATTTCAATTTTCTATCATGATTAGTTTTAGAGGAGTAGAGGAGGTGAATAATTTTCGAGAAATAAAGCTTTAAAGAAGGCAGAAAAAGAATATTAACTAGACAGGATCTCGTTGCGAGATCCTGTCTAGTTAATATTCGAGTGGGTCTTCCGTTTGATTATGAATTAATGGCAGAGTTAAATTAATATGTTTCCATTATTTTAAATCTTAAATTCAATAGATCCATTTAATAAGGTAAAACCATTTCAAATACAATGGTTTTATTATAATCCAAAAATCTAATTAAACGCCTTAACTAAAAGCCCGAATGATTTATGTACGACTTAACAAAACCCGGAAATGTAAAGGACGACCTAATTATAAGGTACGAATTAACAATTTTCCGAATCAGATTTAGTACCAGTTGGTATATCAATTTTCTTTTAGGCTGATTTTTAGACCTGCATTTCAAAATTAAGATTTCCGGAAAAGGTCATTTTTAAAATGCAAAATCTCTGCAATGCATAGTCCGATTTTAAAACGGTTTTCAGTTTTGTATTAAGCACAAACATGTCTACTAAAACAGTTTTGAAATCACTTCCGGTGACGACCGGAAGTGCAGACGACTTGTTCATATTAAAATTTGATACGTTTAGAATATATTTTGGTGAAAAAAAAATCCAAATCTTTTAATTTGAAAAATTTTAAAAACGCAATTTTTCGAAAATGCCGTTTGCGCGGACCGGAGGTGACGGACGATCATGTTTGTACCTGATGGCATCTAAGAATTCAAAAATCTATCATTCCTGAAATTTTCAATTTTCTATCCTTAATCGTTTTTGAGAAAAAGGTAGGACAAAATCACTTTTTAAAAAAAGATAAACGAATATATCGGCCGACCGGAAGTGACTTCATCAACGAAAATGTACTTGATAAAAGATCTTGATATTCTTTATTATCTATTAAAATTTAATAAAAATCCGTTGTACCATGTCTGAGATATTTGAGGTTAAAGAAAAATGTTAAGAAAAAAAAGAATAATAACTAGATAAGATCTCGTTGCGAGCAACGAGTGGGTCTTCCGTCCGATTTCTCATAAGATGCGATGAGATGAGATTTTGACTGAGATTTAAATCTGTCTGGTGTCATGTTAACTCGATTTAAATGAGTTTTAAAATTTTCGAAAATCCTATATTTCATCCAATGATTTTGAAAAAGATGTCATCAGTCGCAGAAATGCAAGAGCATTAAAATTTAAATGATTTAAAATTTTTGAAAAATTTAAATTTCATTAAATCCATTCGTAGATGATGTCATCAGACGCAGAAATGCAAGCGCAACTTAAATATCCTGTTTTAAAATTAGTCTGAGATAATTTTAATGCGATTTAAATGAGTTTAAAATGTTTAAAAAATTTAAAATTCACCCACTCAATTCGAGTAAGATGTCATCAGACGCACAATCTATTATTCCTCAAATTTTCAGTGTTATTTCTTTAATCGTTATTAAGGAGATGCGTGGATTAAAGAAAATTCATTGAAAATTTTGGACCTATATTTTGATCCTAGCTAGCTTCCGTACTCGGAATTTTCGGACAATAATTTCTGGAGAGATTACACTAGCATGTCCTCTATCATTTCTGAAAGTTTCAGCTTTCTATGTTTACTCGGTTCTGAGGAGATGCGTGGACAAGAAGTCAAGAAAAAAAGACAAAATGGCGGATAAGTCCAAACCGGAAGTGATTTTTACAAAATTGAAAATGGGGTACAAACTTCAAATTATAATAGATCGATGCTGAAAATTTGACGAAAATCGGACGACCCATCTCCGAGAAATCTTCTGCACAAAAATTGTAAAGAAAAAAAAAATAAAAACTAGATGAGATCTCGTTGCGAGCAACGAGTGGGTCTTCCGTCCGATTTCTCATAAGATGCGATGAGATGAGATTTTGACTGAGAATTAAATATGTCTGATGTTATGTTAACACGATTTTAAATGAGTTTAAAAATTTTCGAAAATCCTATATTTCATCCAATGATTTTGAAAAAGATGTCATCAGTCGCAGAAATGCAACAGCATTACAAAAATCATGTTTTCAATTAGTCTGAGGTCATTTTAACACGATTTAAATAAATTTTAAATTTAAAAAAAAATTAAATTCCATCCAGTCAATTGGAGATAGATGTCACCAGACGCAGAATTAAAAGTGCATCTTAGATATCATGATTTAAAATTAGTCCGAGGTCATTTTAACACGATTTAAATGAGTTTAAAATTTTTAAAAAAATTAAATTTCATCCAATCAATTCGAAAAATATGTCATCAGACGCAGTATTGCAAGCGCATCTTTGATATTATGTTTTAAAATTAATCTGAGGACATTTTAACACGATTTAAATGATTTAAAAATTTTTGAAAATATTAAATTTTATTCAATCAATTCGAGATAGATGTCATCAGACGCAGAATTGCAAGTGCATCTTAGATATTATCATTTAAAATTAGTCCAAGGTCATTTTAACACGATTTAAATGATTTTAAATTTTAAAAAAAATTAATTTCCATCCAATCAATTCGAAAAATATGTCATCAGACGCAGAATTGCAAGCGCATCTTAGATATCATGGTTTAAAATTATTCTGAGTTCATTTTAACGCGATTTAAATAAATTTAAAAATTTTGAAAAATTTAAATTTCATCCAATCAATTTGAGAAAGATGTCATCAGACGCATAATAGCAAGCGCATTTTAGATATGATATTTTAAAATTAGTCTGAGGTCATTTTAACACGATTAAAATGAGTTTAAGATTTTTGAAAAATTTTAATTTCATCCAATCAATTCGAAAAAGATGTCACCAGACGCAGAATTGCAAGCGCATCTTAGATATGATGTTTTGAAATTAGTCTGAGGTCATTTTAACACGATTAAAATGAATTTAAGATGTTTGAAAAATTTAAATTTCATCCAATCAATTCGAAAACGATGTCACCAGACGCAGAATTGCAAGCGCAACTTAGATATGATGTTTTGAAATTAGTCTGAAGTCATTTTAACACGATTTAAATAAATTTAAATTTTTGAAAAATTTAAATTTCATCAATTTAATTCAAGAAAGATGTCAACATACGCAGAATTGCAAGCGCAACTTAGATATCATGTTTTGGAATTAGTCTGAGGTCATTTTAACACGATTTAAATAAATTTGAAATTTTTGAAAAATTTAAATTTCATCCAATCAATTTGAGAAAGATGTCACCAGACGCAGAATTGCAAGCGCAACTTAGATATCATGTTTTGGAACTAGTCTGAGGTCATTTTAACACGATTTAAATAAATTTAAACTTTTTGAACAATTTAAATTGTATCCAATCAATTCGAGAAAGATGTCACCAGACGCAGAATTGCAAGCGCAACTTAGATATCATGTTTTGGAACTAGTCTGAGGTCATTTTAACGCGATTTAAATAAATTTAAATTTTTTGAAAAATTTAAATTTCACCCAATCAATTCAGGAATGATGTCTTCAGACGCAGAATAGCAAGCGCATCTTAGATAGGATGTGTTAAAATTAGTCCGAGGTCATTTTAACCCGATTAAAATGAGTTTAATTTTTTTGAAAAATTTAAATTTTATCCAATTAATTCGGGAAAGATGTCATCAGACGCAGACTTGCAAGCACAACTTAGATATTATGTTTTAAAATTAGTCTGAAGTCATTTCAGCGCGATTTAAATGAGTTTAAAATGTTTTAAAAATTTAAAATTCACCCAATCAATTTGAGTAAGATGTCATCAGACGCACAATCTATCATTCCTTAAATTTTCAGTGTTATTTCTTTAATCATTTTTAAGGAGATGCGTGGATTGAAGAAAATTCATTGAAAATTTTTGACCGATATTTTGATCCTAGCTATCTTCCGTTCTGGGAAATTCCGGACAATAATTTTTCCTAGAGAGATTACACTAGCATGTCCTCTATCATTCCTAAAAGTTTCAGCTTTCTATCTTTACTCGGTTCTGAGGAGTTGCGTGGACAAGAAGTCAAGAAAAAAGACAAAATGGCGGATAAGTCCAAACCGGAAGTGATTTTAACAAAATCAAAAATTGGGTACAAACTTCAAATTATAATAGATCGATGCTGAAAATTTGACGAAAATCGGACGACCCATCTCCGAGAAATCTTCTGCACAAAAATTGTAAAGAAAAAAAAAATAAAAAAAACTAGATGGTTCTCGTTGCGAGCAACGAGTGGGTCTTCCGTCCGATTTTTGAAGAGATTTGATAAAATTCATCATTTTAAAGATAAAATCGTAAATCTGATCGAAAAATGAGTGAAAAAATTTTGCAGCACTTGGGACTTGAACCCGGGTCGCCTGGGCCATGTCCACGACTCTAACGACTGAGCTACTCGGACTCTCGCTTCAAGACTTTGATGCTTAATATCTCGAGGATGCGTTGATCGATTTTAAAACAAAATACATATTCGGAATCAGTAAAAGGGTCACTATCAACGCTACAGAAAAATATTTTAAAACAAAAAAGTTCAAAAATTCGATTTTTTAAATTTCCCTCCGATTCCGACCGGAAGTGACGGCGGACATTTTCTTGACCCAGGTGCAAGATAAAAACGCTATGTCTAGCATCTCTGAAAATTATAGCGCTCTATCTTTACTCGTTTTTTAGATCTCCAGCCGACAAAATTGACTTTTATAAATCGTAAAACGACGATAACTTCCGACCGGAAGTGAATTTTCAAACAATGTTATAAAAACATCAATTTCAGATAAAAATGCGTTTATCTTGAAAATTTGATCGAAATCGATCCAACCATCTCCGAGATATCGTCTGCACAAAATTTGCTTGAAAAAAAAAGAATAATAATAATAACAATAAGAAACCTGAAAAAGAAACAATAGAATAATAGTAGGGTCTTCCGCTGAAGACGGAAGACCCTAATAAAAGTGAAAAAGAAACAATAGAATAATAGAAGGGTCTTCCGCTGAAGACGGAAGACCCTAAAAAGAAATAGGGTCTTCCATTGAAACGGAAGACCCTAATAATAACTAGAGCCAGGCTCGTTGCAAGCAACGAGGAGGTCTTCCGTTACAGCTTCAAGTCAAGAAAGGATTGTCAATCAGTCTTAATAAAACCACCCCCTTCTTACATTTGTCAGGGTCTGACAGGTATTGATAGGAGGTCATCTTGACACGACCTTAACTTCTGACCAATCAGGGCAGATTTAGAAAATCAATTTAAACTCTTCAAAAGGAGACAAAAGAGGAAAATTAATACATGCCTATTTTTCAAAGAAAATAGCCTCCAGATTGCAGAGTATTGAAAAACAGATAAAGGCATGTTTGTGATAAGTTGGGGGTATATTTAGAGTGTATGCAAATGTAGAGGTCATGGCAAGATGACCTCTCATCGATACCTTTCAGACCCTGGCTAGTGTAAGGAGAAGGGGATGGTTTTTCTTTAGACTGGATTGTCAATATGATAATAGTAAGTTAAGAAAGTCGAAAACGAGGCTCACTTTCAAAGTATTATTTTCATACCAGGCAAATTCTCTGTTTAACTTACTTCACGGTTATATCAATTTATGATAACTTATAAAAACACATTATATATGTACATGTATTTAATCATTTCAACCAGAAAATCAGAACGATAAATAGTTTATGTACAACTGATGACAGGATACAAACTAAGCCTATATCATAGTGTTACCAACACAGATTCCACTGCTCTGATGCATGGAAATCAGTGCAATGTTTCATAAACATTTCGATTTCCTGTACTCATATTTACACTTCTACCACTAACACATGGAATAGTTTATGTAAAGTGCAGAGTTAAAATTAAACGATCGAAAAGAACACCATTTGTAAATAAACGATAACGCCTTCTCCCACCTGAGGGCGCGCTATTAGTATAAGAGATGTTAGAAAGAATAATCTTACCGTGACCAGGCTACGCTCAGGTCACAGTAAGAAGTCGTCCCATGTACTTGCAATGTAGCAGCCGCGAAGCGGATCTGCTTCGCGTCGATTTTAAGTCTGTTAAACAAAATCTGCAGGGGAAAAACACATTTTCATACATTACAAACCGTTTTGAACATGCATATGTAATTAAGTCTACAAAATATCCATTTAATGGGTCGTACCAAGGCATTTTGTTAATATACACGTTTGAATTTGCCTGCCATTTTGTCGGAAATCGCACTCGGAATGTCTCGGAATTAACATGGCGACCGTAAACAGCGAATTTTCAAACGTGATGTTAAAATTGACAGTGATTTCGTTGCAAAAGCAGTTAATGTGGTAAAATTGGATTATAAAAGAGCAACATTGAAGGTATTTGAGACTAATCATATAAAAATTTAGACAGCGCGATATTTTTTTTATTTGCTACGAAGCGAGTATATGAGACGAATTCTATCGTTAAACCGGGTCCTAGGACATCTGTCATTTTAACGATAGAACATTCTATCTAAAAAGAGGTGCTCAGTGGTAGGGATAACTCTCCGTATAATGTTTGGCAATGCAGGCACTCAGCATCGTTTTTGAAGTGATGAGCAAATGTAAATCTTCAAAATCGTAATCCGCGGTGGTGGTAGGGGTTGTAATTATCATCTGCTATAATTGCAAATCGTATTCATTTTTATTGAAAACCTCGGAACAATGAATAACTCAAGAAAATCGATCGCTTAATTTAAATTTTCCGCCGCTATGGGAGCTGCCAGTGAACTTTAATCTATGACGTCACACAATCTATTCCGGTTTGTTTTACCAACATAGCAAGAGTATTAGCAAATCGTGATATTCGCTCTAAATGACAAGTTCTGGAAATTTGAAACAACTGGATTTGAGACCGTTCTTTTACCTTTGGCTTTCCACTAAATTACAAACCAACGTCAAAAGGAGCATGTTCGTTGAAATTTAAAAGTTGAGGATAGTGTCGGAGGAATCTCTGCGTAGTTGTAGAAACGGATGCCAAGTGTCGTAGAAGTTGTCTGCCGACGTTATTCCGACATGGTTATTCCGACTTATGCTAGTATAACATACTTATTCAGCTAGCGAAGAATGTGACGTGGAATAAAAATTTATGCAAGGTCATTTTCAACTTTGAATGACAGCAGGTTAACAGCTCTCATTTATTTAATAAAAATACATTTATTTATGCATACATGTATTAATTCTTTAGATTGACGTGTGAACCTAAATATTGTCAATTTTGTGCAGTCGTTTATTTGAGTAATAGAAAGGCATAAACCAGCGTTTTATTCAGAGCACTGTGTACATTGTATATGTAAACCAAACCGGAATAGATGATGTGACGTCAAAATAATGATTTTTTTAAATACAAAAGAGTTCTACATAATGTCAGCCTCCGGTAAATACGATTTCTCTAACTTTAAGTGTGCATTATAGCTTAATTATGTAGTTTGTTTTCAAAACAGCATGACCACATGTGATAATTTAAACCACTTGATTAATATAAATATGTTTTAGTCTTGCCTCCTCATTTAAGTCGATTAAGTTGCATTACAACCTCACAATACACACCTTCAATAAACATTTTTTTTTACAATGTGCATATGACAGTAAATGAAATCCCTTGAAGAACACATATCTATATCACTTAATGTAACTTTGAGAAGTGCATATATTTTGGGAAGCAACTGTGTCGCTAGTCTGTAAGTCAAGTGAATTATGTTCTTAGGTCTTTCAAAGAAACAAGAAAACTGTCGACACTTGCAGTACTGTGATGATTTCTATGGCGACCGACTGGATTGCATAACTATTTCATAACTTCTAAATATGAGATAAAATAATTATTATTTAAGATCTTTGACTTAAAACTTTAAACTTATATTCAACAATTGACCACTGCAGTGAAAGCTCCCTTACAAGTGTATTTCAGTTACATAACAATTGATGATCTGCAGCCATAAATTGCCTAGGGCTATCTGTGTCCAGGGCTGTATGCACTAAAGCGACACGAGCTATTCGGTCGCACGGGGTGATCTATTCTCTTTTGAGAAGTGGACAGGCATAGCCTACATCCACTTCAACATATTTTGATTCTGGAAAACGTGTAAATGTCGAAACCGAAGACGGTCTACGCTTCGACCCATGTTTCCACTCCAGTTTCCCTGAATTTTCGTAACAGACCTATAGTTTCTACATTTTAAACATAAATGCACGCATATATCACAAAAAATCAACACTAACCCGCTGTTATATCATTTTCTCAACTTCTACATCCCGGGTTTAAATTTTGTGCATCACATTGTTTATCTAGGTCAGCGCAGCTTAAATGTTTGTGTTTCGGATTAAATTGGAAACGTTTTAAAGAAATAATGCCGAAATCGTCACTGAATCAACTTAATCTTACAATGTACAAACAAATAGTGAGTCACAAAATTACATAGTGGTATTTCTTCCCTTTTTAACCATCTCTTTTTGTTGACAAACCCAAAATTTGCTATACATCTATTCTTAAACATGAAAAACGAACTTTGATAAATATAGCATGCAAGAAAGATTAAAATCATTTTTTGTGACACAATTATTTAAATGTATGTATTTTGTTAAAATATTAAAACCATTCTTTATACCTCTTTAAATGATAAGAAAATTACGTTTAATCTAAAGTCTACAATTATACACACAGAACAATATTTTTCCAGTTTTTCCGATTTTGAATTTTCTACTTTTTAGACCACCTATAGTGAGCGATCTCATAATTTAAACCCGGAATGTAGAAGTTGAGAAAATGATTTGACAGCGGGTTAGTGTTTATTTCATTGTTATATATGCGTGCATTTATGTTTAAAATGTAGAAATAATAGGTCTGTTACGAAAATTCAGGGAAACTGGAGTGGAAACATGGGTCGAAGCGTAGACCGTCTTCGGTTCCGACATTTACACGTTTTTCAGAATCAAAATATGAGGGCTTGCGAAGAGAAGTGGATGTAGGCTATGCCTGTCCACTTCTCAAAAGAGAATAGGGGTGATCAAATTAACACAGACTGGCCGAATAAACAAACAGATTGCAAAGTGAAACACATTAGGAGGAACTTTTACACATAAGGAGTCACCAAACATTGATTTTCGACACATTTCAATTTTTGATTTCTGTTCGCCTAATTTGAAAAGCTCGAGCACTGGGGAGGGGGGGGGGGGGGGGGGGGGCACAGCATTGAGTTTGTTTTTCCAATGAAACAAACAACCATAGAGAGGAAATACAAAAGTGATCAAGTGACCGCTAGAATCATAACAAAACTTGTTTAAAAACTCGTATGAATATTCCTAAAATACTCACTGAATTCTCTCAATTCCGCACAATTCTTTTATCGTGCTAGCACCTACCGCATACATGATATATTGTAACACGGAACTTTGATTTGATTTGTAAACTGCCTTGAACGCTTGAAGAATGTATGATTTTTACTATGTAAACCCTGCTAAATTTTTGTACAACTCTTAAGAAAACTTCTTTTACTTCCTATACACTATTTTGTGTTGGTCTAATATTAATTCCCACACCAGTATAGATACATATATGACTGGTTGGCCAGGCAAAGTTTGAATATTGTCTTTAAAGTGTTGAGGTCTGTAAAAAGTCTAAGCATTAATTAATGGAAATGATCATGGGTAACTACAGTATATTAATCTTAAGTTAAACAGATGTCAATTTTACACATGCCGGGTAATATGTCGGCGTTGTATTATATTTAATCTTTTAAATATACAATTGGGCTTGCATATTTAGATTCGGAGTGATAGATTACTTTTATTCAATTGATGGCACCTGGTTTCGATCTGATTTTTCGCACTAACGTTTAAATCAATGCTAAATAAACTGTACAAGTAAGATAAATTTATCTTAAACCAATATAAATGAAAATAAAATAAACAAATAGTTGTTTTCGTACAAAATATCGATAAACATGCACGTGTGATAAGGTACATGTAGAAGAACACGAAGCTACCGCGGATCTCTTTTATTTATTTTCAGAACGACTTCTTAATTTACATTCTAATGTTTAATTAAATAAATTTAAGATGAACAGTCTTTAATAATATAAAATTAAAACAGTTCTTGTCTTTGCGGCTCTTTAAACTCAAACAAGTACATGTTGTGTATTAGATGGCCACTGACCGCTTGGTGGTGCCACCCGCGGCCGAGGAGTTCGACCGCGGGCGAGGAATAGGTTACGTAAAGGTACAACGCACACACAGCTCAGAACAATGTTTGCAGTAAAATGACTAAAATATATCAAAGAGAAGTTATGTTTTTTTTTTTACTTAAAACTCACAATTGATCTATGTCTAATATTACTTCTGATTGAAAATGACATTGCTTTTGTTAATTAATAGAACGATTTCTTAATTGCCACTGAATCGTTTAATTCAATTTAAGAAGATTAAACTTTTATGTGTGATCAAATTTAAAACAATTCTTGTGTTTGCGGCTAAATAAACTCATATATGAGAGACGCGACTCTTGTATATTAGATAACCGCTGACCGCTAGGTAGTCAAGCCGCGACCATGGCGACCGATTTTCTCGGCCGCAAGGGAGGGATAGCTTACGTAATGGTTCACACACATAGCTCTTATTCCAGATAGATTTTAAATGCATGCAGTATGATAACTAAAAATGTATTACATAGATTTGTTTTCATCGTAATTTGTGTTTTACTGGAAAAGAAAAAATAGTTTTTATTTTCTGTTTCTCGTTTTTAAGGATTGTGCACTATAAGAACTTAACAAAAATGACTTAAACTCCTCACAAAAAAGCATGTATACTCATAAATATATTTTTCTTATGATTTAAAACCTCCTGTATACACAGGCATACTTTCTGTGGTAACTATATGTCAGTTGTACGCACAAAGACTTTCGTTAACTTGCCAAATGAAAACAGGTACATGTTAACATGTACAGCTTTTTACACTCAAATTACACTAAACACTAACAAAGTAACATTGTAACGACATTTATAAGATCCCAACAAACAACTTTTCCAGCGACAGCCATATCGAAATCTTAACCGTTTTTGAGTTATTAAGCAAAAATTTTTAAAGGCTTTTGGCCCTTAATTTTAGGGGCCAGCCCTTATTTATTGGTGTCAAATGAAAGCCCTTGACATTCTGCACAACTTTTATTCTACATGTCTCAACAAAATATTTTTCGTTTAAAAGATACAAAGAATATGTCTAAATTTTAGCACTTTTTGGAATCCTGTTTTTTTTTACCCCTACCTTTTTATGAATAAAAAACGTAATCCAAAAACAAAAACCGATGTGCACAACTTAAATGTCTCTGTTATTTAAATTCGTTGGATTCCCATTCCCTGCTATCATAGTCTCGGAGCCTTTGTCTGGAAACCAAAGGCCCTAAAAAATTTTCAAAGGGGAATAGCTCGTTAAGGGAAAAGGAATTTTGAAGTTTTTGAAATGTTTTAAATAGTGTTTTGTAAAGTCTATTAGCCCTGAAAATTTGAGCAAAAACCGTTCAGAAATGATCAATATATGAAGCCCCAAAGTTCGCGTCTAGGAAAAAAAAAAACTAGACACGATCTCGTTGCGAGCAACGAGTGGGTATTCCGTTTGATTATGAATTAATGACAGAGAATTAATGATATGTTGACATTATTTTAAATCTTAAATTCGATAGATCCGCCTAATAAGGTAAAATCAAAAAACGACCTAATTATAAGGTTCGAATTAACAATTTTCCGAATCAGATTTAGTACGAGTTAGTATATTAATTTTCTTTTAGGCTGATTTTTAGACCTGGATTGCAAAATTAAGATTTCCGGAAAAGGTCATTTTTAAACTGCAATATCTCTGCAATGAATAGTCCGATTTTTAAACGGTTTTCAGTTTTGTATTAAGCACAAACATGTCTACAAAATGAATGTGTTTTCAAATTCAAAAAAAAAAATCGAAATTTTGGAATCACTTCCGGTGACGACCGGAAGTGACGGATGACCTGTTCATATTAAAATTGGATGCGTTTAAAATATATTTTGATGAAAAAAAATTCAAATCCTTAAATTTGAAAAAGTTTTAAAACGCAATTTTTTCAAAAATGCCGTTTTTGAGTGGACCGGAAGTGACATACGATCATGTTTGTACCTGACGGCATCTAAGAATTCAAAAATCTATAATTCCTGAAATTTTCAATTTTCTATCCTAAATCGTTTTTGAGAAAAAGGGGACAAAATCACTTTTTAAAAAAAGACAAACGAATATATCGGCCGACCGGAAGTGACTTTATCAACAAAAATGTACGTGATAAAAGATCTTGATATTCTATATTATCTATAAAAATTTCATAAAAATCCATTGTACCATGTCTGAGATATTTGAGTTTAAAGAAAAGTGTTAAGAAAAAAAAGAATAATAACTAGACAGGATCTCGTTGCGAGCAACGAATGGGTCTTCCGTTTGATTATGAATTAATGGCAGAGTTAAATTAAAATGTTTACATTCTTTTAAATCTTAAATTCAATAGATCCATCTAATTAGGTAAAACCATTTCAAATACAATGATTTTATTATAATCCAAAAATCTAATGAAACGCCTTAACTAAAAGCCCGAATGATTTTATGTACGACTTAACAAAACCCGGAAATGTAAAGGACGACCTAATTATAAGGTACGAATTAACAATTTTCCGAATCAGATTTAGTACCAGTTGGTATATTAATTTTCTTTTAGGCTGATTTTTAGACCTGCATTGCAAAATTAAGATTTCCGGAAAAGGTCATTTTTAAAATGCAAAATCTCTACAATGCATAGTCCGATTTTAAAACGGTTTTCAGTTTTGTATTAAGCACAAACATGTCTACAAAATCAATGTGTTTTCAAATTTAAAAAAAATCGAAATTTTAGAATCACTTCCGGTGACGACCGGAAGTGACGGACGACCTGTTCATATGAAAATTGGATACGTTTAAAATATATTTTGATGAAAAAAAAATCCAAATCCTTAATTTGAAAATTTTTTAAAAGGCACTTTTTCGAAAATGCCGTTTGCGCGGACCGGAAGTGACGGACGATCATGTTTGTACTGATGGCATCTAAGAATTCAAAAATCTACCATTCCTGAAATTTTCATTTTTCTATCCTTAATCGTTTTTGAGAAAAAGGTAGGACAAAATCACTTTTTAAAAAAAGAATAACGAATATATCGGCCAACCGGAAGTGACTTCATCAACAAAAATGTACGTGATAAAAGATCTTTATATTCTTTATTATCTATAAAAATTTCATAAAAATCCATTGTACCATGTCTGAGATATATGAGTTTAAAGAAAAGTGTTAAGAAAAAAAAGAATAATAACTAGACAGGATCTCGTTGCGAGCAACGAATGGGTCTTCCGTTTGATTATGAATTAATGGCAGAGTTAAATTAAAATGTTTACATTCTTTTAAATCTTAAATTCAATAGATCCATCTAATTAGGTAAAACCATTTCAAATACAATGATTTTATTATAATCCAAAAATCTAATGAAACGCCTTAACTAAAATCCCGAATGATTTTATGTACGACTTAACAAAACCCGGAAATGTAAAGGACGACCTAATTATAAGGTACGAATTAACAATTTTCCGAATCAGATTTAGTACCAGTTGGTATATTAATTTTCTTTTAGGCTGATTTTTAGACCTGCATTGCAAAATTAAGATTTCCGGAAAAGGTCATTTTTAAAATGCAAAATCTCTACAATGCATAGTCCGATTTTAAAACGGTTTTCAGTTTTGTATTAAGCACAAACATGTCTACAAAATCAATGTGTTTTCAAATTAAAAAAAATCGAAATTTTAGAATCACTTCCGGTGACGACCGGAAGTGACGGACGACCTGTTCATATGAAAATTGGATACGTTTAAAATATATTTTAATGAAAAAAAAAATCCAAATCCTTAATTTGAAATTTTTTAAAAGGCACTTTTTCGAAAATGCCGTTTGCGCGGACCGGAAGTGACGGACGATCATGTTTGTACTGATGGCATCTAAGAATTCAAAAATCTACCATTCCTGAAATTTTCAATTTTCTATCCTTAAAAATATTAAGAAAAAAAAAAGAATAATAATAATAGTGAAAAATAGAGAAAAAGAAACCTAACGAAAACAATAGGGTCTTCCGTTGAAACGGAAGACCCTAATGATAGTGAAAAATAGAGAAAAAGAAACCTAACGAACACAATAGGGTCTTCCGTTGAAACGATAATAATAGTGAAAAATAGAGAAAAAGAAACCTAACGAAAACAATAGGGTCTTCCGTTGAAACGGAAGACCCTAAAAAGGAAAAATTTATTTTAGTAAGGTCTTCCCTTGGAAACGGAAGACCTTAATAATAACTACAGCAAAGCTCATTGCAAAGCAACGAGTGGGTCTTCCGTTAATGTCGAAAGTTAAGCTAGAAGTTCCTCTAAAAAGCAGAGTTTTAAAACCAATAAGCATAAGTAACTTAAACAAAAAGAAAAAAATCGAATTATTCTTGGTACGAGTTAAAAAAACCCCGAATGATTCTAAGTACGAATTAACAAAATACTTATCGATTTTAAGAACGACTTAGGAAATCTGAATGTGTTAAAGTACGATTTAAGAATTATCGAATTAGTTTAGGTATGAGTTAACTTAACTTTGAACATAACGCTTTTTTCTTAACGAAAAATGCAGAATAAAAATTTCCGGAAAAATCAATTTTTAAACCACTATATCTCTGTAATGCATCATCCGATTTTAAAACAGATTTCAGTTTTAAATTAAGTTTAGTAAGCTCTTATTTTTGCTTATATGATTAATAAAAAATATCGCTAAAAAGGTTATTATGAAAAGACTTTCTTGATATCAAATGAATGGTCTGGCAAATATAAATAGATTTTGTTCAACAAGTGTTCACGAATTGTTCACCGTTCTAGAGATATCCAAACAACTGTGTTTTAGGGGCCGACCCTTCAACTCCTTACCGGGGCCACCAACAACAAATTTTTAGGTATCATATTTTAAAGAACATTATTCTGAACAAATTTTCTTCTACATTGCTTTTCAAAATATTTCTCCTTTTCTAGATATTAATGATCAAAGTTTTGGCTCCTTTAAACTCCTAATAACGTAACATAAGACTTAGGTATGGTACTGTTTAGATAAACAGCTGTACAATGAACATTTTTTATATCTGAAAGCGGAAGTAACGTCATCATTTGGAAATTTTATAAAATGTAACGCCAATAATGCTCTATTACACCTGAAAATTTCGTGCAAATCGGGTGAATAGTTTTTGAGAAATTACGCTCCAAAAAGTCAGAAAAAAAAAAAAAGAAAAACTAGAGCAAAGCTCGTTGAAAAGCAACGAGTGGGTCTTCCGTTGATATCAAAAAGCTAGATTTTCCTCTATGAAGCAGAGTTCTTAAACCAATAAACATAATTACCTAAAACAAAAAGAAAAAAATCGAATAATTCTTGGTATGAGTTAACAAAATCCGAATGATTCTAAGTACGAATTAACAAAAACCATATCGATTTCAAGAACGACCTAAGAAATAAAAACCCGAATGTGTTAAACAATTATCGAATTATTTAAGGGACGAGTTAATTTAACTTTGAACTAGCACTATTTTCTTAACCAAGAATGCGGAACCAAAATTTCCGGAAAAATCAATTTTTTAACACCAATATCTCTGTAATGCATCGTCCGATTTTAAAACGGATTTGAGGGGTCAGCCCCTTTTTCTTGATATTAAGTAAAAGGCCTCGCAAATATAAACATATTTTTGTTCAACAAGTGTTCACGAATGGTTGACTGTTCTAAAGATATCCGGAAAACTGTGTTTTAAGGGCCGACCCTTCAACTCCTTACCGGGGCCAGCAACAATTTTTTTTAAGGTATCATATTGTTCAGAACATTATTCTGAGCAACATTTCTTCTACAATGCTTTTAAAATATTTCTCCTTTTCAAGATATTAATGATCAGAGCTTTGGACGTCTGGCCCCTTGAAACCTCTTATTACGTAACATATGACTTAGGTATGGTACTGTATAGATAAACAGTTGTACAATGAATAATTCTGATTCTATAATTAATAACAAATTATTTTTCAGTAAAGAGTTATTATAAGAAGACTGTAGAGCCTTCTTGGCCCCTAATTTGAGGGGCCATCCCCTTTTTCATGATATCAAATAAAAGGTGTCGTAAATATAAACACACTTTGTTCAACAAGTGTTCACGAATTGTTGACTGTTCTAAAGATATCTGAACAACTTTGTTTTTGGGGCCGACCCTTCAACTCCTTACCGGGGCCACCAACAAATTTTTTTTAGGTAGCATATTGTTCAGAACATTATTCTAAGCATTTTTTGTTCTACAATACTTTTCAAAATATTTCTTCTTTTCTAGATATTAATGATCAAAGTTTTGGACTTCTAGACCCTTGAAACCCTAATTACGTAACATATGACTTAGATATGGAACTGTATAGATATACAGGTGTACAATGAACATATTTGCTTCTATAATTGATAACAAATTATTGTTCAATAAAGAGTTATTATAAACAGACTTTAGAGCCCTCTTGGCCCCTAATTTGAAGCGCCAGCCCCCCCCCCCCTTTTTTTTTTTTATATCAAATGAAAGCCCGTGGAAATTGAAACAACTTTTGCATTACATATTTTAACAAAATATTTTTACATCTAAAGATATTACAGAAAATGTGCGAAAATTCCGTGAAAAAAATTGGTGCTAATTTTCAGGTTCAGGCGAGCTTCGAGGCCTTGCGCTATTTTCATAATTGGAAGCATGAAGGGACAATTACAGACATTCATCTATAATCCCTGAAAATATCAAGCTTCTATCTTGATTAGTGTCGGAGGTGATGCGTGGACAAAATGACCCTTAAAAATTAGCAATATCGTCAAAATCTGAAACCGGAAGTGACGTCATCATTTAATTTATTAATATGTAGCACCGATAATGTTCTATCAGTCCTGAAAATTTCAAGCAAATCGGTAGAATAGTTTTTGAGAAATAACGCTCCAAATAAGTCAGAAAAAGAAAAAAAAGAATAGTAAAGAAAAAGAAACCGTAGAATAAGAAGAGGGTCTTCCGTTGGAAACAGAAGACCCTAATAAAGAAAAGAAACCGTAGAATAACAATAGGGTCTTCCGTTGGAAACGGAAGACCCTAATAATAGAAAGACAAGAGGGTCTTCCGTCGGATACGGAAGACCCTAATAGTGATGTATTGCGATACTCGGACTACTCAATGTTTACGTCAGCTGCTTGCTTAACCCAATCGGCAGGTCACTTCGCCAGCATCAAAGGCATGCCGCCGCAACAACGATACATTAGGTTCCAACGATGCAACTGCATTACAAATAGTTAAAACAGGTTACCGCGGGTCGAAAAACGTCTATTTTCCTTATTTATACCAATATTTAAAATTATCCTTATGTTTGGAATGACTTTATTAATAGTATGTCAAAAGAGAGAGAGAGAGAGAGAGAGAGAGAGAGAGAGAGAGAGAGAGAGAGAGAGAGAGAGAGAGAGAGAGAGAGAGAGAGCTCTTAGCTAGGCTAAACGAATTTTTTGCTTATTGGTACACTTCATATTTAGTATCGACATCTTTCTGGGTTGACCCCTGAATTAAACCTAGATTGGAGAACTACGCACAAGCAAGGCTAAAACTGCAGAAAAGTTTCAACGAAATGTTTAGATCTGTGTTCACTCTGATCGTGTTTTGTGTTTTTTCCTTTTGACTTTTGAGTTTGAACACTGTTCGTTATCACCATATGTCATCGTAGACGCGGAGTGCAGACATTCACTGCTCATGACTTGTCTTAGAGAGAGAGAGAGAGAGGAGAGAGAGAGAGAGAGAGAGAGAGAGAGAGAGAGAGAGAGAGAGAGAGAGAGAGAGAGAGTAAATGTACATTGACAATTCAAACATGTAAATAATCTGTAAACAACATTTGTCAATAAACGCATGTATCCACGTATGTGGATAAACATTAAACAACCCTCCGTTTAAAGTCATATACAATAATTGAAACTAGGCATTTTGCTAGGAGAACGGTTATTTCCTACCCGCAGTCGCTAAATGTTGTGTGCATACTGTCATTGGGATGGCGGCATTTCTTTGATGCCGGCAAAGCGACCCGTCGAGGTCTAATGAGGTCGTAATGCAGGGGTGCTTCCGCGGCATGACTTTGATGCCGACGATGCTAGGAGCGTCTGAATTAAGATAGCTGCTGACAGAATCAAGACTGTCACAAAGCAAGAAATTAACGGTATTTTGAAACGATTTCTATATTTGTACTAAAAACCCGCTATTATTTTGATTTATGAAAAAATTAAAACAAACTAGACGCTCGTTGCGAGCAACAAGAGGTCTTCCGTTTGAGTGCACCATAAAGTAAACTATAGGGATAGTTGTTCTTTTCTATCATTTCTAAACACGTCATTAAATTCAATTGAACCCTCTGTAAGAATTTCAATAGACATATAATTATACTTAAATTAATCTTTAAAAAGTCGCTATTATTGTGATTTTTGATAAAATTATACTGGAAATAAGTAAAATCTATCATTTCAAATATAAAATCATAAATCTTAACACAATTAAGGAAGAAAAAATATTCGGCACTCGGGGACTGAACCCGGGTCGCCTGGGCCAAAGTCCACCACCCTGACGACTGAGTTACGCGGACTCTCGCTTCAGGACTTTGGAGCCCAAAATCTCGAGAATGCGTGAATCGATTTTAAAACAAATTTCATATTCTGAAGTTCTTAAAGCGTCTCTATCGAACAATTATATTAAAAAATTTCAAAACAAAAAAGTTGAAAATTGACAGTTTTTTGTTTCCTTCCGGTGACGACCGGAAGTGACGGCGGACGTTCGGATATGCGAAGGGCACTGCGGCAGGACACTTTCTACCATCCCTGAAAATTTGAAAGTTCTATCTTATATACTTTTGGAGAAAAATCGTGAACAAGCAAAAACATAAAATCTTTAATATCTCGGGACCGGAGGTGATGACCAAAAAAAACTCGTGTAATTTTCTTACAAATTTTGTCATGAATAAGATCTAAAAATTTCATCAAAATCGGCTTAAGCGTTTTTGAGAAAACGTGGGAGAAAAAAAAAATAATAATAATAATAGAGGAAAAGAAACAAAGCAATAACAATAAGGTCTTCCGTTGGAAACGGAAGACCTTAATAATAGTGAAAAAGAAACAAAGCAATAACAATAAGGTCTTCCGTTGGAAACGGAAAACCTTAAAAACATTAAAATCCATTATTTTAAAGAAAAAATCGTGTAACAAAACACAACTAAGAAAGAAAAAACATTCGGCACTCGGGGATTGAACCCGGGTCCCCTGGGCACAAGTCCACCACTCTAACGACTAAGCTACGCTGACTCTCGCTTCAGGAATTTGGAGACCAAGATCTCGAGAATGCGTGGATCGATTTTAAAACAAATTTCATATTCTGAAGTTATTAAGGCGTCTCTATTGAATAAGATGATACAAAAATTTCAAAGCAAAAAAGTTGAAAAATGACTGTTTTTTGTTTCCTTCCGGTGACGACCAGAAGTGACGGCGGACGTTCGGATACGCGAAGGGCACTGTGACTGACGACTCTCTACTAGGCATGATAAGATCAGCTTAATGGAGTCATAATACAAAATATCTGGACAATGTTGTATAACACATGTAGATCCTGTAAAAATAAAAATCCATTCTCCCCCTTAGATATTCTTATGTTTATAAGCAAGTCCCTTTTCTAACAGGATGATTTTATAGTCATATCACATGTTGAGCATTGCAGTTCTAAAAAAGATCCTAAACAATTGTTTATATATGGGATAAAAATCTACATCAAACTCTGAACCTCTTGTGAGGCCCAAGAATCGTACAGGGGCCAGAGTCTAAACAATTTCAAAGAATCAGTAATTTTAATGCACTAACTGATACATTAGGCGCGTAAAGATGATTCACCATAAAATTCCCAAATGTTTTTATTAATATGTACATTTTCATTTTATAAAAATGAACCTCTTTGACTTTATTTTAGTTGTTTGTTTCAAAACTGTGCCCCTCTCTATATTTAGATGCATTCCGAGACTCAGGTAACCGATCGATAACAGAGTCGCTAGCTGAAAATAGGCCGTCGCCCAGACAACAGTGCATGTGCTTGTAGAGCTGGTCAAGTACACTCGTTTAAACGCCCCACTGTGTTACGATTACGGAGACATCGTGAATTGTTTCATTACTGGAAGATGTGTTAATAAAATGGTTCAAATACATGGTAATTAAACTCAATTTTCTATAATACACGGCCGTTCTATAAAGCATAATGTGTATTACTGACATACAAATTTAAATGAACACGGGATTAATTCCGATAGAACGTTTTCTTTTAAAACATTACACAATACGATTTACTATGAAGATAATATTATCATTGTGGAGATGATTTCTAAAAAGTGAACTTAATATTTGTCAATACTACTATTTGAATACAAAGCCGTTAATTTTTAGTTACAGTTAGTAGAGATATTAATTATAATTCGATCGTCCCGCGTTTCGCGTTTTTTAACTATTTATATGTATTTGCAGAACATCAACAAACGAAAATATCAAACAGCCTTCATCGGCAATTTATAAATTATTTACATACAAAATTTTAGAGAGGTAATGAAATAATTGTGATTTATTAATGTACTCACTATCATCCGTGGAGGAAATTTGCATGGAAAAAACGCTGTTCAATGTTTTTCAATTACGCTGTAGCCTTAGCAATCGAAGGAAATAAACAAACTGTATATTGATAAATTAACAATCTTTCAGACCTGCAATTTTTGTTTTTTAATTTACAAATTCTATAAAATATATAATCAATACTGCATTCTTAACCCTCTTCAGTTTGGAGTATTTTGAATCACGCGTGTACACTATACATAAAATGTGTACTTAGAATTTTTAAAAAATGTATACATTTTAAGATTTGCCGCTGTTCATAAATTCATTAAAGAGACGTGCAGATTCAAGTAGTAAGAAGTCGTTTGACATAGGATTTATAACGTCCATTTATATTATTTTCAATAAAATTATTTCATTATTTTAAACTTGTCAGTGACTGAAAATAGTTTTACCTGATATGTTATGGCATGAAGATAGCAAAATTCAAGGCCTTTCCATCATTTTGAAGCAAAGGAATCGATCTCAAAACAAGAAAATAAACGCAAAGTAAACTGCCTGCATAGTACATGTATGCTCTAGATTATTAACATTGTATGATGCGTCTCTCATTTTGGACTCCACTATAACGGTGCGTAAAAATTTATGAATGAGACATTCATCAATGAAATTTCCATTGGTTAGAATGGATTCTTCCATATCGGGGTGGGGGTATTAAATCAATTTAATCGTTCAAAGTTTTGAATTTGTTAACAACGATTTATAAGGTCAAATTTTTTAGAAACGATTTTTAAATCTAACATACAGTCATTTTTTTAATCGGTTGAAGTGTGAGCGTGTACATTTAGTAAGACACGCAACTTAAACCCTATTCAAGACGAATAAAATCGTCCCTCACATAGAGAAAACTTGGCTTCTGTAACAAAACTCCTTGGCATTTTAGTTCTTCCTGTTGACTTTTCAGACTGTATGTCAATCTAAACTTTTAATTTTGTTCATTAATAGCAATTCAATATCAATCATTTATTAACAATGTTCATACTATCTTGTTGCGATGACATTCCCCGGCCTCGGCCATGATATCTATATTTAAATCAGGATTACACACGTGCTTCCATAAGCCAGAAAACAAGCTGGAACTCAATGTCAACTATCAGTAATCTCTTTGGAAATATTTCTTTTTTCAAACATGCTTTTGGCCCATGATAATCATTAAGAAAATATGCTAGGACTTCATATGGAAAATTTACACATTTTCATTATCCCCCTTTTCATTAAACAAAACAAACAAACCAACAAACAAAATTGATTCCGATAAATGTTATTTGAAATAAACCTCCAAAACACACTACATATTCATCCTAGTAGGTGCAGTGGGGTATCCGAGAAACGAAATCTCGCCGGCTAATTTTAAGTTTATCATGATTAGTATATATCTTAACGGTATTTGGTGAATTTTCTCAATTAATGCTGAAACTTCAATGCATGCATGTATACGCCAGGGTCCGCCGCCATAAAACATTCTTGAATCTGAGAATGGTCTCAAGTCTGAGAATTTTTTCAACTCCCCAATTCTCAGACTCCGTCACTGCCATAAAAAAGATGAGCAAAATAAAAATTCTCAAATTCTGTTTTATTTTTAAATATTTCTCAAGAATTGAGTTGAATTGAGATTTTTTTGAGAATTCTTAAAGTTTTATAGCGGCGGACCCAGACTTATGCAATTTATTCTTGGCTGGTCAACTTTTCGTTTGTGTTGTTTGAGCATTTTGAATTCACGAGAGAGAGAGAGAGAGAGAGAGAGAGAGAGAGAGAGAGAGAGAGAGAGAGAGATTATCTGTCCTTTTTACATTGATATTATAGTATCAATAACTCCGTTTGTATACAAAATCGAATACACTATTAGTAGAATATACTAAAAAGAAAAAGAAAATACCCACCCCCCCCCCCCCCCCCCCCAAAAGAAAGAAGCAAGCTTTAAATCCAAAGTCCAAAGACCCATGTTACAGTGTATCAGACCGTAGGTGTTGGCACGATATAGAACCCCCTTGCTGATCAATGTTTTTTTCATTCATGCATATAAAGAAAAACTCTCCTGATTTTTTCTTGAATTTCTTTTGATTTAAAAATAAATAAGAAAAATTAGTTGTTCTCAATCTCTCTTTATGGTTGTTTGTAAGCTGTAAATCTAATTAAGCTCATTGTGCATGTCTTTTTGTATTTTAAAAGAATGCAATGTAAATCTTTTTTTCCATGCAACGTGTCGGATAAAGCAATGAAGAGTTGTATCTTGAAACTTCATATAGAATTTTATTAGAGCCTTAAATGAATTTTAAAATGATAACGCTGAAAAATGTGACCGATTTTCTTGCTTTTTTAAAGGGAAAAACTCATTGGTGTAAAAAAAAAAAACAACAACTGCCTCCTTGAAACAAAAATAAATTGACATGATCAATAAGAGGCAGACGATCTCTAGCTGCAAATCTGTAGCTCTCGGTCTGAAAACAAAATCTTGAATATTGCCATTTCTTTCTTACGCGTACGCAGGTTGGCCGAATACTCACTAAGACTATCTGTTCGTATTTTATTTTTTAGCGCTGCATTGAAATGTAATATCGGCATTCCGATAATTTTGAAAATGATTAATTAAAAAAATGCTTAAAGTTACCGGAAAAAGGTTTCGGTCCCCCCCCCCCCTCCCCGGAAAACAAAATAATTCCTCAGAAAATCCGGTAAACATTTTCAGGATCTCCGCATATAACTGTATTTTGTTTTTAAAATGCGCGTAAAATGTCATATCTTTTGAACTTCATATCGGGTATACCCACTGTGTAAATAAAGTCGTTCCATGTGATTCTGTCTAATATATTTAGACAATTATGATGATTAAATAGGTTTCTCAAAATAAACTGCACATGCAAAAAACAACATGCGGAGAATCAAACTAACTTTTAAAGATCTCTGTTTGCTTATATCGTACTTTTAGTAGACACGTTATTTTCATCAATCGCCTTGACAAAGATGCACAAATATTAGTACTATGTTGTTCGAAGAAAACTGAGTGTGTGTGTGTGTGGGGGGGGGGGGGGGGGGGGGGGGGGGGGGGTCCAGAAGTTAGAAAACAGATGTTTATACTGTAGTATAATAGAAAAAAAATTACAACTGTGATTTTTATAGCTCCAATCAAGTAATGTTGCTTTAGAAATAATGAAATGGTACCGATATGTTTACACATTCAATACGATGATAGCGATAAATTAAATTTCTGAGCAGGCATCGTTTAAGAGTTTACAAGATAGTTACGTGAACAAAAACAATACTAGATAAAAATGTTATACATAAGTTCCAGACAATCCCCAAACAATTGATAAAAATGACTAAGCCCTAAGAGCTAAGAGTCCTATGCCCAAGACATTATTTTCATCCAATCTAAGACTAAATCTACATGTATTAGCTTAATTAGGCTTTATGCATTATTAGAATTATAATAACACAACATAACGATATTACATGTATATTAATAAACTTTAATGTACATGTATATGGCTCTAGAGCAATTGTATTTTATGTAAAAATCATCATGAAACAAACTATTATGTATATCGAAAGCATTTGTTTCTTTTACGAAGGGTCTATATATCTAACATTGTATCAAGCCAGGTAATCAATTTTGTATTACGTCACAAGTATGACGCAGCTGCGACGGAAGACCTAGTCGTTGCTTATAATGGCAATACAGAAAAATATTTCATTCAATTTTCTTAAGGGGGAGGGGGGGGGGGTTAATATCGATTGAGACTAGGGAATTCATTTTAAAATTTAAATGTTAAATTACGGTAGCATCACTATTTATTAATCATTTTTCATTTTAATTGACAGTTCAATTGATAAATTGTCACTTTTAGATAATTTAAACACATTCTATACTGTCGTTTTATATGCATTTTATTAATAAACTTCAGATTTTGGGACCGTTTATTAAAAAAATTACAATTAGCATTGCATACATGAACCTTCCATGCAAAATATATAAATAAAATGTTCCTCTTCCAGTTTCAAGAAAATTCACTTGCACCTATAATTGCCCCATTTCCGGCTGTGTAATTCTTATCTTACCAATTAAGTTCTCATATTTTACATGCTCAATTACATGATTAATCATATTATGATACATACTCAGGCCAATTAATGAATTATCATTTCCCAATGTAAGTCAATCATAATTGCACACACTGTAAAAAAAATCCGATTATATTTGTTTACAGATTTCTTTGGAGGTAAATGTAAAGTGTATAGCAAATTCTGGGTTTTTTTTATTTAAGAATTTGAATTAAGAAAATCTGTAGATTAACACTGCGAACAGTTTTATCCACCCACTGCTTCATTGCCCCATTGCCCACTCAATTGGATTAACAACTATTTTCCTTGTTTGGCCTTTTGCTTTTTAACTACCTGTACATTTCACGTTTTCCTTAACAAAAACGACTTTCTTGTTTGATGCTAAAATAATCAATTGGCATATATGTATCTATTGTAAAACTTAAAACAAGGAGGTTGTTGACATATTAGTTTTGCTAGATTCACTGTTTAGTGTGATACCAGTTTCACTTGTGTCGCCATTTCCCACAGACATCTGTAGCATGCGGAAGGAGCGTGACGGGATCGCACCTCCGGTGTATCTTTTGTCAATCAGATCCTCTCCACTGAAAGTATCGGGTAATCCATCATCCGTGTCCTCTAGGTCGTCACTCTCGGGCGGGGCTCCCTTTTTGGTAACGAGGGGATCTGTTATTTAGGGAATCACGGAAGGTGTGAAAGGAAACGTGTTAACAGTCACGGTATGTAAGTGCAAAAAAACGGGGTAGTACATAAAAAAAATGGTTGTTGAAAATCAGAAAAACAATACCGATATGTCAGTTGAAGGATTTTCTGGCATTTTGTTTCTTCTCATACTTTCCATTTACTTCGTTTTTCTCTGTTTTATTATCAGATGTAAGATATCCAGCTCAAAATTCAATCAAATCTAGCAGTTTTTCCAAAGATATTTTGATGCAATATTTCCACAGCTGTACAATTATTAAAAGATGCTAGATTTTCTACCTAGAAATTTAAGCTGGATATTTGAGAACTCTTTTTTTTTTAAATATTTATACTTAACACAACAGTATGACATAAACCTTTCTTAGCCTTTTGACATATAATTAAAACTTAACTGATCGATCTTAAACTTACCATACTCCTGTGCCTCGTCGGCAAACCTCTGTAAAACTCTGAAAGACGGCGAGGGGATGTGTTTGCCGGTATAACGAATCGATGTTTGTTCGTAGTTTCCTACCCGTTCATTCTCATCTGAAAAATATAACATTCTTTAACTTGCTTTTTATACATAGATGCCACAGCTTTGGTCCCAAACGAATCAAATGACCCTTTACACAATCAAGAAGAATCTTTATATCAGTTTTAAAATATATTCATACATGTTGTTAAAACACCATGTTTTACAATTATTCAACAATAAAGTCAATTCTATTGTTATTCATGGATCATATTTTTCAAGGCTCATCTCAACATAGCTGCAATAATGCAGCCCTCTCCGATTTTTTATATCTGATGTTTACTGGAGAGGGCTACAATTTCATAGGATCTCCGTAATGGTGCAAAATTAATTTTATAATGCAGCTGACTTCGGACTGAAAAGATCGTTTTTATATTTGACTAACTTTAGATAAAATGATTTTTTAATTCAGGTTGAACAAACTAACCGTATATAAATCAAAACCAGATAAAACACATCAGCATGTTTACCAGTCGTCTTGACAGTTCTCGCGTGATTTTATGGGATTTACGCTTGGAGTTTTGATGGGCTTGATAACATGAATGTCAGTGTAAATAAGCGATCTTACCTCGTTCTATCACTAAAACATCATTTAAGGAAATGGTATATAATGGAAAATTCATATTTACCGCGTTAATTATGTTTAAAATAGAGGAATTTCTATATTCAGTTCAAGATCCGCTCCTGAATTTTCATTGGCAGTCCCAAAATAAAACCGATCAAGGTAAGTAAACATGGCGGACCAATTCACCTTGCGTTGTTAAGAAATGCAAATGTTATTGTCATTTATATACGATTTGAGCCGAAATCGTTCCGGGAGTGAATGACTCCCGCACTTGCACAATTACGGAGATCCTATGGCGTTGTAGCCCTCCCCACCCCCCCCCCCAAAAAAAAAAAATCGGGAGAGGGCTACATTATTGCAGCTAATCTCAAAAGTCTAAGTGATAGCTAGTTTAAACCGGTTCTAGAAAACAGCTGTTCTTGCTGTTACTAATTTACTGCCTCCGTGATCTGCAATTTATACAATGTACCAATTTATTTAATAAAATAATTGATTTCATCAATAAGGGAATGTAAATATAAGCATTAAATGATTTATTTTTGACGTCGTCGTGTCAATAACTGCCGTCAGTTGAGCAGACAAATTATCATTACGCCTTTAACGTGTTTTTGACACGACGCCGTCAAAAATAAATCATTCAATGCTATAGTGGATAACAGTGGGACGGACAACTCCGGAATGGACATTTTTCCGGCGTTGCGCACCCCTTTCCATTCACACTATCGACCAAAGTTTAGTACCAAATGGTGGGGTTTTTTATTCTAAATAAACTTTTAAGAAAAATAGAAAGATATTGGGTCCCCATTTTTTCCTTCTTGAAAAAAAGTTTACCTTAAGGCTTTAAATAACTCGGTTAAATCGTGACTTTTTTGGGGGGGTTATCAGCAACGATGAGAAAAATAGATTAAGATATTCAGGACTTTAAAGAATACAATTTATTATATAACATTTTTGATTAAGTTTTATTGTTATGTCACAAATGAGATAATTTTATTCCTATGCCCTGAAATCTGCTGAATCACGCCGGAAAGAGTTATATTGCCGTCACGGAAATAGGTATAATGCCCTTTAAAAACTGGTACATGTATATCACTCTCACGTGCAATTATTACGTCGGGTTCGAAATTCAAAGAGCCAATTGCTAAACAAACACAAATTGCTCCTTGAAAATCAAAATGGCAGGACAACGTTTGTGATTCGTTCCTTTGAGGAATTTGTTCAATTAATTGATTATTTAATTAATTGGTGAAATAATCGTAAACATAACGAGAATAACAGACGTGAACCTTTACTAGTAGAAAGAAAAAAAACCGGCCTTCCGATATTTCCAACTGCCCCAATGATACATCGTGGATATATATCACTTTTATTGAAACTTGAGTCTTGTAAAAGCATAAATCGACTTTATACAAAACATTATACATTGATTTGTACGATATGGCATGTGTCAATAAAATACACTTTTTAATGAAATTTATGTCAGTTAACTGGTTTTGAATTTTTAAAAAATGCTATATAGCATGTACATGTATTACATGTCTTCTCGGACAAAAATACCAGAATATTTGTCCCTCGGTGAAAGGAAATCCCTGGAGTGTTATGTCGCCCTCTGCCTTCGACATCAGGCAAAATAACACTCCCGGGCTTTCCTCGCAACCCGGGGCAAATATTCTGGTATGTCGCCCTCGAAGTCATGTAGTATATATGGATAATATTCATCTGTACGTGACCTACAAGGTGAATTTAACATTTGACTTATATTTCTACATTGCTACAATCGGTTATCATCATTCCTATCGTCCAATGGAATTTTGCGTTTTTCACTGCGCTCGGCGATGACTTTCGCCCACCGTTAACAAACTAACTAAAGGTGATAAAATAGTATTCAATTTGATTACAAGATAAATAGCAGGTTTTGAAATGTTGAAATATGTGTTTATTTGCTGTTTCTCCCGCGCTCATGCGCGATAATGTTCAAAGTATGCCTTGTTAAAAATACAAGTATGTGTAAAACGATCTGCACTCAAATCAATAGCGAAAATCAAATCCCAGATACGCCTTATATAATTCAATAAATACTGAAAATATCAATATAACGCCTTCAAAGCAAAAATAAACCGACAACAAAAACGTGCTAGTTTTAAAAAGATGAACTAAAATCTAAATCTGATGGACTAAATTCTAAAAGAAAATGTTCTTTGATCACACTCACACTTTGATCACACTCAGTTTTTAGCTCACCTGAGCTAAAAGCTCAGTTGGGCTTTTCTGATCACTTTTTGTCCGGCGTCTGTCTCTCCGTCCGTATGTAAACTTTTTATATTTTCGACTTCTTCTCCAGAGCTTCCATGCCAATTTCAACCAAACTGTGCACAAAGCATTAATGGGAATTCAAGTTCAAGTATCTTAAAATGAAGGACCACTGGGGGGTCGAATTTTACCAAAGAAAAATATAGAGAAAAATCTTTAACAAGAGGCCAACAGGCCTTAACGGTCACCTGAGTACTCATCTCAGATATGCATTTAATTAAGTTTCACTCTGGAGTAAAAAAAAATAAAATATTGCAATGACGATCATCCCTCTGCATGAAATCTTTCAAAAAGGACAATGAAACCTATAGTTTTGGCGAAAAACTTTAAGATCATAATAGACTGCGTGACCTGATATTAAAAAAGGTGCAATACTCTGAGAGGAAATAATTATCCCATATTTGTTAACTTTCAAGATAAGTGTATGTGTATGTTTTCATAGATAAACTAAAACAAGATGGCTTGTATACATGTTTTATTTAAAAGAAAAAAACCCTCTTATTCCCCATCCCCAGTCAATTAAATGACAAAATAAAACCCATCGATTTCATATATTTCAGAACCCTTCACATATTCTAGCTTTTCAATAATTAACCATTATTGATATAACACCATCTGGCATTTATACTAAAATCATATGCATTTTACATGTACCGCTTATCGGTGATTTTGGCTAGTCAATCATTACTTTACTATTAACAAGTCTATTTTTTATTTAGAAAGTTCAAAAATGGTTTTGGCTGTTTTGTTTTAAATAATAAAAATACTTGTATAACTCTTAATAATTAATCAAACAACTTCTTTACTACGATATTTTTAATGATTAATTACTAAATATGAACAAGCAAGAGAAGATAACTCCATTATGAACAAGCAAAGGAAGATAACTACATTAACTGTTACAACCCCCCCCCCCCCCCCCCCCCCCAACTTTTTGAACTCTTTCCAACGCTAATAAAATAATAAGACATATCCCCCCCTACTCCCACCCCAGTCATAACCCTTGCCTTAAATGAAGGTGCCATGAAATATAATTAAAGATGACAACTTAATGTTTTTTTTTCCCAATATATACAGTCAGTTTCTATTCTATGCCAGTAGACACTTTTTAAACCTTTATGTACATTAACACTATAAGACCACTTTGGCCACACCCTGCAGTAAGAACCCCTACCCTATACACTATATGACTGTTTTGGCCCCGCCATAGATTCAAAATCCTTACCTTGGGGGACAAAAATTTACAATTTTTGTAGAGGGCTGTAAGGGCTTTATTTTCTTTCTTCATATGCAGTCAGTTTTTAGCTCACCGAGACGAAGTCGGGGGGAGCTTATGCTATACCCCCGGCGTCGGCGTCCGGACCAGTTAAAGTTTTTGGTGCTGGTCCTGTATCTATGTTATTACTTGTCCGATCTTCACCAAACTTGCATGAATGGTGCATCTTGATCTACGTATGAACTTAAAAGATTTGGATGCTGAATCTGGGCCATGAATTTCAGATGCTGGAGGAGGTTAAGGTTTTTGGAGCTGGTTAAAGTTTTTGGAGCAGGTACCCTGTGATGATTATATCTTTGTTATTACTGGTCCTAAATTCACCAAACTTGCATGGATGGTGTGTCTTATGATACTGATGCACTTGACAGGCTTGAATGCTGAATCTGAGCCAAAGGTTCGGATGCTGGAGGAGGTTTAAGTTTTGGAGCTGTTTAAAGTTTTTGGAGCAGGTGCCCTCTGATGATTCTATCTTATTTATTTCTGGTCCTAACTTCACCAAACTTGCATGGATAGTGCGTCTTATGATAGTGATGCACTTGACAGGCTTGAATGCTGAATCCGAGCCATAGGTTTCGGATGCTGGAGTAGGTTAAGGTTTAAGAGCTGGTTAAAGTTTTTAGAGCAGGTGCCCTTTGATAGACAAATCTTAGTTAATATGTTTTACGGTGCTACCGTTGTGGCGAGCACAGCAAGAATTACACATACCTTGCATCATTGTCAACTTAGTGAAATTTTGACAGTTATCAACTAACATCAAAGAATTTTTGAGAGAGAAAGAATTATATATTTCTAAGTTTAAAAAAAAATTCTTACAAAATACATAGACTTGCTTCCCCTAAAACCCAATGTGCTTAAGGACATGACCGACCCCCATCCCCCACCCCCAAGTATCTAGACCCGGGACTTTACCCATTTTTTCTTTAAATTATCCTTTTATGACATATTTATAATCTAATGTATACATTCATTGCACAAAATAAATTAAAACAAACATTTTGAAAAAAATCATATCCTCTCTATATAATAATACAACAAGGTTGCTAACTTCGTCTGCCAGCTGAGAGGTACTGCCAATGAACATTTGTTGAAATGTGCTATCAAACTACATCTACCGGTAAAAACAGTGATCTCATTCGTTGCCCGATAATTCCCTTCACTGAATATCTGCATGTCATACCCATGTAAATACATTTATTAGGTAAATTGGGTCAATTTTCACTGACAAGTTGCAAGTTTTGAACTTTGAACTAATTTTATTTCCTGAAATTTGTTTATTTTGGCATACAATGTATCCGTGCCCACGGTCCCTGTTTCTGTAATTTCCCATTTTCCAATTTAATGGTTTGACAATATGCAATATCTGCATATATTTTTTAACTGTTAATTTTTTCTCTTAATTATTCAGTTCAAAAATGACTTCTTTTTTTAAGGATTATATATGGTTTGAGCCAAAAATGGCCCCTTTAAATGAACATTGTCATTTTACTGTAATTTTTTTGTTTTCTTTAAAATTAAAAAAAAATGTCAATTTTTTACCGATTTTAATTGAATTATAAAAAAAAGCGTGGCTTTTGACGTCATATAATACCAGTGAGTGCAAATAAATCAAATAAATAGGTGAAAAATATATTTCATATCAACTCTTCTAAAAAATAACACAACAATTTAATGTACTTGAAACACTTTACAAATGGCGAATTATGGGGCCCAAATTTGACTTGTATCATATATAGTCCTTTCCTCTCTACTTATACTTACTGTTCATGCACGCAAAATGGACTTGCTTGTATATATAATTATATAATCTCTCTATCAAAATAAAAAAAAAACATTAAAAAAACCCACAAATTCTCTAAGGCAGGTATCGAAGGTTTATACGGAAATAGCTTTAGTACACGCATTACAGATGTTTGATCCACCTCTAAATTTATCGCGGGAAATCTAGCGCGAGATCACTGTGACTTCAAATCTATATTCATTTGTTTACGTATTTCGACTCAATACGAAGGAATAGAAGCATGTAAAAAATCTCTTGGGTCTCACCAAAGCTTGTGCGCTACTCAAAACGTGTCTTCAAACCTCAAGGCACCGTTAACAATGAGTTAAATGTTAGCCATTTTTGGCATAGCACCACGGGATAAAACATTAGAGAGCATTATGGGACGTAGACAAAAAATATTTCTTGATGAATCTGTAGGTTAAGCTCTTTCTTTTTACCGCGCGCACTGGTTCTTAGATCTCGCTTCGCTCGCTATTATTGTTCAATCTTTATCAAATTTGAATAGATGATGCATCTTGTGATTCTGATTATCTCCACATGCATGGATGCTGAATCTGAGCTATAGATTAAGATGCTGCAGAAGGTTTAGTTTTTTGGAATAGGTCACATGTTTAATAGATAATTGTACTATTTCAAACTTGTATGGTTGATTTAACTATATAAATGAATTGCAGAGGTAGCTTCAGATACTGAGCCTGATCTCCATTATCAAGGATTTAAAAAAAAACCTCCTACCTCACTCAAACTTGCTTGATAGATGTGTTTGATGTTAAATGATATAACATGATTCCTATGATATAGTATTGTATGATATGATACACTATTGTATTATATGATACAATATTATTACATATAATATTATATTGTAAAAAATTATATTTTATGTTATGATATTGTATTATGTGATCAAATACAATAATGTATATAATACCGTATCGTATAATATTATACAATATCATATCTTGATATGATGTCATACCATATATTACAATAACATATTATCATTATATATTACAGTATTATATTGTATCATATTATATATCATATGACACAATATTGTATAGTATGAAAGGATGCAATATCATATTTTATTATAGTAGTCTATTTATAAACATTGTATCTTAAAATACCGTATGAAATTAACATATGATTATCAAACAATTTTTAACATGATATACGATATTGTGTCAAACCACACTACAGTATCCATGAATATCCAAGATCATTAACTATGATTTTCATACAATATGATAAAGTAGTCTATTTATAAACATTGTATCTTAAAATACCGTATGAAATTAACATATGATTATCAAACAATTTTTAACATATGATATACGATATACGATATTGTGTCAAACCACACTACAGTATCCATGAATATCCATGATCATTAACTATGATTTTCATACAATATGATAAAGGTGGTCTCATAAAGGTGATGCCTAATAAATGCCTCGTCTCGGTGAGCTTTGTAATATGTGATTACCTATGTTTATTCAGTAATAGCAGAAGTAAAGAAAACAAAGTTTTAACACTATATGACCATTTTGGCCCCACCCTGAGTCAGAACCCCTACCTCGGGGGACATGAAATTTACACTTTTGTAGAGGGCTTCCTGGTCTATAGAATTAGGAATTCAGTTTCCCATACAGATGTGTGAGGGTAGAGAAGATGATTTTTAAACATTATATGCATTAACACTATGCTTTCATTTGCCACACCCCCCTCCCCCCACCAAAGAATAAAAATCCATACCCTGGGGGACGTGAAATTTATAATTTTGGTAGAGGGCTTCCTGGTCTACACAATTATGAATTCATTTTTTCTTACAGATGTGTGGGGGTAGAGAAGAAGATTTTTAAACGTAATATGCATTAACACAATATGGCCATATTGGCCTGCCCTAGGGCCTGAACCCCTGACCCAGGGGCCATGAATGTCACAATTTAGGTAGAGGAGTTCGTGGACTTCATAGCCATGCATTCAGTTTTTTCCCACATGTGTGGAAGTAAAGAAGACGATTTTCTAAGATTTAATACATTTTCACTATCTGACTGTATTGGCCCCGCCCTAGGGCCTGAACCCCTGTACCAGGGGTCATGAATTTCACAATTTAGGTAGAAGACTTCATCAAAATTATAACCATGCATTTTTTTTTAACAAATATATATTGAAGAAGAGAAGAAGATTTTTTAAGATTTCACACAATTTACTATATGGCCATTTTGGCCCCACCATAGAGCCTAAAACTCTGAACCAGGGGCCATGAATTTCAAAATTTTGGTAATGAGCTTCATGAACATCATAACCGTGCATTCAGTTTTTTCCTCACATGTGTGGGAGTAGAGAAGATGACTTTTGAAAATAGCTTTTTTTGCATATTTGGCCCCGCCTATGACGCCCTGGGGTGGTAGAGCCATGAATTTCACACTTTAGATTCCTCTTACCATAGAGTTGATTCACATCAAAATTGGTAACAATTGGCCTTGTATTTTGCAAGAAGTTAAAAATGTAAAATTGATAACGAACGACGCACGATGGACGACGCACGACGACGGACGAAGACCAATGGCAATAAGTCACCTGAGTGACTCAGATGACCTAAAAATCTTCTTCTCAAAAAACCAATTGGCCAGGCATTGGGGCCACTATGGGACCGGAGTGTGTGAATTTTTACATAGGAAATAAGTTTTATTATTTTCAAAAACTCAAATGTGATAATAAATACCGGTAGTATTACCTATTTGCAAGCCTATTTCTTCGGCCACACAAGGTGTTCAAAGTTTGATGTAGGTTTATATTTATATGAACAGTTGTTTAAGATCTTGAGAACTGAAATGCTAATTATGTGATATGACCATGAAATCATTCAGTTACAAAAGTGGCACAATGTTTAACATAAGAATATCTGGAGAAAATTTCATATATAAAAATCTTTTTATATATGATCTATTCTCAACTTTCTACTCTCAAATTGACATATACCTGCCCATAGTGAAGGATTTATATGTAAATATAATAAAATTTAGATATAAATATAAACGTTTTGATGTTTACCTTGATTTTCTTGCTTGTTTTGCGAAAAATCTGACGAGTTTTGTGAATCGTTGATAGATATCTGATTCAATTTCATGAAAGCTTTAGAAGGTATGTCTGTTTTCTTGTTTAATCCAGAAAATCTCATCTCATCATCAATTGAATTGTGACGTAGCAATGGATCCCTCTGTTGCCTTGGTTTGCGACCTGTCAATATGCAAATTAGCTTTCAGTAAGTAAACAATGACATTTAGAACCATCAGTTTTGATAAGACAGAAAAATCTCACGATGTTTATCTTAAGATATTCAAACGTAATAGCTTGACCAATAAGATAAGTGTTACTTTTCGACTTAATTGTGTTGCAATTAAGCAGATATCTATTATGATATTTATAACCGATGATACTGAGCAAATTAGAGATTACATGATTTCAATCACCCTAGGAATTGAAAAGGTAAAGATATAGACATGCAAAACCAGAATCTATATTGTGTGATTTTATATTTGCTTTATCCAACAAATTGAAATGGTTTATATATTCGCGAGGCTTGCGAATAAAATCATTATTTCAACGACCTTGATGAAGAAAATGTAAAATCATTCAATTATAGATGTTCTATTTATCTCATAGGGTTTGATTTATATAAAGCTTTTTGGGGCAGTCATTAAGAAAGATAGGAACTATTTCATATAAATGAAATAGACCTCGTTTTATTCCCTAATTATATTTTTTTTCTTTGAGCTAAATCACTTAAGTGAAAAATTCGAATACTTTAATAGTCTTGTTTATAATACATGTACCTCTGTGTATATTTTCTATGTAAAATTACAACGAATACATGCGCAGATCCAACAAATTTTCGAGAGATATTTACTAGTAGTTTTCGAGGGGGGGGGGGGATATTTTCAGTAATTTTAATATGTAAATTAAATTTGAATTTTCCAGGTTCAGGGGTCCGGACCCCCACCACCACCCCACCCCTCTAGATCCGTGCATGGAATAAGCATGCTACATGTATACTATCTAATCGTGAAATATTTTCTGTGTTATCTGCCAATAGTGAATATTCACTGCATTTTTAAAACTCGAAACACCTCTGGTGTAATCTACGTTTAATTCAAAGTCTGATAACTCTTAATTTATCATCGAGAAAATCTGCATCGCCGACAAATAAAGTTTTCGGTATAATAAAATATCTTTTGACTTACTATTCTAACAATAGCAGGTATATTGTCCACCATTTATAGTTGCTGTCTCGGGAGACAGTAAACTTGCAATCGTCCACATAGCCAGTAAATAGGTATACATTATTGACATGCACAAAGTTACGATTGCTCGTTAGGTTGAATTGACTCGAATGAGAAATGTTTTATTTGATAAATAACAAAACGACATATGGATTCGAATTTAAAGATATTGAATAAAGATGCTTACCGGTTGTGAAATAAGTCTTATGAAGTATCAAGTTTATGTCTAGAAACACAACCTACCGGTGTGCGTTCTGTCTTTGGTTGTCCTTGATCGCTTGGGTGATTTTCAGTTTGAATATCTACATACATTGTACATCTACATCTGTACATATTTATGTCTTCATATTTTAAATCTAAATAATCACCAAAATCTATCTTAAATCTATTTTTTAGTAATAGTGATGTGGAATATACAGGTAAATCTTAGAAAACTAGGTCGCTGAGGGACTGTATTAAACTATAAAGTTCTGGCCGGAGGTATTTGATAAAGCATCACCCGTTAATAAAGCAAAGGTTTATCACGAGTAGTATACACCACACGTATGAGATAAACTTATAGACATGAAATAATAATCACACATTTCAACTGTAAGGTTCCGAACAACGTAGGTACGTGAGAGTTATATCGGAAAATGTTGATTTATTTGATAAAACAATAATATTCAATATGTGATAACGAGTTATGTGTCATATACATGCAAAAACAAAAAGAATGAAAAAAATTCAGATGAATAAAGAATACAGAAATAGATGAACAACTTAGAAGGGAGCATACAGCACTGTAGTGTGGCAATATTTCTTAATAGCCAGCTTTGTGTGATTGCTCATACACTTTACAAAAGGTTATGTTCCGCTATCAATCACCGGGGATATGTATTGGAAAAGAAAATTTTAAGATCCAATCTGTTCAAGCTTCATCTTCTACACGATTAATTCTGACGCACGAATCAATAAATTGTAAATGAGGATCCGATGAATTCCTTGGATGGTAATTTGGGGATGACTAACCCTAGGAAATTTGTCCAACCATTAGAAAAACAAAGATCCACAATTCGTGGATCAAAGTCCACTATATGGCAAATGTGTTACCGGAAAAGGAGATTTAAAATTTACACTAGAATAACTTGAAATATGTTAAAACGATTGTTCATCGGTAAACTTCATTAAACATGTTGGAATATATAAACATCATGAAATGAAATCAGAACCTTCAGTTAGATGTAGGTTCAGAATTAGATTAGCGGGCTATACATTCATAACTTTGTAAAGCAAACAAACAAAATTTTAAAGAAATAAAATATTGACTTCCCAAAATCATGAAAATCCTACTCCGTGGGGTGGGTAGGGGGAATACATAGTTTACCTGTAACTTCATTTACACTGTTAATTTCCTTATTTTCATTTCAATTTTTTACATGCTCCTAAAAACGGGGGGGGGGGGGGGGGGGGGGGGGGGGCAACTCCATGATAATTCAATTTTTTATTTGTAAAAATATATATCTTTCCTGCGGGAAAAAGAGGGGACCCCCCCCCCCCCCCCCCCACCTTCCATGTTGCTACGTGCATGTGAAGAACTGAAGTCGTGGAGTAAACTGAGTACCTTCTCCTGTCTTTATAGCTTTAACATATGGATCACGAAAGTTACTAACAAAAAAGTATACTGGCATCCTGTGCTAAAATAATTAAAAGGGGTGACATTCTGGCGATCTAAATAGGGTGGAAATCAAACAGAAATATATTCAGACCACGAAAAAGGATAAAAAGAACGATTAGAATATAGAAAAGAATGCAAGAAAGCCTGGGCCTCGGGGGTCATACATGAATATCGGGAATGTTTAGTGAAAAAGATATCCACTGTATGCCTACTGTCTATATCTTCCATGACAGTTTCGTCATCCAAGTCGTCTGTCTCGGTCAACCATTGTAAGACACGAAATGACAAGCCTGTTTTTCTCGATTTAAGAAACCTTGGATATTCAACATCAGCTGACGGTGACGCCACTTCCGGACTAAACTCCTGGCCGTTAGAGGCTTTCAATGGCATCTGTATAGTCGGCTTACCTTGACCGTCAGCTTCTTGCACCATTTTGTAAACTTCTGATTGCTGGATATCTTGCTGGGGTTTCTCTGGGTATCTGAAAAAAAAGACTTCTGTATAATTATGTTTTAATGGCAGAAATTAATTATGTTAAAAAATGGGTTCTTGGTCCGTTTGGGAATGTTTTAACATCAAACGCGAATCCAAACATTGTATATTGCATAACGTCCTTATCATAGATATATAGATTGTGCATAAACTATGCGGCTTTACGTCTGCATGCATTGAATATATACTTGTGAATACAAGGCACACACATTGCTCTAGAAATAAAAAGAATAATAGAAAGAGAATAACTCTTAAATTATCGGCAACATACACGCTACCAATAGTGAAAAAAAATAAGATAATACAAAGCACGAAGAAATTCACTATACTTGAGCTTTATCTCCGTCCCAGCTGGGGTTTGAACTCCTGACCTGGGCGCGGAAACAATTCTTCTAGCAGTGTGCGGATAGCGCGCTCGCAGGCAAGCCAGTAATTTGCTTTTATGTGGAATGATACACCAAAATTTTATTTTATGCATCGTTAAAGAAAACTTTGAGTATCATTCCTGAAACATGATTCCTTTGTTCAAAACCAATTTATGCCCTTAATTATTTTATACGAATTTTTCTTTGTATTTTTGATGAGAAAGTAGGAAATCGTGTTTAAAAAAAAAGAAGAATACCTTACATTTCTTCTCAATAAGACAAGATGTTTTTTACTTTCATAATTTATTTTTAAATAAAACGTCTTATTGACATTACTTGACATGATTTATTAGATATTAATAACATACATTTATTCACACAGAATTTTAAACTCTAGAGTGTGTTACTTGCAACCAAAACCGATTTTCTACGTTCTCATAAAAACACAAAAAAATCGTATAAAAAAATTAAGGGCATATATCCTTCTTTGAACAACGGAATCATGTTTCAGAAATGATTAATGTTCTTTTACGAAAAATAAAATGTTGGTGTAGCATTCCACCTTAATGACAAACGGAACCTAGACACTTCTATATACAATACCGTATAGCCGGGTTTTTTTGGCGGGACACAAATTTGGCGGATTTGGGTCTACAAGGTATACCATTAAAATTTAAATTAATGTACTTGAGCTAAAATCCCAAAAGAAACCGTTAATCAGACAATTATCTGCACCTGAGTCGAAAATGGATCACACCTCTCCTAAAACAACACAAGCTAGCACCCCTGTCACTGGGGCTCATTACACACCTGAACAGGGAAAAGGGATATGGTGTTTAAACAATTAACTTCTAATTTATAGTTATGCTTAGCTTTTATTTATTTACATTAGTTTTTATTGATTTTGAGTAAATGTACATTTGTATCTGTAACACTGTATGCATGTAACAATTGTCCCCTTTTATCATGCTCACAGACTTAAAATATATATATATATATATATATATATATAAAATAATCTCCAAAAACTTCACATTTCTCATTAAAATCTATAAAAAAGTACTTAAATTTGGTGATTTTAATTTTGGTGATTTTTCAAAATTCGCCAAAATAGGCCAAATTATATCCCCACCAAAAAAAACCAGCTATACGGTACACATTTAAGATAGAAGTGTACACGGTTAGCATTTTAAAAAGCTAAGAAAGTAAGCCAGTGGAATATCAATCTTATGGTCAAAGAGAACCAGTAAGTTACAGTACTGAAAGATGGTCTCCAAAACTTTCAGAACTTATTAAACGGTGTACATTTAGTTTGCACACATGTTGAATGTTTGTTAGGAGAAAAGCATATCTCATATGATTGCACACCGATTTATCTTTTTTCAGTAATATCTTTCTCTTGCTGTCTTGTAACTTAGCATAGATTACTTTTGAATACAGTGGTACCTAGTCGCAAATCATAGCCTCTCCATTATGGCAGGGGCAGAGCTACACGGACGACCCTACCGTGGGGGTATGCGGTATTACATGAGACACCTGTCTTAAACCGCGTTGCAATCTGGACGCGGGGGTGCGCGGAAAATACGGGATCCGCGTTGCCTGGAATGTTTATGCGGACTATGAGTTAAGGTAGTAGCTGAATACCCTGGTCATTCTTCTAATATAGAAGCGAGACTGTTTTAACCATAAAACTGGCCAGTTTCATAACTTGTTCGAATTTCTTCAGCACAGACTGTCTAGTACATGTAACTTTTCCCAAGAATTCTTATTTATGCAAGCGCATTTGAAGTCTCATAATTTTAAACGTTATTAGTCACCTTACGGGCTGACTAAATACAATCAAATCTCAATCTGAGAGGATCGTAGCAATACACATTGCTTAGTTATTTAATATTTTATAAAGCACAGTATTTGAGTTAATGCAATGTTTATGCTTTATTGTGTAAATAAATATGCCATGTGCATGGCTACGATCCTCTTAGATTGATATTAAACTGTATTTCACTTTTCATGATCTCAATAATCGTTTAGTGTTTGGCAGCAAGATATAGTGTTCATCATTAAAAACCATTATAGCTTAGATGGCCAATAGTTAGTGAGTTGGCTGCACACTGTTGTGAGAGTGGGCTCCTCGGGTCTAGAATGTAAACCCCAGCCGGAGTGGGACGTATCTGCATACTTAAAAACTATCAAGAAAGCTAAAGCTTGGTTTCATTGTAATTATCTCCCTCTTAAATAATGCAAATTTATATAAAGCATAGAAATACTGTGGAATCATTTAAATTCGTGGGGGCCAATTTTCTGGATTTTGGTTTTTTTTATTATTCTTGGGGAGGTCATTTCGTGGATGCGTCGGTTTTCAGTTTCAGTAAGAAAACTAACCCTTTAAAATTTGTTTTCGTCGAGGATGTAAATTTATTGAGGAGGATTATACCCACGAATACCACGAGAATTGAGCCACCACGATTTCTAATGATTCCACAGTATACTTTTTTATACTAAGATTTTAAATCAAAAGTACCTGCTGCAAGCTCTTAATAATTATATTTTTGATTATCAACAACGGTTCCCAATCATCAAAACATTAAACATCATTACATTGAAAAAGAATTCATTTTTCTGTAAAAAAAAAAAAAAAAAAAAACCCCAAACCAAACAAAAACCCAACATGCATATTAATCAAAATTCTTTGAAGTTAACGAAAAATTAGTGTTATCGACGTAGTTTGGAAAAGTCCAGTAAAAATTATGTTACGGTTATTCAAATGAAATCAACAAATTAATTTCAATTACAAGTTCTCGGTAAAGATTAAAAAAAATCGATTTTAAAAGACTTTTCATAGACCGAGTAAATAAGACGATAACTTTGTAATTAAAGAGACAGTATAGCTGAAAAACATTGTATCGTTAGGAAATAAACGTTGATTGTACCACGTGGATTTTGATTGACAGTAGTTGAAACGTGCTGAAAACTGCAAGATCTTCACACGACCACGGTTATCATGGAATACGAAGTAAAAGGTACTCTCTAAACGGAACACACCATCACTTTCGGAAGAATTTTTCAAGTCGGTTTTTTAATAAGATGAGCCGTACTGTCTCTTTAAGCATTGAATGCTTATCTTTGGATATCGACGATCCAATATCACCCAGGCTATGCTGACAAATTGAAACCGCGCATTAGCGCGGTATGATAATTTGTCTGTACACCTGGTGCGGTATAGGACCGACGATGTCCAAAAATAAGCATTCAATGCTTATATTTAAGGAATAATGAATCATTCTTTGAGTATTATGATGTGATTATTTCGTTCGGAGCGTGATCAAATCCAATAAAGCCCGAAGGGCTTTCTGATAGATTCAAGAATGATTCATTATTACTTATATTTATATAATTTTCAGCAATTGTACGATTAAATATTTGAATATGAATAAGCAAACCGCGCTTGCGCCCCAACTACATGTATACGTCATTTGAATTTATTGGACTGTATTGTACAAAATCGGTACGTAGTGTTATCACAGGCAACGACACTGGAAAATGTAAATATTTATATTTATTTTGATGTTTATTTGTATGAAATATTTTTTTGTCGTTGTATATCGCTCTTTGCAATGGATATGAATAATAGATGAAACAACCATAAAACATGCCATTTAGTGCGCTTCTACGGCTAAACATATAGTGTCAGAAACTTTGCCGGGTAAACTCTTTTTGAGGTAGGATGAATATGATTTAACGATTATTTGTCAAAAGTGCATATCAATTTGGTTAGTTATGTTTGAACGTTTCATTAAATTTAACAATATATCTATTCAAAACTCGTGAATACGATTACGTGTGCTCATACGCCGTGATCAGATTTGACATGAATGTGTTATTTTAAAAACAATATTTACATTCAGTGTGTATTTCCCCTTATGTTTGCATTGGAAATATGCGACGTTCAATTTCCTGTGAATACACTTCGCTAATTTATGCGCCAGGAGCACAAATATAAACGTCATCACGTGTTTTCAGTATATTTTCTATTGTAAGATTAATTGAAACGTTTAAACTTACATAACCAATTTGTTATGTACTAATGGAAAATATTCGTTACATAATATCCTTTCGTCAATAAAAAAGAATTTTTTGACAAAGTTTCTGGCACTATATTTAAAGTCGCGGAAGCGATCTAAATAGCATGTTAATATGGCTGTACCATGTATGTTTCATATCCATGACTAAGAACGCATTTTGTGGCTTTATAGCTAAGATACATAATATTTCATACAAATAGACATCAGTATGAAAATATAAATATAAGTATGGAACGCCTGGACTGTCTAATCACGGCAAAGCTAAATTCGTTATGTGCTTATATAAATATGTAGTGTGCTTTTTTCATTATTTGGTGTACTCCTTCAATTATGTGATGTACATTTACCAATATATGATGTGCATACATTATTATGGCATTTGCATTTGGTATTATGGCATGTGCATTTGGAATTATGTAATGTGCATTTGGTATTATGTGATGTGCATTTGGCATTACATGTATGTGATGTGCATTTGTCATTATGTGATGTGCAATTGACATGATGTGATGTGCATTCATCATTATATGATGTGCGGTTATCTTTATGGAATGTGCAGTTATCTTTATATCATGTGCTTTTCTAATTATGTGATGTGATTCCGTCTTTACATAATGTGTTTATAAACATCATTATGTGATATGCTTTCGTCTTTACGCGATGTACTTTTTTATGCATTATGTCATGTGTAAACATCTTTATGTTATGTACATACATCCTTATGTGGTATGCAAACTTCATTATGATGATGATCAAAGTCACATGGTAACTTAAAAAGTTTAAAGATGGCGGACGTAAATCCAGCGGTAAAATTCAAAACGAATATTTATCTTCATAATTTGTTTGCAAACTTTACGGTCGCAAACGTAAATAATCTAACGTTGCAAAAGTCTCACTGACACAGACTTAATTTCTTTAAAGAAAGTGACTCTCATCAGCCATGCACTTCAAATCACTTGCCTCGACACTATATTTTAGCGTTTCGCCGGTGTGGTACTAGGTTTATGATTTATCTATTATTATTTTTTACAGTTTATTTTTAATCTGCAAATCTGCCATCATAAGGATATTATTTGCACATCTGTTGTACAAATTGTTTATTTAGTGAGGAAGTGAGCATACCTCCAAAATTTGTATTATGTTTATGACACAGTTGGCAATTCAGAGAAAATAGCATTGCAGTCTTTGTCTTTAATGAGAGTCCAGCATTACATTTAAGGCATACTTCATTTGTCCCATATCCGAAATATGACAGGCGTTTAATTGCGAATTGGCAAATAAAGTAAACTGGTGTAAAACAAAAATGGAGAAACATATTATTGTCACAGCTATTGGTATAACTGTGACCGCGTAGATTTGTACGGTGCAAGGGAACTCTTTCTGGAACTGCATCCGTCGGGTGCAGTACGAACGGGGTGAGGGAATGTTGGCGTAGAAGATAACCACCAATTATAACCGCCGTATTTGTACCGTATTTGGTATTTTACGTATCGGGCGATTACTAGGGAATTAGCTCAACACTCGCTGTATTTTCCACATTTATTCCAGTTCATAACACAATCATATAAATAGTTATTCTCCACTCCGTACTCATTAAAAAAGGGAAAACTTGCTTATTAATAATTCTTACTTAATATTAACCTACATATGGCAGTGAGGTAAAACGTAACGGATTGGACGGACGACTTGCATCTTGACTCTTAACCTCTAACTACATATTCTTACTCTGACTTATCTTAGATTCATATGTAAAAACAAATATAAAGATTTTACTGGCGTGGCCCTCTAAATAATGGAAATGTATAAATCATCCAATCAGAGAATATCTCTTTATCCCTAAACTGACCATCGCACAGGTAAACGCCCATTTATTCACCTGTGTTAATCCGCTAATTGTTATGTAATTGCATGAACTCTATTAGTGTCAAACACACATGTGAGCTGAGACCATTGTCCTTCAATTCTGTCTTTCTAATAAGTATATTTCCTAAAGCTACAATTGATTACTTTGATTACTATTTCTTTGTTACAGTTAAGACGTTTGATAAACATTAATTTACATTCTACCACATCACAGTCAGGAGGAATTTCACGAGAATTAAGAAGAATAAATAAAGTTAATTTACCAAGAAGCTAAAACTATAGAAAATGTTCGCAACATGTAAAATATACATTTTACACGGTGATAATACCCTATAACCATGGTAACAGATGTAACAATTCCAAAAGACACTTTCAATATTGGCTCTGCTAGAATTCCTACATAAATTGAAATAAAAGATAGAGAAGTAAAATAACTGTAAACTATGTAGAACGTTCCTGCCCAAAATAAAAAAAAAATACCTTCAAGAACGACTGCCAATAATTTATGAATTCTTTAGCCTCGATTTAATTCGCATATATGCCAAGTTGTGCAATTTAGAGGAATTGCACGTTACATTATTTAAACAATAAAAGGCTTTCTTTGGTGATTTATGCGGGATATGAAGTTGGCGACATTGCAGAAAAAATACATAACCCGCGTTAGCGAGTTATGTAATTTTTTTCTGCAATGATGGCTACCTTCATAACCCGCATGAATTATCAAAGAAAGCATTTTATTGTTTATATTTATCTCATCCTTTTAACAAATTAATAAATTAATTGTAAATAGTAAGTTAAATTAACTAAATTACTGTTAATATGCACCAGTACGTTAGCTAAAAGAAACAGCCAAATCGTCTCCTATGAGAATTTGAGTCTGAAATTATCATGATTATTTCGTGCAGTCCGTGATTTTTCTTAGGTCGTTGTAGGTTTCGACCAATCGATAAACGGGGCGTGTAGATTTCAGTCCTGTCAGTTTCAAATGAGCTATGAATTAACTGTGTTTCCGTAAGAAATAGAGGGAATCATACTTGGTAGATGTAAATACATGTATAACGTTATGAAAAAAATTTGTGAAATCAATGCATTCATTTCACTAACATGCCGATTTATCAACAAATATATACATTTTCAACTCATTACATGACCAAACCGTGAGCTTTCCAGCATTCTTGAAAAATATTTTTCACGCCGGACTTTTCAGACCGGTGAGATCGGTGTACGCCGGCGAACCTTCCCCGGTAAATGAAGCAACAAACCGGTTTACAAAAGGTCGATCGGCATTCGACGTATGCCGGTTTCATTAGCAAACTTTCTGAAATTTACAGAGGTGACTGGTTTTGGCTAGATGGGAAAGGTGTGCATGTAAGGGGAGCTATAGTTTGTTTTTAAATTAATGAAAAATCATTTTAAAGTCATCTATTTTAATGATTTTTTAAATTTTATTAATCTATCAACTTTTTCTTTTTGAAATATTTTTTAAAAGACTAACTGAATGTTTTTTGTTTTTGTTTTTGTTTTACTTATTTTTGAACTTGTGTAATGGCAATTAATCAATATACATGTAGCATTGGAAACGTACATTTAATAGTTCCTCTCTTTAAATATGACTAATCAATATTATTGTCATGTATTAAACAAAATATGTATCATACACTGATATTACATAGCTAATTAAATTTACAGGAACCATCTACTAAATTAATTTTTGAATAAGAGAAAAATGTTGTTGATTACTCCTAAGATCAAATTCTCATAGCCCAAAAGTAAATGTTGTACATCTTTGATATCTAAATCAAATCTAAATGTCATCATTATTGTTTTTAGCATGTACATACAGTACTTTTAAATTTTGTAGGCCAAAAAAAAAGACCAAAAAAAAGTCATTTTCTTGTGTAACATACAATATTTAGTAGGTACTTATGCCTTAATTTGATATGAATAAAGTATGTAAAGCGTTGACAAAATAAAGCTTACTTAAAATATTTATAGGTTTACAATATATAGAAGACTGCAGCATCAGCATCGGGCATATGAGACTTATTATAAACGTCTAACCTAACATTTTTTTCTTAAGAGCTATATTTTGTATGAATAATCTGGCACAACCCTAAAAAATAAATTGACTATTATTCGGAGACCCATTACTATCTTAGCCGCGGTTATGTTCATTTTCTCACTAAATAAATAAACTGTACAACAGATGAGCAAATAGACTCCAAATGACCATGATGATGGCAAATTTGCAAATTAAAAATAAACTGTAAATTAGATAGATAAATAATAAATAAATGTCATTGAATAAATAAAACAAATCATAAACCTCGTACCACACCGGCGAAACACTAAAATATAGTGTCGAGGCAAGTGATTTGAGGTGCATGGCTGATGAGAGTCACTTTCTTTAAAGAAATTAAGTTTGTGTCAGTGAGACTTTTGCATTGTAAGATAATTTACTTTGTGCCCGTAAAGTTTGCAAACAAATTTTGAAAATAAATATTCGTTTTGAATTTTGCCGCTGGATCTACGGCCATCATTTTTAAACTTTAAAAGTTACCACGTGACTTAGATCATCATCATAACGAAGTTTGCACACCATATAATGATGTATGTACATAACATAAAGATGTTTGCACATGCCATAATGAATAAAAAAGTACATCGCGTAAAGACGAAAGCATATCACATAATGATGTTTAAAAATACATTATGTAAAGACGGAATCACATCACATAATTAGAAAAGCACATGCCATAGTGATGAATGCACATCACATAATGATGAATGTGCATCACATAATGTCAAATGCACATCACATAATGTCAAATGCACATCACATAAAACCAAATGCACATGCCATAATAATGTATGCGCATCATATATTAGTAAATGCACATCACATAATTGAAGGAGTACAGTAAATAATGACAAAAAGCGTACTACATAATGATACAAGCACACTATATTATATAACGATAAAAGCACACCACACAATGGTATAAGCACATAACGAATTTAGTTTTGGCATGATAAGACAGTCCAGGCGTTCCATATGTAAGCATTGAATGCTTATTTTTGGATGTCGTCGGTCCTAAAACACATCAAGCGGTGCAGACAAATTATCATATATAAGCATTGAATACTTATTTTTAGATGTCGTCGGTCCTATAACACACCAAGCGGTGCAGACAAATTATCATACCGCGCTAACGCGCGGTATTCAATATGTCTGCACCGTTTGGTGTGTTATAGGACCGTCGACATCCAAAAACAAGCATTCAATGCTTAATTGGACGTCGCAGATTTCCCATGCAAACATAATGGGAACTATACACTGAATGTAAATATATCTTGGTGAACTAAAAGAATGCATGTGTTGTACCGTGTACCTGAGCATATAAATGGAAGACTACAGTATAAAGAAATCGTATTTTAAAATAGTAAAATGGTGAATAAAAATCTACACTGAGTATGAATAACTACAATATAAATTGGTAAATAAACCAAATAAAATACTAAGGGTGCAATCCTAATCGCTAATTTCTAGCAATACATTTTTTTTATCAAAGGCCAGGTTAAATAATTTTGACGATGGGAAGATAACTGTCTTTCCACAAATTTATTTAAAATTAAATTTGTTGTTATGACTACTTTTTCTATCATAAATTGTTTAACGAGTAAAGCAGGCATGCGATTTCTTAATTTCTTTGCAAATTTTCATTCACTGAGTAAGTGCTTTAATTGCTGATACTAGAAGAGCATATCATAGACTACTTGTGGTACTTTCTATAGATCAGAATGCTTCCCTCTCACCGAATCGTCTTGTTTGGCAGAGAGAAATTAGATCGCGAGAGCGGAGCCGCTGGCTCTGAACATCTCCTTTGGCGTGACCGAGCGCTGAAACCACATGATACGATTACAAGAGTTATATCTGAAAAGTTAGCTCAGCCCAAAGAATAACTTTTTGCATTTAGATAAAGAAATTCCACTAAAGCAGACAGAATAATTGCATTATGATACATATCGTAATATTTCTATAATATGGAAAAAGAGCTTACCCAGAAATCCCAGTAAGAGCGCCACCACTTTGAGTTCGTAAGGCCTCCTCTGCATTGTTGTGAGAGTACATCTGTATAGGGGAATTATATTGCGCATGTCTGTAGGCTCCGGGTGACCTCTGCTGGTGTTGTTGGTTTGGTTGATTATTAGAGTATTGCTGTGTCGGGACCGGGGCCTGCTGATACTCCTGGGAGCGGACTGGGGGTGACGGCTGACTCTGGTAGTTGCACAGCTCCGGAGTATTTAAATCGGGACCGCGGTAAGATTTCGGCATCACAGGAGGCGGTGGTCGGCTTTTGTTAAAAAAAGAAATGTATCCGCGAATAATCTCTAAGTGAACCAATTCTAATGAAAACATGACAAGCCTTAATACTTGGTAAATTGAGGTGAAACACATTTTAAGAAACGTTAACGTATACTATAATACACATGTCTATTATTTCATTATTTTTATTTGTTTATTCATACATTTGATGTAAAGTTAAATACGAATATGACAACAAAAAGGCAAGCTAATTAAATGTATTCAAAACCCCAAACATATAGAGATCTTAATTTGCCGTTAAATAAGCGGGTCAATGACGTGTTGAATGATACAAACCACAAAATCAAAAAACGCAGTATGTGTATCTTTTTTTATAGATTGGATTCATTTTGAATAAGAGGTATATTATAATTCAATTTAATGGCTAAAGAAGAAAGTAACACATTTCATTAAAAGATTAAAAATACGTGTAAATCCTAAGATGTCATTGCAGATATTCTCATTATTTATCGTTTCGAATTGAATGAAGAGTTTTTAAAAGATAGTTACTGTGCTTCATGTTTGTCTAATGTTTGATATAACTTGATAATGTACAGTATTCTAATTATCTAACAAGAATTCCTCCCACCAAATAGTGTCAGAAACATCGCATGCATTTCAGCTGAGATGCCTAGTTACACACGTACATGATGTTGGTGAGTTGCCATACTTTATACAGACAGCTATTTGAAGAGTTTTCACATTGCAGCAATGAGTGAATCAGTGGGCGACTTGAGGTATGATGTTTGTTTCTCGAGGAGCGTTTTTTAGCCAACAGAGCTGCATGTTTTTCGGAGAAATCACGAAACATTCTACAAATTCCTTCTGCTAGTAATTCTTATTTTGGTTGCTTAGTTATTTAAAAACATCATTTTTCATGGTGTAAATATAAACATACTTTTTCTTCTGTTTGAATTCTTTGAGGTCTATTCCTCCTGTAATATATGCAAATGGTTTGGGTGTTCCGCTTCCCTGAGTCTTTAGCATCGTGTTCAACACTGCATCGGGCATTTTATCCGAGAGTTGTCCCTGGGTGACAGGGCTGCCGTCTCCCGGTGTCCGCTGTTCATTGCTGATTGTCTGCTAAAATAATGTTTTGCTTCTGAATGGAAACTAATTAATTTAAACACACAATAAATTACTTCATGGAAAAGTGACATGGGAAAACCAAAACAGTATGATATGACAACCCAGAATATCTCCGTTTATTGCATTTGTTATCAGAAGTCGATAGAACCTACCTGAATTGGTTTTTTAGTCGCCTTCCACCCGGGCCCATACGATCCTGGGGGTCCTGGAGGAGGGGGAGGAGGGGGTGGAGGAGGCGGCGGTGGGGGTGCCATAGAAGGGGGTGGTGCAATCTGATTATATGATGTCATATTTTGCTCTTTATCTTCCTCGTTATCCAACTGACTTTTAGAGTTGGTAGCTTTTTGAACGCTTTGGTTGTAGTACGGTATGAAGTTTCCCTCTCGTTCGCGAACACTCGGAGAATCATTCGAAGGTGGTGAGCGGAAGCTTGATGTATCAAAACTATTCGATTTTACACTGGTTGAAGGCGATATTGGTTGATCTTGGTCGTAAAATTCCTTGAAATAGCTAGAGCTTTGAAATTTTTCAAAGGGAGACAAAATATCCTCTATTGAATTTATTCCAGTAGAACTGCTGTGGCTCGGTTTTCTAACACGGTAATCAAAACTATGCGACCTCACCGGCGGCTCTGGTTTTTCGCCATCTTGTTTTGGATGGTGGCCAAGTGGTGGTGATGAAATTGTTGACTCGTACTTAGGTAATGTTCCTGACGATGTCTGTCTCTGATATTGTATTACTGGTCTCTCCTCTACTCTTTTCTCGTCATAAATCTGGTTTCTCTGAAATACGCGTGGTTGCGAATTACCTATCAAAAACTGGGAGGAATCAGCACGTCCAAGAGTTGGGCTTTGTGCATTTGATTCATATGATACATGTCGAATTTCATTAGGTGATCGACTGTATTCTCTAGAAGGGGATATCACATTTGATCTGACGCTAGATAAGTCGGATTGGTAATCTTTGTATTGTGGTTGTTCCCTAGATATTTGTCTAACCAGTTGATGGGTGGGCCTAGCGCCATTCTCTTTTCCTGAAAAATGTGGCGGTTCATTAATACGTTTTTGATCACTGTGGCTCTCGTTGCTTCCATAATAACAATCTTGTCGATTATACAAAGGAGAAAATGGTCTATTCCGCTCAGAAAGACTTTTCTCGTATGATGGGGGGAAAATACCCGGTCCTGGACCATAAAATCCCCTAGATGGATGATTAGCAGGAAACCGAGCACCGTGTTGCTGATTTCCAGTGGACAAGTCTACTGCTGTGGGACTGTAAGATGTCTGGTACCCACTACTCTCACTGCTGCCGCTTCGAAAATGTGCTGATGGTGCTTGAACATTACTTGGGCGGTAAGGCGACGGCTTTGGCATAGTGAAACACCCAGGATCAACAGAAGTATTGCTGTCATGTTTTGTAGCTGAGTACGGATCATAAATATCCATACTAGTTGAATGAACTCCACCAGATGTTACCTTTTGCCGCGGTAAAGACTGAAACTGACGTAGACTGTCATCGTCTGTCAAGTACTGATTCCGAAGTGGACGTTGATACGAATGAAAACCGTCGTCGGAAGATAAAGTACTGCAAGCAGACGGGTTAATGGGGTGTGGGAATTTAAAACTATGAGATGAAGTAGGACTAACAGGACAACTAGCGGCCACTCTAGGAACCCTGTAATTAGAAAATTGGGAGAAAAAATTCACTTACTGACAATGTGTGATAAAATGGACGAGGTCGACTCTTCATCGCTAAATCCATGGTGCATATCCACAGTAGAGATCGGTCAGCGTTAAACTTAGAGTCAATTATTCGTTTTGTAAGTGTTAGCATACATATGTTTGCTATCACATAACTATTTAGAGCAACACGTGTTTTCAATAAGCACTGTCTGTGCTTGCTTGCTTTGTGCTTTACATGTATGAATGGATGGAAATAAGACAAAAAGTATTTTCGGAATTCTATGTACAACATCCAATTGCAGTTTATCGAACATAACGTGTTTAAAACTGTTATTGTATAATAAACATGATGTAACATTACTTCTTTAAAGATCTAGATTTGATTGAAAAACATTAATAAACAAAACATGTGAAATATCGGTTCTCTGCAAAAAAAAAAATCTTTTTGTAGTGAACAAATTGATTATTGGATAATCAAAACTCCTGTATTATAAAGAAGAAAAAATCCGTTAATCTCGCAACACGTGCCGTAACCTATATAGTTACTGATGGATGTGATTAAGAACATTTGTTCCTAATTGAAAAAGGTAGTTTATTGTAGATTAATGTACTTGTAAGTTTGTGTTTCTTGTAAATCAAATTAATTGCGATGCACACAATGAATAGATTCTACATATCTTCTACATAGATTTGGTATATTCTATATTCAGAGGTTTGGATGTTCTATATTTATCATGATTCTTTATTTAAGACTTTAATTCAAAACATATTTGGTTGTCGCAACTTCTTTTAAAACTTATTTTGGAATTATATATTTTTTTTTTATTTTGGTATCGTTTTTATACGAAACAAAATAGATTTATATATTTAGCATCAAAATTTTGCATTTTTTTTTAATTGCAAAAAGATAATGTCTTACATATTTGAGACATTTCAGACCTACTTTTTAATAGTAAGTTGAAGTGTGTTGCCGGCATTCTTGATGTGATCTTGACCCTCAGAATGATAGGCATTTGTTACGTTATGATTCCCGATTTTAAGGATGAGATCCCCAGATGACAACGAGCCGTCTGCCACACTTCCGGGTACCACCTGCAGTAAAGAATTCTGATGTTAATTTTGTAAATGTAGCTGATTCATAACAGGGAGGTGATTTAAATTAAAAATACTGGACCTACACGAAAGCTTGTTATTTCATAAAATATCTGCTACAAGTACAAGCGCATTTTACCGTTTCCTTAGTTATATATATTTTCTTGTCTTGTAACTTATAACAGCAAGATTTAGATTAGATTAGAAAGGTAATGATAAACAAACATGTAATCACTACTACTGGTCCGGTATTTTTCATAAGAAAAAATATATGTTGTTCATGTTAAAAAAATGAATCCCAAAATCTCTTTGATTTGAATTCATGTAAAGTTTCATTTGTTTTATGTTTGAAAAAAATGTTTACTAGTTTAATGACTTGTTTGAAACTATAAAACTTCAAATTTAAGCATCGAATATTTGCTATTAATACAGGTACTGATGTTTTGTGGCTTACTATGTATTGAGAAAAAAAATTGAAAATTGTTAATTTTTTTATTTACTTAATCCAGGGGGATTAAAAAAAAAGTGTAGAGGCGGTCCTCATGATCATAGTTGAATATGTACAAATAGAACAAACATCCCCATAGTTGCATGTGACAAAAGTAAGAGAGACCATATACATGCAACTGATTCTGATAGTTGTATTCTGTAGGGACAGATTAATGGTACATGTAGGTACCTTAATTGCAGGATAGACCATTACATGTCCGTGCAGTGGTGTACATGACAGACATCAAGTAATGAATCAGACTCAGAAAAAACGCATATGTTCCAGACATTAATATAGTTCATTCATAGCGAAATAAACCCTAGAATTACGTCATAGCATCAGATGAGATAAGGAAAAAATCCAAACGCCACATGCAGCAGGCCCCTAATCAGCCTCCGAACAGATCGCGGCAGGATCAACCGCCCCACCAGTTTTGTTTAATCTCAGACGATAGAGAAATACCTTCGCTGTGAATCATATACATACCGTGCATTTTCAGATTGATCTTTCTGTAAAGCTTTTATGGAAAGTAATGTTTATTGCTTCTGCCAAAATATTTCTATTTTAGTTTCATTAAAGATATTCACCTTAACAATGTATTTGTATTGAATTTGAAAAAAAAACCTTTCAGATTTAAACACGATCTCATTGATGAATACTAAAATTTCATTTTTACAGGTTTTAAATTGTTTTCCATAAGTGTACTGTCAATGGTAAAGAGATGCCCCTAGTAACATGTGAAATAATAGATATACTCACTCTTTGTACTGCAAGGGACTGGCCAAACTCCCGTCCCCCTTGCAGGCGAAATCCCCAAGGAATATTTTCGTGAGGACGCTGAAGCCAAATTATTTCCATTCTATTTATTCGCTCGTTCACTTGGCTCTCTGTAAATGCAAGTGAGCAGAAGAAGAAAATTTATCAGTGAAAGAACTCTAAAACATGATTCCACGTACGGACGGCAAAAATAGACAAGTGTGTTGCTATAGAAACGAATCCATCAATCAGTTTTACGTTGATGACTATCTTGCAAAGTTTTATGAAAGGAAAGAGAAATACAGAGTTTGATAAGATCCACATTAAGCAGAAGTCAGTTGAAGTTGATGTGAGTCAATTTTACGAAGTATAGCGAGGTGCACTGGCCTTTACGAAAGCCCAGAAGGCTCATTCGAGATTCGAGATTCAAAATACGAGATTCGAAATACAAGATTCGGAATTCGAGATTCAATATCTAAATTAACCAATCAAATTAAGGATCTGAAAACATGTATCCTAGCGACATCAAACTGTTCTAAATAAAGAACATCCGTACATGCTCTTATATACAAATAAATGCTATGTTTTACCTAACTAAATAATTATTTATATAATTTATTTTACACAGAATATATAATTAGACTAGTAATAATGCAGTGTGTTTTGCGGATCTGAGTGATTTTGTTCCTCCTTTGTGCATTCCCACCTGATACTTTTGAATTCTTGGAAATTTCACGATCAAAAGTTTAAACCCGGGTTTTATTCACCCCTGTTGTGTAAAAATGCGGTTATGGTAGAAAGTTTCAAAAGCGGATCCAATTTTTTTTCGGTGGGGGGAGGGGTCCTTGGCCTATTTTCAATAATTTTACTATGTAGATTTAATAAGCTTCAATTTTCCCGAGGAGGGAGCGGGGGGGGGGGGGGGGTGTCCAGACCCCCTGACCCACTCCCCTCTAGATCCGGGCATGAATATTAGTATCTAAGATATGTTTTAATTTTAATATGAATTATCAGTCCAGTTTCACCAATGAATATAAGCATTACTTATCGGTGTTTTTTTTTTTTATGTATACAGACATACAATATGATTATAAACTAATTAATGAGATATTACCACATCGTACGTAATTATTTTAATTAATACAAAAATTTTCAAAATGTAAGGATCCTTTTCCTAAGTAAACAGCTTATTATGAATCAAACTTTTGGCATTGTTTTCAATATAGAAGGATACATATTCCATACGGTCAAAGGTAATGATAATAGGGTGCCGATGTGTTCTCATTGCCGATTTCTTGTGTAGAGGACATTAAAAATTAAAAATTTGATTGCATGAATCTTTTAAAATTTATTGTTTTAGTTTGTAATAATTCATTCATTAATATATCAACAATTAAGAATAGAAGGTATGCTATTTTTTTAACAATTAATAGCTTTCCTGAAAGCTTCAGCCTTGCATGACTAAACACGCTATTTTTTAACAATTAATAGCTTTCCTAAAAGCTTCAGCCTTGCATGACTAAACACCATTATTTCATTGGAAGCATGTAATAGTTACCTTAGCTGCATATATGTAGCTCTCGGTCAGAAAAAATACAGATTGACTACCATCCCACTTTTTATCTTCAAACCGGGGGCTACAGACTTGCAGCTATAATTACCTTAAAAAATGTATACATTTTAAAATTTGCCGCTGCTCATAAATTCATTAGAGAGATGTGCAGATTCAAGTAGTAATAAGTCTTTTGACATAGGATTTATAACGTCCATTTATATTATTTTCAATAAAATTATTTCATTATTTTAAGCTTGTCGGTTACAGGTTATATTATGGCATTAAAGGCCATTCCGTCATTTTTAAGCAAAGGACTCTCAAACCAAGAAAATAAACGCAAAGTAAACTGTATGCATGGTACATGTATGCTCTAGAGTACATTGTATGATGGGTCTCTCATTTTGGTCTCGTCTCCACTGTAATATACGTAAAAATTAATGAATGAGACATTCTGGCGCGAAGTCCTGTTTTACCTTTCGTACCAATGAAATTTCCATTGGTTAGAATGGATTCTTCCATGGGGTGGGGTGTAAAATCAATTTAATCGTTCAAAGTTTTGAATTTGTTAACAACGATATATAAGATCAAATGTATTAAAACGATTTAAAAATCTAACATACAGTCATTTTTAGCTCACCGAGACGAAGTCGGGGGAGCTTATGCTATACCCTCGGCGTTCGGCGTCGGCGTCCGGACCTGGTTAAAGTTTTTGTTGCAGGTCCTGTATCTAATTTATTACTTGTCCTATCTTCACCAAACTTGCATGGATGATGCATCTGGGTCTACTTATGGACTTGAAAGACTTGGATGCTGAATCTGGGCCATAGGTTTCGGATGCTCGAGGAGGTTAATGTTTTTAGAGCTGGTTAAAGTTTTTGGAGCAGGTGCCCTCTGATGATTATATCTTAGTTATTACTGGTCTTAACTTCACCAAATTTGCATGGATGATGTGTGTTATGATACTGATGCACCCACCTGACAGGCATGAATGCTGAATCTGAGCCATAGGTTTCGGATGCTCGAGGAGGTTAAGGTTTTAAGAGCTGGTTAAAGTTTTTGGAGCAAGTGCCCTCTGGTGATTATATCTTAACTATTACTGTTCTTAACTTCACCAAATTTGCATGAGTGATGTGTGTTATGATACTGATGCACCTGACAGGCTTGAATGCTGAATCTGAGCCATAGGTTTCGGATGCTGGATCAGGTTTAGTTTTTTGGAACAGGTCACATGTTTTATACATCATAGCTTGCATAGTTGATTTAACTATAATATAAATGAATCGCAGAGGTAGCTTCAGATACAGAGCCTGATCTCCATTATCAACGATGCTAAAAAAAATCTTCTACCTCACTCAAACCTGCTTGATTGATGTGTTTGTTGTTAAATGATATAACATGATTCCTATGATATAGTATTGTATGATATGATACACTATTGTGTTATATGATACATTTACAATATTATATCATATTATATTGTAAAAAGTTATATGAAACGATATGATATTGTTTCAATGTTTTTGTACATTATGATATGATATTGTATCATGATATTGCTACGTATCGTAATGTATACTATGATACAATATTGTATAATATGATATTGTATTATATATTATTTTATCACATGGTATTTTTTTCATATGATATTGCAATATATATAATATTATATCATATGATACGATATTGTATAATAGGATATTGGTTTATATATTATTGAATCACATGAAATTGTATTATATAATATTGTAATATATAATATCATTTGATATGATATTGTATCACACGATATTGTGTCATATGATATGATATGATATAATGTTGTATCAACTTATATTGCATCATATGAAACAATATCATATTATGTATCAAATATACAATATCATATAATACAATATCATACTTAATAATACTATATATCATTACATGTTACACTATTTTGATGTATTATGTGATATGATATTGCATCATATAATACTATATTGTATCATATATTATATATTATGATATTGTATTACGTGATCAAATATAATAATAATATACAATGTCATATCATTTGTTACAATATCATATTGCATCATTATTTATTACAATATTATATTGTATTATATGATATATTTTGTAAGTATCATAGGAATCAAGATCGTATCTTATACTATTGTATTGATAAACATTGTATTTTATAATACCGTATGAAATGAACATATGATTATCATACAATTTTTTAACATATGATATACGATATTGTGTCAAAACAGTGTCCATGAGTATCCAAGATCATTAACTATGATTTTCATATAAAATGATAAAGGTGGTCTCATAAAGGTGATGCCTCGTCTCGGTGATCTTTGTAATCTGTGATTACCTTAGATGTTTTAATCGGCTGAAATGTGAGCGTGTACATTTAGTAAGACACGCAACTTAAACCCTATTCAAAACGAATGAAATCGTCCTGCATATAGAGAAAACGGGGCTTCTGAAACAAAACTCCCTGGCAGTTAGTTCTTCCTGTTGACGTTCCAGACTGTATGTCAATCTCAACTTATGATTTTATTCATTAAAGGTATAATATGCCGTTTTTAACGGTATTTTTGCGATGTTGAAAACCAGACCCAAATTTTGTCAGCATCACTAGATGTATGAAAAAGAAGTTTCTAGAAAATTTTGCAATTTTTTGATAAATATTAACAAGGTACTAGCCAGCCATAAATTAAAAATGAATAACGGCGATTTACCTATGCATATTCATGATCGATTAACGTTTGAGGTGGATTTGCGCATGTGCGCGGGAATAGTAATTCAGAAAACCAGCTTGCAGAACGAGGTAATACAACAGGTTTGTTTACAGTTGTTTGAATTCATATAAACAGGTGTGTGTGCTTTTAACAGAAAAAAATATCAGATATTGTCATCTGCATTTCATGAGGATGGTTGCGTATCGTTGTCGATGTCAATCGATAAGAGCTCTTTTGCAATTGACCATTATTTTCATACATTTGACAACATATATAATTATGAAATAGAACGTCAAAATTATCCCTTCTGGGGCCCCTCGACTCAAAACATACAATTTATAGATTTTAAGTAATTGAGAGAAAGCTATACAAGTTTTATCATATTCAGACTCTGAATATCGTACCATAGACATAAGCGTCTTTTCCTTTATTGGTAAATATCTTATTAAACAGAGAAAATACACCGCTGTGTGACCCACATGTCTATAGCAAGAAGCCGGCAACCTCAAGAAGTTTCTAACACGTGTCCACCACTCAAAGTGGTTTCCAATATAGATTCTCATTTTATAACGTTCTCAGTCAAACTGGTTTTTTTTCGTTCTTTTCTCTCCGAACGCGTTATTCCACTGCCAACGGACCGACCACGTTTTCGCGTTGACATCTTGTGTACGTTCTAAAATTAGCTTGTCACATCACGTGATTATGAATCTTTTATTGACCGACCCGGTCAGCAAATAAATTATTTAGAATTTATATTTAATAAATGAATGAGTGAATGTATGAATGAGATTTGGTTAGTCACGTGAGGATTTTGTTTACGGGAGTATGTTGACCACGTGTTTATTGTTTACTACTAGATTAAAGCTGACCAATAGAAATTTACGACTGAATTCATTAATATGCATGACTTTACTAACTCACTATAAATAACGTAAATCCCGCCAATTCCCCAACCCCACGACTTTTATCTTCATGGTAGAAACAGTGAAGTGTACCTTTACCTTACCTGTACAAGATATGTCATATATTTTGTAATACCATATTCTGGATACATGGTAAGCTTCCGTTTATCTTGTAATTGAAATATCTATTTATATTAATTGTAAATTACTTTTAATTCATTTTATTCAAATATTCTAAATTATCGTGTGATTGCGTAAAATTGTGTAACTGTTTGTGAGTGTGTTTGTACTTGTAGGTTTTATTTATTGATATAATCCTCAAAATAAAAGAACCGCTATGTAGCTGAAATTAGTATTCAACGTTATTTATTCATAAGACCCTGCGACAATGGCGCCCACGTTGATTTTGAGATACCAGGATCCAGAACCCATTACGAGGACGGAGACCAACGCCCAGTGAAGTTGCTGACCGTTCTATATTTTGGTAGGCCTACCGACACAAGAAGCACTACCAAGAGTGGTACTTGGAATTACACCCGAGGTTAGTCCATTCATTGCTGAATTGTCGGCAAAACCAATACGGAAGAAAGTGACTTGTGAAATTTTCATCAAAGTGTTCAGTATTTCGTTCTGAAACACCGCCAAAACCGTATTTAGTGTTATTCTTAAACCGGTTGGGAACCCACGGATGCGTGCAGTCTATTGTATCCAGTGCCGCATACCGAGTTTATAGTGAGTACTCATCAGAAAAATTCCGTTACTGTGTTTCGTAATGAATGCAGTGAAGTTTTTATTCAAAGCCGACGTCGATCGTTTATTGAGCTCAATTAAAAATTAATGAAAAAAAAATTGTTGTGCACTTCATATATATCAAATGTGTTGTGTTTTTAAAAAAAAAATTGTTTGTGTACTTGTATCTGTTGTATATATGTTATTTTCTTTGTGTGTGAGAGTTTGAGTTATACCGGCCGGTGATGTGCAAGGTGCGAGAATTGTGTTATTTTGATCGGGCTCGATATTCTTATAATTCTAACCAGGGTTTGTTTATATGAAGGAAAATTGATATTATGTGTTTTAAGTCATGAAGTGGAGTGTTTTGGCGTTCTATCGATGTGTGTTGATTAGAAATTACCAACAATGGGCCTTTGTGGCCAGCAACTCTCTTATTTTGTTGTCAATGGTGCATACAAAATTAGCCCAGATTTCCTCTGAAATTTCGTAGAACATCAAACAGCGACCCGATTGTAGTGTATCGGACCGTCCAAACTGTCCCGAAAAAATACAGCAGCTTATCCAGAAAGTTAGCTTTATCGTCGTGAACTAAACAACCTTCTATGTAATACGAATTTTGTGTAAAATGAGTTATTTAGACGCTTGCATGGTATACAAAAATTATAAAATTATGCCGCTAAAACGGCAATATTAAAGTGGAATATGAATATAGCTATAATGCAGCACCTGCATTAGTTTCATTAGAACCAGACAATGCTAATTTAGATGAAATTACACGCCAATTCTTTAAAATTGAATGATATAATGACAGTTTTTCAACCCCTCCCCCAATTGGCAGGGTTCCCTAAACTTGTACATGTATATATTCTCGGGTCATCATGTTATTAACAAGTTTGCATTGTCTTGTGAATAGACATGCATATTTTAACAAATTAAAACCAAAAAATTCATTCAAAATTAACACGCCGTGAAATTACATACAGTATAACTTTTAACATATTTTCATAAATCAGAGGCCACCGCGAGCACCATGGTGTTAATAATCGCTCATAACTTTTTGATATAGCTTCAGAATTCTGTAAAACTTTCCGCATATATTCCACAATAAATGTTTTTGTGTTTGCAGATTTTATTTTTGCGGGTGTAAAAAAACCGATTGCTTGAAGGAAAATTGATATTATGTGTTTTAAGTCATAAAGTGGAGTGTTTTGGCGTTCTATCGATGTGTGTTGATTAGAAATTACCAACAATGGGCCTTTGTGGCCAGCAACTCTCTTATTTTGTTGTCAATGGTGCATACAAAATTAGCCCAGATTTCCTCTGAAATTTCGTAGAACATCAAACAGCGACCCCATTGTAGTGTATCGGACCGTCCAAACCGTCCCGAAAAAATACAGCAGCTTATCCAGAAAGTTAGCTTTATCGTCGTGAACTAAACAACCTTCTATGTAATACGAATTTTGTGTAAAATGAGTTATTTAGACGCTTGCATGGTATACAGAAATTATAAAATTATGCCGCTAAAACGGCAATATTAAAGTGGAATATGAATTTAGCTATAATGCAGCACCCGCATTAGTTTCATTAGAACCAGACAATGCTAATTTAGATGAAATTACACGCCAATTCTTTAAAATTGAATGATATAATGACAGTTTTTCAACCCCTCCCCCAATTGGCAGGGTTCCCTAAACTTGTACATGTATATATTCTCGGGTCATCATGTTATTAACAAGTTTGCATTGTCTTGTCAATAGACATGCATATTTTAACAAATTAAAACCAAAAAATTCATTCAAAATTAACACGCCGTGAAATTACATACAGTATAACTTTTAACATATTTTCATAAATCAGAGGCCACCGCGAGCACCATGGTGTTAATAATCGCTCATAACTTTTTGATATAGCTTCAGAATTCTGTAAAACTTTCCGCATATATTCCACAATAAATGTTTTTGTGTTTGCAGATTTTATTTTTGCGGGTGTAAAAAAATCGATTGCTTGAAGGAAAATTGATATTATGTGTTTTAAGTCATAAAGTGGAGTGTTTTGGCGTTCTATCGATGTGTGTTGATTAGAAATTACCAACAATGGGCCTTTGTGGCCAGCAACTCTCTTATTTTGTTGTCAATGGTGCATACAAAATTAGCCCAGATTTCCTCTGAAATTTCGTAGAACATCAAACAGCGACCCCATTGTAGTGTATCGGACCGTCCAAACTGTCCCGAAAAAATACAGCAGCTTATCCAGAAAGTTAGCTTTATCGTCGTGAACTAAACAACCTTCTATGTAATACGAATTTTGTGTAAAATGAGTTATTTAGACGCTTGCATGGTATACAGAAATTATAAAATTATGCCGCTAAAACGGCAACATTAAAGTGGAATATGAATTTAGCTATAATGCAGCACCCGCATTAGTTTCATTAGAACCAGACAATGCTAATTTAGATGAAATTACACGCCAATTCTTTAAAATTGAATGATATAATGACAGTTTTTCAACCCCTCCCCCAATTGGCAGGGTTCCCTAAACTTGTACATGTATATATTCTCGGGTCATCATGTTATTAACAAGTTTGCATTGTCTTGTCAATAGACATGCATATTTTAACAAATTAAAACCAAAAAATTCATTCAAAATTAACACGCCGTGAAATTACATACAGTATAACTTTTAACATATTTTCATAAATCAGAGGCCACCGCGAGCACCATGGTGTTAATAATCGCTCATAACTTTTTGATATAGCTTCAGAATTCTGTAAAACTTTCCGCATATATTCCACAATAAATGTTTTTGTGTTTGCAGATTTTATTTTTGCGGGTGTAAAAAAATCGATTGCTTGAAGGAAAATTGATATTATGTGTTTTAAGTCATAAAGTGGAGTGTTTTGGCGTTCTATCGATGTGTGTTGATTAGAAATTACCAACAATGGGCCTTTGTGGCCAGCAACTCTCTTATTTTGTTGTCAATGGTGCATACAAAATTAGCCCAGATTTCCTCTGAAATTTCGTAGAACATCAAACAGCGACCCGATTGTAGTGTATCGGACCGTCCAAACTGTCCCGAAAAAATACAGCAGCTTATCCAGAAAGTTAGCTTTATCGTCGTGAACTAAACAACCTTCTATGTAATACGGATTTTGTGTAAAATGAGTTATTTAGACGCTTGTATGGTATACAGAAATTATAAAATTATGCCGCTAAAACGGCAATATTAAAGTGGAATATGAATTTAGCTATAATGCAGCACCCGCATTAGTTTCATTAGAACCAGACAATGCTAATTTAGATGAAATTACACGCCAATTCTTTAAAATTGAATGATATAATGACAGTTTTTCAAACCCTCCCCCAATTGGCAGGGTTCCCTAAACTTGTACATGTATATATTCTCGGGTCATCATGTTATTAACAAGTTTGCATTGTCTTGTCAATAGACATGCATATTTTAACAAATTAAAACCAAAAAATTCATTCAAAATTAACACGCCGTGAAATTACATACAGTATAACTTTTAACATATTTTCATAAATCAGAGGCCACCGCGAGCACCATGGTGTTAATAATCGCTCATAACTTTTTGATATAGCTTCAGAATTCTGTAAAACTTTCCGCATATATTCCACAATAAATGTTTTTGTGTTTGCAGATTTTATTTTTGCGGGTGTAAAAAAATCGATTGCTTGAAGGAAAATTGATATTATGTGTTTTAAGTCATAAAGTGGAGTGTTTTGGCGTTCTATCGATGTGTGTTGATTAGAAATTACCAACAATGGGCCTTTGTGGCCAGCAACTCTCTTATTTTGTTGTCAATGGTGCATACAAAATTAGCCCAGATTTCCTCTGAAATTTCGTAGAACATCAAACAGCGACCCGATTGTAGTGTATCGGACCGTCCAAACTGTCCCGAAAAAATACAGCAGCTTATCCAGAAAGTTAGCTTTATCGTCGTGAACTAAACAACCTTCTATGTAATACGAATTTTGTGTAAAATGAGTTATTTAGACGCTTGTATGGTATACAGAAATTATAAAATTATGCCGCTAAAACGGCAATATTAAAGTGGAATATGAATTTAGCTATAATGCAGCACCCGCATTAGTTTCATTAGAACCAGACAATGCTAATTTAGATGAAATTACACGCCAATTCTTTAAAATTGAATGATATAATGACAGTTTTTCAACCCCTCCCCCAATTGGCAGGGTTCCCTAAACTTGTACATGTATATATTCTCGGGTCATCATGTTATTAACAAGTTTGCATTGTCTTGTCAATAGACATGCATATTTTAACAAATTAAAACCAAAAAATTCATTCAAAATTAACACGCCGTGAAATTACATACAGTATAACTTTTAACATATTTTCATAAATCAGAGGCCACCGCGAGCACCATGGTGTTAATAATCGCTCATAACTTTTTGATATAGCTTCAGAATTCTGTAAAACTCTCCGCATATATTCCACAATAAATGTTTTTGTGTTTGCAGATTTTATTTTTGCGGGTGTAAAAAAATCGATTGCTTGAAGGAAAATTGATATTATGTGTTTTAAGTCATAAAGTGGAGTGTTTTGGCGTTCTATCGATGTGTGTTGATTAGAAATTACCAACAATGGGCCTTTGTGGCCAGCAACTCTCTTATTTTGTTGTCAATGGTGCATACAAAATTAGCCCAGATTTCCTCTGAAATTTCGTAGAACATCAAACAGCGACCCGATTGTAGTGTATCGGACCGTCCAAACTGTCCCGAAAAAATACAGCAGCTTATCCAGAAAGTTAGCTTTATCATCGTGAACTAAACAACCTTCTATGTAATACGAATTTTGTGTAAAATGAGTTATTTAGACGCTTGTATGGTATACAGAAATTATAAAATTATGCCGCTAAAACGGCAATATTAAAGTGGAATATGAATTTAGCTATAATGCAGCACCCGCATTAGTTTCATTAGAACCAGACAATGCTAATTTAGATGAAATTACACGCCAATTCTTTAAAATTGAATGATATAATGACAGTTTTTCAACCCCTCCCCCAATTGGCAGGGTTCCCTAAACTTGTACATGTATATATTCTCGGGTCATCATGTTATTAACAAGTTTGCATTGTCTTGTCAATAGACATGCATATTTTAACAAATTAAAACCAAAAAATTCATTCAAAATTAACACGCCGTGAAATTACATACAGTATAACTTTTAACATATTTTCATAAATCAGAGGCCACCGCGAGCACCATGGTGTTAATAATCGCTCATAACTTTTTGATATAGCTTCAGAATTCTGTAAAACTCTCCGCATATATTCCACAATAAATGTTTTTGTGTTTGCAGATTTTATTTTTGCGGGTGTAAAAAAATCGATTGCTTGAAGGAAAATTGATATTATGTGTTTTAAGTCATAAAGTGGAGTGTTTTGGCGTTCTATCGATTTGTGTTGATTAGAAATTACCAACAATGGGCCTTTGTGGCCAGCAACTCTCTTATTTTGTTGTCAATGGTGCATACAAAATTAGCCCAGATTTCCTCTGAAATTTCGTAGAACATCAAACAGCGACCCGATTGTAGTGTATCGGACCGTCCAAACTGTCCCGAAAAAATACAGCAGCTTATCCAGAAAGTTAGCTTTATCATCGTGAACTAAACAACCTTCTATGTAATACGAATTTTGTGTAAAATGAGTTATTTAGACGCTTGTATGGTATACAGAAATTATAAAATTATGCCGCTAAAACGGCAATATTAAAGTGGAATATGAATTTAGCTATAATGCAGCACCCGCATTAGTTTCATTAGAACCAGACAATGCTAATTTAGATGAAATTACACGCCAATTCTTTAAAATTGAATGATATAATGACAGTTTTTCAACCCCTCCCCCAATTGGCAGGGTTCCCTAAACTTGTACATGTATATATTCTCGGGTCATCATGTTATTAACAAGTTTGCATTGTCTTGTCAATAGACATGCATATTTTAACAAATTAAAACCAAAAAATTCATTCAAAATTGACACGCCGTGAAATTACATACAGTATAACTTTTAACATATTTTCATAAATCAGAGGCCACCGCGAGCACCATGGTGTTAATAATCGCTCATAACTTTTTGATATAGCTTCAGAATTCTGTAAAACTTTCCGCATATATTCCACAATAAATGTTTTTGTGTTTGCAGATTTTATTTTTGCGGGTGTAAAAAAATCGATTGCTTGAAGGAAAATTGATATTATGTGTTTTAAGTCATAAAGTGGAGTGTTTTGGCGTTCTATCGATGTGTGTTGATTAGAAATTACCAACAATGGGCCTTTGTGGCCAGCAACTCTCTTATTTTGTTGTCAATGGTGCATACAAAATTAGCCCAGATTTCCTCTGAAATTTCGTAGAACATCAAACAGCGACCCGATTGTAGTGTATCGGACCGTCCAAACTGTCCCGAAAAAATACAGCAGCTTATCCAGAAAGTTAGCTTTATCGTCGTGAACTAAACAACCTTCTATGTAATACGAATTTTGTGTAAAATGAGTTATTTAGACGCTTGTATGGTATACAGAAATTATAAAATTATGCCGCTAAAACGGCAATATTAAAGTGGAATATGAATTTAGCTATAATGCAGCACCCGCATTAGTTTCATTAGAACCAGACAATGCTAATTTAGATGAAATTACACGCCAATTCTTTAAAATTGAATGATATAATGACAGTTTTTCAACCCCTCCCCCAATTGGCAGGGTTCCCTAAACTTGTACATGTATATATTCTCGGGTCATCATGTTATTAACAAGTTTGCATTGTCTTGTCAATAGACATGCATATTTTAACAAATTAAAACCAAAAAATTCATTCCAAATTAACACGCCGTGAAATTACATACAGTATAACTTTTAACATATTTTCATAAATCAGAGGCCACCGCGAGCACCATGGTGTTAATAATCGCTCATAACTTTTTGATATAGCTTCAGAATTCTGTAAAACTTTCCGCATATATTCCACAATAAATGTTTTTGTGTTTGCAGATTTTATTTTTGCGGGTGTAAAAAAATCGATTGCTTGAAGGAAAATTGATATTATGTGTTTTAAGTCATAAAGTGGAGTGTTTTGGCGTTCTATCGATGTGTGTTGATTAGAAATTACCAACAATGGGCCTTTGTGGCCAGCAACTCTCTTATTTTGTTGTCAATGGTGCATACAAAAGTAGCCCAGATTTCCTCTGAAATTTCGTAGAACATCAAACAGCGACCCGATTGTAGTGTATCGGACCGTCCAAACTGTCCCGAAAAAATACAGCAGCTTATCCAGAAAGTTAGCTTTATCGTCGTGAACTAAACAACCTTCTATGTAATACGAATTTTGTGTAAAATGAGTTATTTAGACGCTTGTATGGTATACAGAAATTATAAAATTATGCCGCTAAAACGGCAATATTAAAGTGGAATATGAATTTAGCTATAATGCAGCACCCGCATTAGTTTCATTAGAACCAGACAATGCTAATTTAGATGAAATTACACGCCAATTCTTTAAAATTGAATGATATAATGACAGTTTTTCAACCCCTCCCCCAATTGGCAGGGTTCCCTAAACTTGTACATGTATATATTCTCGGGTCATCATGTTATTAACAAGTTTGCATTGTCTTGTCAATAGACATGCATATTTTAACAAATTAAAACCAAAAAATTCATTCAAAATTAACACGCCGTGAAATTACATACAGTATAACTTTTAACATATTTTCATAAATCAGAGGCCACCGCGAGCACCATGGTGTTAATAATCGCTCATAACTTTTTGATATAGCTTCAGAATTCTGTAAAACTTTCCGCATATATTCCACAATAAATGTTTTTGTGTTTGCAGATTTTATTTTTGCGGGTGTAAAAAAACCGATTGCTTGAAGGAAAATTGATATTATGTGTTTTAAGTCATAAAGTGGAGTGTTTTGGCGTTCTATCGATGTGTGTTGATTAGAAATTACCAACAATGGGCCTTTGTGGCCAGCAACTCTCTTATTTTGTTGTCAATGGTGCATACAAAATTAGCCCAGATTTCCTCTGAAATTTCGTAGAACATCAAACAGCGACCCCATTGTAGTGTATCGGACCGTCCAAACCGTCCCGAAAAAATACAGCAGCTTATCCAGAAAGTTAGCTTTATCGTCGTGAACTAAACAACCTTCTATGTAATACGAATTTTGTGTAAAATGAGTTATTTAGACGCTTGCATGGTATACAGAAATTATAAAATTATGCCGCTAAAACGGCAATATTAAAGTGGAATATGAATTTAGCTATAATGCAGCACCCGCATTAGTTTCATTAGAACCAGACAATGCTAATTTAGATGAAATTACACGCCAATTCTTTAAAATTGAATGATATAATGACAGTTTTTCAACCCCTCCCCCAATTGGCAGGGTTCCCTAAACTTGTACATGTATATATTCTCGGGTCATCATGTTATTAACAAGTTTGCATTGTCTTGTCAATAGACATGCATATTTTAACAAATTAAAACCAAAAAATTCATTCAAAATTAACACGCCGTGAAATTACATACAGTATAACTTTTAACATATTTTCATAAATCAGAGGCCACCGCGAGCACCATGGTGTTAATAATCGCTCATAACTTTTTGATATAGCTTCAGAATTCTGTAAAACTTTCCGCATATATTCCACAATAAATGTTTTTGTGTTTGCAGATTTTATTTTTGCGGGTGTAAAAAAATCGATTGCTTGAAGGAAAATTGATATTATGTGTTTTAAGTCATAAAGTGGAGTGTTTTGGCGTTCTATCGATGTGTGTTGATTAGAAATTACCAACAATGGGCCTTTGTGGCCAGCAACTCTCTTATTTTGTTGTCAATGGTGCATACAAAATTAGCCCAGATTTCCTCTGAAATTTCGTAGAACATCAAACAGCGACCCCATTGTAGTGTATCGGACCGTCCAAACTGTCCCGAAAAAATACAGCAGCTTATCCAGAAAGTTAGCTTTATCGTCGTGAACTAAACAACCTTCTATGTAATACGAATTTTGTGTAAAATGAGTTATTTAGACGCTTGCATGGTATACAGAAATTATAAAATTATGCCGCTAAAACGGCAACATTAAAGTGGAATATGAATTTAGCTATAATGCAGCACCCGCATTAGTTTCATTAGAACCAGACAATGCTAATTTAGATGAAATTACACGCCAATTCTTTAAAATTGAATGATATAATGACAGTTTTTCAACCCCTCCCCCAATTGGCAGGGTTCCCTAAACTTGTACATGTATATATTCTCGGGTCATCATGTTATTAACAAGTTTGCATTGTCTTGTCAATAGACATGCATATTTTAACAAATTAAAACCAAAAAATTCATTCAAAATTAACACGCCGTGAAATTACATACAGTATAACTTTTAACATATTTTCATAAATCAGAGGCCACCGCGAGCACCATGGTGTTAATAATCGCTCATAACTTTTTGATATAGCTTCAGAATTCTGTAAAACTTTCCGCATATATTCCACAATAAATGTTTTTGTGTTTGCAGATTTTATTTTTGCGGGTGTAAAAAAATCGATTGCTTGAAGGAAAATTGATATTATGTGTTTTAAGTCATAAAGTGGAGTGTTTTGGCGTTCTATCGATGTGTGTTGATTAGAAATTACCAACAATGGGCCTTTGTGGCCAGCAACTCTCTTATTTTGTTGTCAATGGTGCATACAAAATTAGCCCAGATTTCCTCTGAAATTTCGTAGAACATCAAACAGCGACCCGATTGTAGTGTATCGGACCGTCCAAACTGTCCCGAAAAAATACAGCAGCTTATCCAGAAAGTTAGCTTTATCGTCGTGAACTAAACAACCTTCTATGTAATACGGATTTTGTGTAAAATGAGTTATTTAGACGCTTGTATGGTATACAGAAATTATAAAATTATGCCGCTAAAACGGCAATATTAAAGTGGAATATGAATTTAGCTATAATGCAGCACCCGCATTAGTTTCATTAGAACCAGACAATGCTAATTTAGATGAAATTACACGCCAATTCTTTAAAATTGAATGATATAATGACAGTTTTTCAAACCCTCCCCCAATTGGCAGGGTTCCCTAAACTTGTACATGTATATATTCTCGGGTCATCATGTTATTAACAAGTTTGCATTGTCTTGTCAATAGACATGCATATTTTAACAAATTAAAACCAAAAAATTCATTCCAAATTAACACGCCGTGAAATTACATACAGTATAACTTTTAACATATTTTCATAAATCAGAGGCCACCGCGAGCACCATGGTGTTAATAATCGCTCATAACTTTTTGATATAGCTTCAGAATTCTGTAAAACTTTCCGCATATATTCCACAATAAATGTTTTTGTGTTTGCAGATTTTATTTTTGCGGGTGTAAAAAAATCGATTGCTTGAAGGAAAATTGATATTATGTGTTTTAAGTCATAAAGTGGAGTGTTTTGGCGTTCTATCGATGTGTGTTGATTAGAAATTACCAACAATGGGCCTTTGTGGCCAGCAACTCTCTTATTTTGTTGTCAATGGTGCATACAAAATTAGCCCAGATTTCCTCTGAAATTTCGTAGAACATCAAACAGCGACCCGATTGTAGTGTATCGGACCGTCCAAACTGTCCCGAAAAAATACAGCAGCTTATCCAGAAAGTTAGCTTTATCGTCGTGAACTAAACAACCTTCTATGTAATACGAATTTTGTGTAAAATGAGTTATTTAGACGCTTGTATGGTATACAGAAATTATAAAATTATGCCGCTAAAACGGCAATATTAAAGTGGAATATGAATTTAGCTATAATGCAGCACCCGCATTAGTTTCATTAGAACCAGACAATGCTAATTTAGATGAAATTACACGCCAATTCTTTAAAATTGAATGATATAATGACAGTTTTTCAACCCCTCCCCCAATTGGCAGGGTTCCCTAAACTTGTACATGTATATATTCTCGGGTCATCATGTTATTAACAAGTTTGCATTGTCTTGTCAATAGACATGCATATTTTAACAAATTAAAACCAAAAAATTCATTCAAAATTAACACGCCGTGAAATTACATACAGTATAACTTTTAACATATTTTCATAAATCAGAGGCCACCGCGAGCACCATGGTGTTAATAATCGCTCATAACTTTTTGATATAGCTTCAGAATTCTGTAAAACTCTCCGCATATATTCCACAATAAATGTTTTTGTGTTTGCAGATTTTATTTTTGCGGGTGTAAAAAAATCGATTGCTTGAAGGAAAATTGATATTATGTGTTTTAAGTCATAAAGTGGAGTGTTTTGGCGTTCTATCGATGTGTGTTGATTAGAAATTACCAACAATGGGCCTTTGTGGCCAGCAACTCTCTTATTTTGTTGTCAATGGTGCATACAAAATTAGCCCAGATTTCCTCTGAAATTTCGTAGAACATCAAACAGCGACCCGATTGTAGTGTATCGGACCGTCCAAACTGTCCCGAAAAAATACAGCAGCTTATCCAGAAAGTTAGCTTTATCATCGTGAACTAAACAACCTTCTATGTAATACGAATTTTGTGTAAAATGAGTTATTTAGACGCTTGTATGGTATACAGAAATTATAAAATTATGCCGCTAAAACGGCAATATTAAAGTGGAATATGAATTTAGCTATAATGCAGCACCCGCATTAGTTTCATTAGAACCAGACAATGCTAATTTAGATGAAATTACACGCCAATTCTTTAAAATTGAATGATATAATGACAGTTTTTCAACCCCTCCCCCAATTGGCAGGGTTCCCTAAACTTGTACATGTATATATTCTCGGGTCATCATGTTATTAACAAGTTTGCATTGTCTTGTCAATAGACATGCATATTTTAACAAATTAAAACCAAAAAATTCATTCAAAATTAACACGCCGTGAAATTACATACAGTATAACTTTTAACATATTTTCATAAATCAGAGGCCACCGCGAGCACCATGGTGTTAATAATCGCTCATAACTTTTTGATATAGCTTCAGAATTCTGTAAAACTCTCCGCATATATTCCACAATAAATGTTTTTGTGTTTGCAGATTTTATTTTTGCGGGTGTAAAAAAATCGATTGCTTGAAGGAAAATTGATATTATGTGTTTTAAGTCATAAAGTGGAGTGTTTTGGCGTTCTATCGATTTGTGTTGATTAGAAATTACCAACAATGGGCCTTTGTGGCCAGCAACTCTCTTATTTTGTTGTCAATGGTGCATACAAAATTAGCCCAGATTTCCTCTGAAATTTCGTAGAACATCAAACAGCGACCCGATTGTAGTGTATCGGACCGTCCAAACTGTCCCGAAAAAATACAGCAGCTTATCCAGAAAGTTAGCTTTATCATCGTGAACTAAACAACCTTCTATGTAATACGAATTTTGTGTAAAATGAGTTATTTAGACGCTTGTATGGTATACAGAAATTATAAAATTATGCCGCTAAAACGGCAATATTAAAGTGGAATATGAATTTAGCTATAATGCAGCACCCGCATTAGTTTCATTAGAACCAGACAATGCTAATTTAGATGAAATTACACGCCAATTCTTTAAAATTGAATGATATAATGACAGTTTTTCAACCCCTCCCCCAATTGGCAGGGTTCCCTAAACTTGTACATGTATATATTCTCGGGTCATCATGTTATTAACAAGTTTGCATTGTCTTGTCAATAGACATGCATATTTTAACAAATTAAAACCAAAAAATTCATTCAAAATTGACACGCCGTGAAATTACATACAGTATAACTTTTAACATATTTTCATAAATCAGAGGCCACCGCGAGCACCATGGTGTTAATAATCGCTCATAACTTTTTGATATAGCTTCAGAATTCTGTAAAACTTTCCGCATATATTCCACAATAAATGTTTTTGTGTTTGCAGATTTTATTTTTGCGGGTGTAAAAAAATCGATTGCTTGAAGGAAAATTGATATTATGTGTTTTAAGTCATAAAGTGGAGTGTTTTGGCGTTCTATCGATGTGTGTTGATTAGAAATTACCAACAATGGGCCTTTGTGGCCAGCAACTCTCTTATTTTGTTGTCAATGGTGCATACAAAATTAGCCCAGATTTCCTCTGAAATTTCGTAGAACATCAAACAGCGACCCGATTGTAGTGTATCGGACCGTCCAAACTGTCCCGAAAAAATACAGCAGCTTATCCAGAAAGTTAGCTTTATCGTCGTGAACTAAACAACCTTCTATGTAATACGAATTTTGTGTAAAATGAGTTATTTAGACGCTTGTATGGTATACAGAAATTATAAAATTATGCCGCTAAAACGGCAATATTAAAGTGGAATATGAATTTAGCTATAATGCAGCACCCGCATTAGTTTCATTAGAACCAGACAATGCTAATTTAGATGAAATTACACGCCAATTCTTTAAAATTGAATGATATAATGACAGTTTTTCAACCCCTCCCCCAATTGGCAGGGTTCCCTAAACTTGTACATGTATATATTCTCGGGTCATCATGTTATTAACAAGTTTGCATTGTCTTGTCAATAGACATGCATATTTTAACAAATTAAAACCAAAAAATTCATTCCAAATTAACACGCCGTGAAATTACATACAGTATAACTTTTAACATATTTTCATAAATCAGAGGCCACCGCGAGCACCATGGTGTTAATAATCGCTCATAACTTTTTGATATAGCTTCAGAATTCTGTAAAACTTTCCGCATATATTCCACAATAAATGTTTTTGTGTTTGCAGATTTTATTTTTGCGGGTGTAAAAAAATCGATTGCTTGAAGGAAAATTGATATTATGTGTTTTAAGTCATAAAGTGGAGTGTTTTGGCGTTCTATCGATGTGTGTTGATTAGAAATTACCAACAATGGGCCTTTGTGGCCAGCAACTCTCTTATTTTGTTGTCAATGGTGCATACAAAATTAGCCCAGATTTCCTCTGAAATTTCGTAGAACATCAAACAGCGACCCGATTGTAGTGTATCGGACCGTCCAAACTGTCCCGAAAAAATACAGCAGCTTATCCAGAAAGTTAGCTTTATCGTCGTGAACTAAACAACCTTCTATGTAATACGAATTTTGTGTAAAATGAGTTATTTAGACGCTTGTATGGTATACAGAAATTATAAAATTATGCCGCTAAAACGGCAATATTAAAGTGGAATATGAATTTAGCTATAATGCAGCACCCGCATTAGTTTCATTAGAACCAGACAATGCTAATTTAGATGAAATTACACGCCAATTCTTTAAAATTGAATGATATAATGACAGTTTTTCAACCCCTCCCCCAATTGGCAGGGTTCCCTAAACTTGTACATGTATATAATCTCGGGTCATCATGTTATTAACAAATCTGCATTGTCTTGTGAATAGACATGCATATTTTAACAAATTAAAACCAAAAAATTCATTCCAAATTAACACGCCGTGAAATTACATACAGTATAACTTTTAACATATTTTCATAAATCAGAGGCCACCGCGAGCACCATGGTGTTAATAATCGCTCATAACTTTTTGATATAGCTTCAGAATTCTGTAAAACTTTCCGCATATATTCCACAATAAATGTTTTTGTGTTTGCAGATTTTATTTTTGCGGGTGTAAAAAAATCGATTGCTTGAAGGAAAATTGATATTATGTGTTTTAAGTCATAAAGTGGAGTGTTTTGGCGTTCTATCGATGTGTGTTGATTAGAAATTACCAACAATGGGCCTTTGTGGCCAGCAACTCTCTTATTTTGTTGTCAATGGTGCATACAAAATTAGCCCAGATTTCCTCTGAAATTTCGTAGAACATCAAACAGCGACCCGATTGTAGTGTATCGGACCGTCCAAACTGTCCCGAAAAAATACAGCAGCTTATCCAGAAAGTTAGCTTTATCGTCGTGAACTAAACAACCTTCTATGTAATACGAATTTTGTGTAAAATGAGTTATTTAGACGCTTGTATGGTATACAGAAATTATAAAATTATGCCGCTAAAACGGCAATATTAAAGTGGAATATGAATTTAGCTATAATGCAGCACCCGCATTAGTTTCATTAGAACCAGACAATGCTAATTTAGATGAAATTACACGCCAATTCTTTAAAATTGAATGATATAATGACAGTTTTTCAACCCCTCCCCCAATTGGCAGGGTTCCCTAAACTTGTACATGTATATATTCTTGGGTCATCATGTTATTAACAAGTTTGCATTGCCTTGTCAATAGACATGCATATTTTAACAAATTAAAACCAAAAAATTCATTCAAAATTAACACGCCGTGAAATTACATACAGTATAACTTTTAACATATTTTCATAAATCAGAGGCCACCGCGAGCACCATGGTGTTAATAATCGCTCATAACTTTTTGATATAGCTTCAGAATTCTGTAAAACTTTCCGCATATATTCCACAATAAATGTTTTTGTGTTTGCAGATTTTATTTTTGCGGGTGTAAAAAAACCGATTGCTTGAAGGAAAATTGATATTATGTGTTTTAAGTCATAAAGTGGAGTGTTTTGGCGTTCTATCGATATGTTTGATTAGAAATTACCAACAATGGGCCTTTGTGGCCAGCAACTCTCTTATTTTGTTGTCAATGGTGCATACAAAATTAGCCCAGATTTCCTCTGAAATTTCGTAGAACATCAAACAGTGACCCGATTGTAGTGTATCGGACCGTCCAAACTGTCCCGAAAAAATACAGCAGCTTATCCAGAAAGTTAGCTTTATCGTCGTGAACTAAACAACCTTCTATGTAATACGAATTTTGTGTAAAATGAGTTATTTAGACGCTTGCATGGTATACAGAAATTATAAAATTATGCCGCTAAAACGGCAATATTAAAGTGGAATATGAATTTAGCTATAATGCAGCACCCGCATTAGTTTCATTAGAACCAGACAATGCTAATTTAGATGAAATTACACGCCAATTCTTTAAAATTGAATGATATAATGACAGTTTTTCAAACCCTCCCCCAATTGGCAGGGTTCCCTAAACTTGTACATGTATATATTCTCGGGTCATCATGTTATTAACAAGTTTGCATTGTTTTGTCAATAGACATGCATATTTTAACAAATTAAAACCAAAAAATTCATTCAAAATTAACACGCCGTGAAATTACATACAGTATAACTTTTAACATATTTTCATAAATCAGAGGCCACCGCGAGCACCATGGTGTTAATAATCGCTCATAACTTTTTGATATAGCTTCAGAATTCTGTAAAACTTTCCGCATATATTCCACAATAAATGTTTTTGTGTTTGCAGATTTTATTTTTGCGGGTGTAAAAAAATCGATTGCTTGAAGGAAAATTGATATTATGTGTTTTAAGTCATAAAGTGGAGTGTTTTGGCGTTCTATCGATGTGTGTTGATTAGAAATTACCAACAATGGGCCTTTGTGGCCAGCAACTCTCTTATTTTGTTGTCAATGGTGCATACAAAATTAGCCCAGATTTCCTCTGAAATTTCGTAGAACATCAAACAGCGACCCGATTGTAGTGTATCGGACCGTCCAAACTGTCCCGAAAAAATACAGCAGCTTATCCAGAAAGTTAGCTTTATCGTCGTGAACTAAACAACCTTCTATGTAATACGAATTTTGTGTAAAATGAGTTATTTAGACGCTTGTATGGTATACAGAAATTATAAAATTATGCCGCTAAAACGGCAATATTAAAGTGGAATATGAATTTAGCTATAATGCAGCACCCGCATTAGTTTCATTAGAACCAGACAATGCTAATTTAGATGAAATTACACGCCAATTCTTTAAAATTGAATGATATAATGACAGTTTTTCAACCCCTCCCCCAATTGGCAGGGTTCCCTAAACTTGTACATGTATATATTCTCGGGTCATCATGTTATTAACAAGTTTGCATTGTCTTGTCAATAGACATGCATATTTTAACAAATTAAAACCAAAAAATTCATTCAAAATTAACACGCCGTGAAATTACATACAGTATAACTTTTAACATATTTTCATAAATCAGAGGCCACCGCGAGCACCATGGTGTTAATAATCGCTCATAACTTTTTGATATAGCTTCAGAATTCTGTAAAACTCTCCGCATATATTCCACAATAAATGTTTTTGTGTTTGCAGATTTTATTTTTGCGGGTGTAAAAAAATCGATTGCTTGAAGGAAAATTGATATTATGTGTTTTAAGTCATAAAGTGGAGTGTTTTGGCGTTCTATCGATGTGTGTTGATTAGAAATTACCAACAATGGGCCTTTGTGGCCAGCAACTCTCTTATTTTGTTGTCAATGGTGCATACAAAATTAGCCCAGATTTCCTCTGAAATTTCGTAGAACATCAAACAGCGACCCGATTGTAGTGTATCGGACCGTCCAAACTGTCCCGAAAAAATACAGCAGCTTATCCAGAAAGTTAGCTTTATCGTCGTGAACTAAACAACCTTCTATGTAATACGAATTTTGTGTAAAATGAGTTATTTAGACGCTTGTATGGTATACAGAAATTATAAAATCATGCCGCTAAAACGGCAATATTAAAGTGGAATATGAATTTAGCTATAATGCAGCACCCGCATTAGTTTCATTAGAACCAGACAATGCTAATTTAGATGAAATTACACGCCAATTCTTTAAAATTGAATGATATAATGACAGTTTTTCAACCCCTCCCCCAATTGGCAGGGTTCCCTAAACTTGTACATGTATATATTCTCGGGTCATCATGTTATTAACAAGTTTGCATTGTCTTGTCAATAGACATGCATATTTTAACAAATTAAAACCAAAAAATTCATTCAAAATTAACACGCCGTGAAATTACATACAGTATAACTTTTAACATATTTTCATAAATCAGAGGCCACCGCGAGCACCATGGTGTTAATAATCGCTCATAACTTTTTGATATAGCTTCAGAATTCTGTAAAACTTTCCGCATATATTCCACAATAAATGTTTTTGTGTTTGCAGATTTTATTTTTGCGGGTGTAAAAAAACCGATTGCTTGAAGGAAAATTGATATTATGTGTTTTAAGTCATAAAGTGGAGTGTTTTGGCGTTCTATCGATATGTTTGATTAGAAATTACCAACAATGGGCCTTTGTGGCCAGCAACTCTCTTATTTTGTTGTCAATGGTGCATACAAAATTAGCCCAGATTTCCTCTGAAATTTCGTAGAACATCAAACAGCGACCCGATTGTAGTGTATCGGACCGTTCAAACTGTCCCAAAAAAATACAGCAGCTTATCCAGAAAGTTAGCTTTATCGTCGTGAACTAAACAACCTTCTATGTAATACGAATTTTGTGTAAAATGAGTTATTTAGACGCTTGTATGGTATACAGAAATTATAAAATTATGCCGCTAAAACGGCAATATTAAAGTGGAATATGAATTTAGCTATAATGCAGCACCCGCATTAGTTTCATTAGAACCAGACAATGCTAATTTAGATGAAATTACACGCCAATTCTTTAAAATTGAATGATATAATGACAGTTTTTCAACCCCTCCCCCAATTGGCAGGGTTCCCTAAACTTGTACATGTATATATTCTCGGGTCATCATGTTATTAACAAGTTTGCATTGTCTTGTCAATAGACATGCATATTTTAACAAATTAAAACCAAAAAATTCATTCAAAATTAACACGCCGTGAAATTACATACAGTATAACTTTAAACATATTTTCATAAGTCAGAGGCCACCGCGAGCACCATGGTGTTAATAATCGCTCATAACTTTTTGATATAGCTTCAGAATTCTGTAAAACTTTCCGCATATATTCCACAATAAATGTTTTTGTGTTTGCAGATTTTATTTTTGCGGGTGTAAAAAGACCGATTGCTTGAAGGAAAATTGATATTATGTGTTTTAAGTCATAAAGTGGAGTGTTTTGGCGTTCTATCGATATGTTTGATTAGAAATTACCAACAATGGGCCTTTGTGGCCAGCAACTCTCTTATTTTGTTGTCAATGGTGCATACAAAATTAGCCCAGATTTCCTCTGAAATTTCGTAGAACATCAAACAGCGACCCGATTGTAGTGTATCGGACCGTCCAAACTGTCCCGAAAAAATACAGCAGCTTATCCAGAAAGTTAGCTTTATCGTCGTGAACTAAACAACCTTCTATGTAATACGAATTTTGTGTAAAATGAGTTATTTAGACGCTTGTATGGTATACAGAAATTATAAAATTATGCCGCTAAAACGGCAATATTAAAGTGGAATATGAATTTAGCTATAATGCAGCACCCGCATTAGTTTCATTAGAACCAGACAATGCTAATTTAGATGAAATTACACGCCAATTCTTTAAAATTGAATGATATAATGACAGTTTTTCAACCCCTCCCCCAATTGGTAGGGTTCCCTAAACTTGTACATGTATATATTCTCGGGTCATCATGTTATTAACAAGTTTGCATTGTCTTGTCAATAGACATGCATATTTTAACAAATTAAAACCAAAAAATTCATTCAAAATTAACACGCCGTGAAATTACATACAGTAAAACTTTTAACATATTTTCATAAGTCAGAGGCCACCGCGAGCACCATGGTGTTAATAATCGCTCATAACTTTTTGATATAGCTTCAGAATTCTGTAAAACTTTCCGCATATATTCCACAATAAATGTTTTTGTGTTTGCAGATTTTATTTTTGCGGGTGTAAAAAAATCGATTGCTTGCAGGAAAATTGATATTATGTGTTTTAAATCATAAAGTGGAGTGTTTTGGCGTTCTATCGATGTGTGTTGATTAGAAATTACCAACAATGGGCCTTTGTGGCCAGCAACTCTCTTATTTTGTTGTCAATGGTGCATACAAAATTAGCCCAGATTTCCTCTGAAATTTCGTAGAACATCAAACAGCGACCCGATTGTAGTGTATCGGACCGTCCAAACTGTCCCGAAAAAATACAGCAGCTTATCCAGAAAGTTAGCTTTATCGTCGTGAACTAAACAACCTTCTATGTAATACGAATTTTGTGTAAAATGAGTTATTTAGACGCTTGTATGGTATACAGAAATTATAAAATTATGCCGCTAAAACGGCAATATTAAAGTGGAATATGAATTTAGCTATAATGCAGCACCCGCATTAGTTTCATTAGAACCAGACAATGCTAATTTAGATGAAATTACACGCCAATTCTTTAAAATTGAATGATATAATGACAGTTTTTCAACCCCTCCCCCAATTGGCAGGGTTCCCTAAACTTGTACATGTATATATTCTCGGGTCATCATGTTATTAACAAGTTTGCATTATCTTGTCAATAGACATGCATATTTTAACAAATTAAAACCAAAAAATTCATTCAAAATTAACACGCCGTGAAATTACATACAGTAAAACTTTTAACATATTTTCATAAGTCAGAGGCCACCGCGAGCACCATGGTGTTAATAATCGCTCATAACTTTTTGATATAGCTTCAGAATTCTGTAAAACTTTCCGCATATATTCCACAATAAATGTTTTTGTGTTTGCAGATTTTATTTTTGCGGGTGTAAAAAAATCGATTGCTTGCAGGAAAATTGATATTATGTGTTTTAAATCATAAAGTGGAGTGTTTTGGCGTTCTATCGATGTGTGTTGATTAGAAATTACCAACAATGGGCCTTTGTGGCCAGCAACTCTCTTATTTTGTTGTCAATGGTGCATACAAAATTAGCCCAGATTTCCTCTGAAATTTCGTAGAACATCAAACAGCGACCCGATTGTAGTGTATCGGACCGTCCAAACTGTCCCGAAAAAATACAGCAGCTTATCCAGAAAGTTAGCTTTATCGTCGTGAACTAAACAACCTTCTATGTAATACGAATTTTGTGTAAAATGAGTTATTTAGACGCTTGTATGGTATACAGAAATTATAAAATTATGCCGCTAAAACGGCAATATTAAAGTGGAATATGAATTTAGCTATAATGCAGCACCCGCATTAGTTTCATTAGAACCAGACAATGCTAATTTAGATGAAATTACACGCCAATTCTTTAAAATTGAATGATATAATGACAGTTTTTCAACCCCTCCCCCAATTGGCAGGGTTCCCTAAACTTGTACATGTATATATTCTCGGGTCATCATGTTATTAACAAGTTTGCATTATCTTGTCAATAGACATGCATATTTTAACAAATTAAAACCAAAAAATTCATTCAAAATTAACACGCCGTGAAATTACATACAGTAAAACTTTTAACATATTTTCATAAGTCAGAGGCCACCGCGAGCACCATGGTGTTAATAATCGCTCATAACTTTTTGATATAGCTTCAGAATTCTGTAAAACTTTCCGCATATATTCCACAATAAATGTTTTTGTGTTTGCAGATTTTATTTTTGCGGGTGTAAAAAAATCGATTGCTTGCAGGAAAATTGATATTATGTGTTTTAAATCATAAAGTGGAGTGTTTTGGCGTTCTATCGATGTGTGTTGATTAGAAATTACCAACAATGGGCCTTTGTGGCCAGCAACTCTCTTATTTTGTTGTCAATGGTGCATACAAAATTAGCCCAGATTTCCTCTGAAATTTCGTAGAACATCAAACAGCGACCCGATTGTAGTGTATCGGACCGTCCAAACTGTCCCGAAAAAATACAGCAGCTTATCCAGAAAGTTAGCTTTATCGTCGTGAACTAAACAACCTTCTATGTAATACGAATTTTGTGTAAAATGAGTTATTTAGACGCTTGTATGGTATACAGAAATTATAAAATTATGCCGCTAAAACGGCAATATTAAAGTGGAATATGAATTTAGCTATAATGCAGCACCCGCATTAGTTTCATTAGAACCAGACAATGCTAATTTAGATGAAATTACACGCCAATTCTTTAAAATTGAATGATATAATGACAGTTTTTCAACCCCTCCCCCAATTGGCAGGGTTCCCTAAACTTGTACATGTATATATTCTCGGGTCATCATGTTATTAACAAGTTTGCATTGTCTTGTCAATAGACATGCATATTTTAACAAATTAAAACCAAAAAATTCATTCAAAATTAACACGCCGTGAAATTACATACAGTAAAACTTTTAACATATTTTCATAAGTCAGAGGCCACCGCGAGCACCATGGTGTTAATAATCGCTCATAACTTTTTGATATAGCTTCAGAATTCTGTAAAACTTTCCGCATATATTCCACAATAAATGTTTTTGTGTTTGCAGATTTTATTTTTGCGGGTGTAAAAAAATCGATTGCTTGCAGGAAAATTGATATTATGTGTTTTAAATCATAAAGTGGAGTGTTTTGGCGTTCTATCGATGTGTGTTGATTAGAAATTACCAACAATGGGCCTTTGTGGCCAGCAACTCTCTTATTTTGTTGTCAATGGTGCATACAAAATTAGCCCAGATTTCCTCTGAAATTTCGTAGAACATCAAACAGCGACCCGATTGTAGTGTATCGGACCGTCCAAACTGTCCCGAAAAAATACAGCAGCTTATCCAGAAAGTTAGCTTTATCGTCGTGAACTAAACAACCTTCTATGTAATACGAATTTTGTGTAAAATGAGTTATTTAGACGCTTGTATGGTATACAGAAATTATAAAATTATGCCGCTAAAACGGCAATATTAAAGTGGAATATGAATTTAGCTATAATGCAGCACCCGCATTAGTTTCATTAGAACCAGACAATGCTAATTTAGATGAAATTACACGCCAATTCTTTAAAATTGAATGATATAATGACAGTTTTTCAACCCCTCCCCCAATTGGCAGGGATCCCTAAACTTGTACATGTATATATTCTCGGGTCATCATGTTATTAACAAGTTTGCATTGTCTTGTCAATAGACATGCATATTTTAACAAATTAAAACCAAAAAATTCATTCAAAATTAACACGCCGTGAAATTACATACAGTAAAACTTTTAACATATTTTCATAAGTCAGAGGCCACCGCGAGCACCATGGTGTTAATAATCGCTCATAACTTTTTGATATAGCTTCAGAATTCTGTAAAACTTTCCGCATATATTCCACAATAAATGTTTTTGTGTTTGCAGATTTTATTTTTGCGGGTGTAAAAAAATCGATTGCTTGCAGGAAAATTGATATTATGTGTTTTAAATCATAAAGTGGAGTGTTTTGGCGTTCTATCGATGTGTGTTGATTAGAAATTACCAACAATGGGCCTTTGTGGCCAGCAACTCTCTTATTTTGTTGTCAATGGTGCATACAAAATTAGCCCAGATTTCCTCTGAAATTTCGTAGAACATCAAACAGCGACCCGATTGTAGTGTATCGGACCGTCCAAACTGTCCCGAAAAAATACAGCAGCTTATCCAGAAAGTTAGCTTTATCGTCGTGAACTAAACAACCTTCTATGTAATACGAATTTTGTGTAAAATGAGTTATTTAGACGCTTGTATGGTATACAGAAATTATAAAATTATGCCGCTAAAACGGCAATATTAAAGTGGAATATGAATTTAGCTATAATGCAGCACCCGCATTAGTTTCATTAGAACCAGACAATGCTAATTTAGATGAAATTACACGCCAATTCTTTAAAATTGAATGATATAATGACAGTTTTTCAACCCCTCCCCCAATTGGCAGGGTTCCCTAAACTTGTACATGTATATATTCTCGGGTCATCATGTTATTAACAAGTTTGCATTATCTTGTCAATAGACATGCATATTTTAACAAATTAAAACCAAAAAATTCATTCAAAATTAACACGCCGTGAAATTACATACAGTAAAACTTTTAACATATTTTCATAAGTCAGAGGCCACCGCGAGCACCATGGTGTTAATAATCGCTCATAACTTTTTGATATAGCTTCAGAATTCTGTAAAACTTTCCGCATATATTCCACAATAAATGTTTTTGTGTTTGCAGATTTTATTTTTGCGGGTGTAAAAAAATCGATTGCTTGCAGGAAAATTGATATTATGTGTTTTAAATCATAAAGTGGAGTGTTTTGGCGTTCTATCGATGTGTGTTGATTAGAAATTACCAACAATGGGCCTTTGTGGCCAGCAACTCTCTTATTTTGTTGTCAATGGTGCATACAAAATTAGCCCAGATTTCCTCTGAAATTTCGTAGAACATCAAACAGCGACCCGATTGTAGTGTATCGGACCGTCCAAACTGTCCCGAAAAAATACAGCAGCTTATCCAGAAAGTTAGCTTTATCGTCGTGAACTAAACAACCTTCTATGTAATACGAATTTTGTGTAAAATGAGTTATTTAGACGCTTGTATGGTATACAGAAATTATAAAATTATGCCGCTAAAACGGCAATATTAAAGTGGAATATGAATTTAGCTATAATGCAGCACCCGCATTAGTTTCATTAGAACCAGACAATGCTAATTTAGATGAAATTACACGCCAATTCTTTAAAATTGAATGATATAATGACAGTTTTTCAACCCCTCCCCCAATTGGCAGGGTTCCCTAAACTTGTACATGTATATATTCTCGGGTCATCATGTTATTAACAAGTTTGCATTGTCTTGTCAATAGACATGCATATTTTAACAAATTAAAACCAAAAAATTCATTCAAAATTAACACGCCGTGAAATTACATACAGTAAAACTTTTAACATATTTTCATAAGTCAGAGGCCACCGCGAGCACCATGGTGTTAATAATCGCTCATAACTTTTTGATATAGCTTCAGAATTCTGTAAAACTTTCCGCATATATTCCACAATAAATGTTTTTGTGTTTGCAGATTTTATTTTTGCGGGTGTAAAAAAATCGATTGCTTGCAGGAAAATTGATATTATGTGTTTTAAATCATAAAGTGGAGTGTTTTGGCGTTCTATCGATGTGTGTTGATTAGAAATTACCAACAATGGGCCTTTGTGGCCAGCAACTCTCTTATTTTGTTGTCAATGGTGCATACAAAATTAGCCCAGATTTCCTCTGAAATTTCGTAGAACATCAAACAGCGACCCGATTGTAGTGTATCGGACCGTCCAAACTGTCCCGAAAAAATACAGCAGCTTATCCAGAAAGTTAGCTTTATCGTCGTGAACTAAACAACCTTCTATGTAATACGAATTTTGTGTAAAATGAGTTATTTAGACGCTTGTATGGTATACAGAAATTATAAAATTATGCCGCTAAAACGGCAATATTAAAGTGGAATATGAATTTAGCTATAATGCAGCACCCGCATTAGTTTCATTAGAACCAGACAATGCTAATTTAGATGAAATTACACGCCAATTCTTTAAAATTGAATGATATAATGACAGTTTTTCAACCCCTCCCCCAATTGGCAGGGATCCCTAAACTTGTACATGTATATATTCTCGGGTCATCATGTTATTAACAAGTTTGCATTGTCTTGTCAATAGACATGCATATTTTAACAAATTAAAACCAAAAAATTCATTCAAAATTAACACGCCGTGAAATTACATACAGTAAAACTTTTAACATATTTTCATAAGTCAGAGGCCACCGCGAGCACCATGGTGTTAATAATCGCTCATAACTTTTTGATATAGCTTCAGAATTCTGTAAAACTTTCCGCATATATTCCACAATAAATGTTTTTGTGTTTGCAGATTTTATTTTTGCGGGTGTAAAAAAATCGATTGCTTGCAGGAAAATTGATATTATGTGTTTTAAATCATAAAGTGGAGTGTTTTGGCGTTCTATCGATGTGTGTTGATTAGAAATTACCAACAATGGGCCTTTGTGGCCAGCAACTCTCTTATTTTGTTGTCAATGGTGCATACAAAATTAGCCCAGATTTCCTCTGAAATTTCGTAGAACATCAAACAGCGACCCGATTGTAGTGTATCGGACCGTCCAAACTGTCCCGAAAAAATACAGCAGCTTATCCAGAAAGTTAGCTTTATCGTCGTGAACTAAACAACCTTCTATGTAATACGAATTTTGTGTAAAATGAGTTATTTAGACGCTTGTATGGTATACAGAAATTATAAAATTATGCCGCTAAAACGGCAATATTAAAGTGGAATATGAATTTAGCTATAATGCAGCACCCGCATTAGTTTCATTAGAACCAGACAATGCTAATTTAGATGAAATTACACGCCAATTCTTTAAAATTGAATGATATAATGACAGTTTTTCAACCCCTCCCCCAATTGGCAGGGTTCCCTAAACTTGTACATGTATATATTCTCGGGTCATCATGTTATTAACAAGTTTGCATTATCTTGTCAATAGACATGCATATTTTAACAAATTAAAACCAAAAAATTCATTCAAAATTAACACGCCGTGAAATTACATACAGTAAAACTTTTAACATATTTTCATAAGTCAGAGGCCACCGCGAGCACCATGGTGTTAATAATCGCTCATAACTTTTTGATATAGCTTCAGAATTCTGTAAAACTTTCCGCATATATTCCACAATAAATGTTTTTGTGTTTGCAGATTTTATTTTTGCGGGTGTAAAAAAATCGATTGCTTGCAGGAAAATTGATATTATGTGTTTTAAATCATAAAGTGGAGTGTTTTGGCGTTCTATCGATGTGTGTTGATTAGAAATTACCAACAATGGGCCTTTGTGGCCAGCAACTCTCTTATTTTGTTGTCAATGGTGCATACAAAATTAGCCCAGATTTCCTCTGAAATTTCGTAGAACATCAAACAGCGACCCGATTGTAGTGTATCGGACCGTCCAAACTGTCCCGAAAAAATACAGCAGCTTATCCAGAAAGTTAGCTTTATCGTCGTGAACTAAACAACCTTCTATGTAATACGAATTTTGTGTAAAATGAGTTATTTAGACGCTTGTATGGTATACAGAAATTATAAAATTATGCCGCTAAAACGGCAATATTAAAGTGGAATATGAATTTAGCTATAATGCAGCACCCGCATTAGTTTCATTAGAACCAGACAATGCTAATTTAGATGAAATTACACGCCAATTCTTTAAAATTGAATGATATAATGACAGTTTTTCAACCCCTCCCCCAATTGGCAGGGTTCCCTAAACTTGTACATGTATATATTCTCGGGTCATCATGTTATTAACAAGTTTGCATTATCTTGTCAATAGACATGCATATTTTAACAAATTAAAACCAAAAAATTCATTCAAAATTAACACGCCGTGAAATTACATACAGTAAAACTTTTAACATATTTTCATAAGTCAGAGGCCACCGCGAGCACCATGGTGTTAATAATCGCTCATAACTTTTTGATATAGCTTCAGAATTCTGTAAAACTTTCCGCATATATTCCACAATAAATGTTTTTGTGTTTGCAGATTTTATTTTTGCGGGTGTAAAAAAATCGATTGCTTGCAGGAAAATTGATATTATGTGTTTTAAATCATAAAGTGGAGTGTTTTGGCGTTCTATCGATGTGTGTTGATTAGAAATTACCAACAATGGGCCTTTGTGGCCAGCAACTCTCTTATTTTGTTGTCAATGGTGCATACAAAATTAGCCCAGATTTCCTCTGAAATTTCGTAGAACATCAAACAGCGACCCGATTGTAGTGTATCGGACCGTCCAAACTGTCCCGAAAAAATACAGCAGCTTATCCAGAAAGTTAGCTTTATCGTCGTGAACTAAACAACCTTCTATGTAATACGAATTTTGTGTAAAATGAGTTATTTAGACGCTTGTATGGTATACAGAAATTATAAAATTATGCCGCTAAAACGGCAATATTAAAGTGGAATATGAATTTAGCTATAATGCAGCACCCGCATTAGTTTCATTAGAACCAGACAATGCTAATTTAGATGAAATTACACGCCAATTCTTTAAAATTGAATGATATAATGACAGTTTTTCAACCCCTCCCCCAATTGGCAGGGTTCCCTAAACTTGTACATGTATATATTCTCGGGTCATCATGTTATTAACAAGTTTGCATTATCTTGTCAATAGACATGCATATTTTAACAAATTAAAACCAAAAAATTCATTCAAAATTAACACGCCGTGAAATTACATACAGTAAAACTTTTAACATATTTTCATAAGTCAGAGGCCACCGCGAGCACCATGGTGTTAATAATCGCTCATAACTTTTTGATATAGCTTCAGAATTCTGTAAAACTTTCCGCATATATTCCACAATAAATGTTTTTGTGTTTGCAGATTTTATTTTTGCGGGTGTAAAAAAATCGATTGCTTGCAGGAAAATTGATATTATGTGTTTTAAATCATAAAGTGGAGTGTTTTGGCGTTCTATCGATGTGTGTTGATTAGAAATTACCAACAATGGGCCTTTGTGGCCAGCAACTCTCTTATTTTGTTGTCAATGGTGCATACAAAATTAGCCCAGATTTCCTCTGAAATTTCGTAGAACATCAAACAGCGACCCGATTGTAGTGTATCGGACCGTCCAAACTGTCCCGAAAAAATACAGCAGCTTATCCAGAAAGTTAGCTTTATCGTCGTGAACTAAACAACCTTCTATGTAATACGAATTTTGTGTAAAATGAGTTATTTAGACGCTTGTATGGTATACAGAAATTATAAAATTATGCCGCTAAAACGGCAATATTAAAGTGGAATATGAATTTAGCTATAATGCAGCACCCGCATTAGTTTCATTAGAACCAGACAATGCTAATTTAGATGAAATTACACGCCAATTCTTTAAAATTGAATGATATAATGACAGTTTTTCAACCCCTCCCCCAATTGGCAGGGTTCCCTAAACTTGTACATGTATATATTCTCGGGTCATCATGTTATTAACAAGTTTGCATTGTCTTGTCAATAGACATGCATATTTTAACAAATTAAAACCAAAAAATTCATTCAAAATTAACACGCCGTGAAATTACATACAGTATAACTTTTAACATATTTTCATAAGTCAGAGGCCACCGCGAGCACCATGGTGTTAATAATCGCTCATAACTTTTTGATATAGCTTCAGAATTCTGTAAAACTTTCCGCATATATTCCACAATAAATGTTTTTGTGTTTGCAGATTTTATTTTTGCGGGTGTAAAAAAATCGATTGCTTGCAGGAAAATTGATATTATGTGTTTTAAATCATAAAGTGGAGTGTTTTGGCGTTCTATCGATGTGTGTTGATTAGAAATTACCAACAATGGGCCTTTGTGGCCAGCAACTCTCTTATTTTGTTGTCAATGGTGCATACAAAATTAGCCCAGATTTCCTCTGAAATTTCGTAGAACATCAAACAGCGACCCGATTGTAGTGTATCGGACCGTCCAAACTGTCCCGAAAAAATACAGCAGCTTATCCAGAAAGTTAGCTTTATCGTCGTGAACTAAACAACCTTCTATGTAATACGAATTTTGTGTAAAATGAGTTATTTAGACGCTTGTATGGTATACAGAAATTATAAAATTATGCCGCTAAAACGGCAATATTAAAGTGGAATATGAATTTAGCTATAATGCAGCACCCGCATTAGTTTCATTAGAACCAGACAATGCTAATTTAGATGAAATTACACGCCAATTCTTTAAAATTGAATGATATAATGACAGTTTTTCAACCCCTCCCCCAATTGGCAGGGTTCCCTAAACTTGTACATGTATATATTCTCGGGTCATCATGTTATTAACAAGTTTGCATTATCTTGTCAATAGACATGCATATTTTAACAAATTAAAACCAAAAAATTCATTCAAAATTAACACGCCGTGAAATTACATACAGTAAAACTTTTAACATATTTTCATAAGTCAGAGGCCACCGCGAGCACCATGGTGTTAATAATCGCTCATAACTTTTTGATATAGCTTCAGAATTCTGTAAAACTTTCCGCATATATTCCACAATAAATGTTTTTGTGTTTGCAGATTTTATTTTTGCGGGTGTAAAAAAATCGATTGCTTGCAGGAAAATTGATATTATGTGTTTTAAATCATAAAGTGGAGTGTTTTGGCGTTCTATCGATGTGTGTTGATTAGAAATTACCAACAATGGGCCTTTGTGGCCAGCAACTCTCTTATTTTGTTGTCAATGGTGCATACAAAATTAGCCCAGATTTCCTCTGAAATTTCGTAGAACATCAAACAGCGACCCGATTGTAGTGTATCGGACCGTCCAAACTGTCCCGAAAAAATACAGCAGCTTATCCAGAAAGTTAGCTTTATCGTCGTGAACTAAACAACCTTCTATGTAATACGAATTTTGTGTAAAATGAGTTATTTAGACGCTTGTATGGTATACAGAAATTATAAAATTATGCCGCTAAAACGGCAATATTAAAGTGGAATATGAATTTAGCTATAATGCAGCACCCGCATTAGTTTCATTAGAACCAGACAATGCTAATTTAGATGAAATTACACGCCAATTCTTTAAAATTGAATGATATAATGACAGTTTTTCAACCCCTCCCCCAATTGGCAGGGTTCCCTAAACTTGTACATGTATATATTCTCGGGTCATCATGTTATTAACAAGTTTGCATTATCTTGTCAATAGACATGCATATTTTAACAAATTAAAACCAAAAAATTCATTCAAAATTAACACGCCGTGAAATTACATACAGTAAAACTTTTAACATATTTTCATAAGTCAGAGGCCACCGCGAGCACCATGGTGTTAATAATCGCTCATAACTTTTTGATATAGCTTCAGAATTCTGTAAAACTTTCCGCATATATTCCACAATAAATGTTTTTGTGTTTGCAGATTTTATTTTTGCGGGTGTAAAAAAATCGATTGCTTGCAGGAAAATTGATATTATGTGTTTTAAATCATAAAGTGGAGTGTTTTGGCGTTCTATCGATGTGTGTTGATTAGAAATTACCAACAATGGGCCTTTGTGGCCAGCAACTCTCTTATTTTGTTGTCAATGGTGCATACAAAATTAGCCCAGATTTCCTCTGAAATTTCGTAGAACATCAAACAGCGACCCGATTGTAGTGTATCGGACCGTCCAAACTGTCCCGAAAAAATACAGCAGCTTATCCAGAAAGTTAGCTTTATCGTCGTGAACTAAACAACCTTCTATGTAATACGAATTTTGTGTAAAATGAGTTATTTAGACGCTTGTATGGTATACAGAAATTATAAAATTATGCCGCTAAAACGGCAATATTAAAGTGGAATATGAATTTAGCTATAATGCAGCACCCGCATTAGTTTCATTAGAACCAGACAATGCTAATTTAGATGAAATTACACGCCAATTCTTTAAAATTGAATGATATAATGACAGTTTTTCAACCCCTCCCCCAATTGGCAGGGTTCCCTAAACTTGTACATGTATATATTCTCGGGTCATCATGTTATTAACAAGTTTGCATTATCTTGTCAATAGACATGCATATTTTAACAAATTAAAACCAAAAAATTCATTCAAAATTAACACGCCGTGAAATTACATACAGTAAAACTTTTAACATATTTTCATAAGTCAGAGGCCACCGCGAGCACCATGGTGTTAATAATCGCTCATAACTTTTTGATATAGCTTCAGAATTCTGTAAAACTTTCCGCATATATTCCACAATAAATGTTTTTGTGTTTGCAGATTTTATTTTTGCGGGTGTAAAAAAATCGATTGCTTGCAGGAAAATTGATATTATGTGTTTTAAATCATAAAGTGGAGTGTTTTGGCGTTCTATCGATGTGTGTTGATTAGAAATTACCAACAATGGGCCTTTGTGGCCAGCAACTCTCTTATTTTGTTGTCAATGGTGCATACAAAATTAGCCCAGATTTCCTCTGAAATTTCGTAGAACATCAAACAGCGACCCGATTGTAGTGTATCGGACCGTCCAAACTGTCCCGAAAAAATACAGCAGTTTATCCAGAAAGTTAGCTTTATCGTCGTGAACTAAACAACCTTCTATGTAATACGAATTTTGTGTAAAATGAGTTATTTAGACGCTTGTATGGTATACAGAAATTATAAAATTATGCCGCTAAAACGGCAATATTAAAGTGGAATATGAATTTAGCTATAATGCAGCACCCGCATTAGTTTCATTAGAACCAGACAATGCTAATTTAGATGAAATTACACGCCAATTCTTTAAAATTGAATGATATAATGACAGTTTTTCAACCCCTCCCCCAATTGGCAGGGTTCCCTAAACTTGTACATGTATATATTCTCGGGTCATCATGTTATTAACAAGTTTGCATTATCTTGTCAATAGACATGCATATTTTAACAAATTAAAACCAAAAAATTCATTCAAAATTAACACGCCGTGAAATTACATACAGTAAAACTTTTAACATATTTTCATAAGTCAGAGGCCACCGCGAGCACCATGGTGTTAATAATCGCTCATAACTTTTTGATATAGCTTCAGAATTCTGTAAAACTTTCCGCATATATTCCACAATAAATGTTTTTGTGTTTGCAGATTTTATTTTTGCGGGTGTAAAAAAATCGATTGCTTGCAGGAAAATTGATATTATGTGTTTTAAATCATAAAGTGGAGTGTTTTGGCGTTCTATCGATGTGTGTTGATTAGAAATTACCAACAATGGGCCTTTGTGGCCAGCAACTCTCTTATTTTGTTGTCAATGGTGCATACAAAATTAGCCCAGATTTCCTCTGAAATTTCGTAGAACATCAAACAGCGACCCGATTGTAGTGTATCGGACCGTCCAAACTGTCCCGAAAAAATACAGCAGTTTATCCAGAAAGTTAGCTTTATCGTCGTGAACTAAACAACCTTCTATGTAATACGAATTTTGTGTAAAATGAGTTATTTAGACGCTTGTATGGTATACAGAAATTATAAAATTATGCCGCTAAAACGGCAATATTAAAGTGGAATATGAATTTAGCTATAATGCAGCACCCGCATTAGTTTCATTAGAACCAGACAATGCTAATTTAGATGAAATTACACGCCAATTCTTTAAAATTGAATGATATAATGACAGTTTTTCAACCCCTCCCCCAATTGGCAGGGTTCCCTAAACTTGTACATGTATATATTCTCGGGTCATCATGTTATTAACAAGTTTGCATTATCTTGTCAATAGACATGCATATTTTAACAAATTAAAACCAAAAAATTCATTCAAAATTAACACGCCGTGAAATTACATACAGTAAAACTTTTAACATATTTTCATAAGTCAGAGGCCACCGCGAGCACCATGGTGTTAATAATCGCTCATAACTTTTTGATATAGCTTCAGAATTCTGTAAAACTTTCCGCATATATTCCACAATAAATGTTTTTGTGTTTGCAGATTTTATTTTTGCGGGTGTAAAAAAATCGATTGCTTGCAGGAAAATTGATATTATGTGTTTTAAATCATAAAGTGGAGTGTTTTGGCGTTCTATCGATGTGTGTTGATTAGAAATTACCAACAATGGGCCTTTGTGGCCAGCAACTCTCTTATTTTGTTGTCAATGGTGCATACAAAATTAGCCCAGATTTCCTCTGAAATTTCGTAGAACATCAAACAGCGACCCGATTGTAGTGTATCGGACCGTCCAAACTGTCCCGAAAAAATACAGCAGCTTATCCAGAAAGTTAGCTTTATCGTCGTGAACTAAACAACCTTCTATGTAATACGAATTTTGTGTAAAATGAGTTATTTAGACGCTTGTATGGTATACAGAAATTATAAAATTATGCCGCTAAAACGGCAATATTAAAGTGGAATATGAATTTAGCTATAATGCAGCACCCGCATTAGTTTCATTAGAACCAGACAATGCTAATTTAGATGAAATTACACGCCAATTCTTTAAAATTGAATGATATAATGACAGTTTTTCAACCCCTCCCCCAATTGGCAGGGTTCCCTAAACTTGTACATGTATATATTCTCGGGTCATCATGTTATTAACAAGTTTGCATTATCTTGTCAATAGACATGCATATTTTAACAAATTAAAACCAAAAAATTCATTCAAAATTAACACGCCGTGAAATTACATACAGTAAAACTTTTAACATATTTTCATAAGTCAGAGGCCACCGCGAGCACCATGGTGTTAATAATCGCTCATAACTTTTTGATATAGCTTCAGAATTCTGTAAAACTTTCCGCATATATTCCACAATAAATGTTTTTGTGTTTGCAGATTTTATTTTTGCGGGTGTAAAAAAATCGATTGCTTGCAGGAAAATTGATATTATGTGTTTTAAATCATAAAGTGGAGTGTTTTGGCGTTCTATCGATGTGTGTTGATTAGAAATTACCAACAATGGGCCTTTGTGGCCAGCAACTCTCTTATTTTGTTGTCAATGGTGCATACAAAATTAGCCCAGATTTCCTCTGAAATTTCGTAGAACATCAAACAGCGACCCGATTGTAGTGTATCGGACCGTCCAAACTGTCCCGAAAAAATACAGCAGCTTATCCAGAAAGTTAGCTTTATCGTCGTGAACTAAACAACCTTCTATGTAATACGAATTTTGTGTAAAATGAGTTATTTAGACGCTTGTATGGTATACAGAAATTATAAAATTATGCCGCTAAAACGGCAATATTAAAGTGGAATATGAATTTAGCTATAATGCAGCACCCGCATTAGTTTCATTAGAACCAGACAATGCTAATTTAGATGAAATTACACGCCAATTCTTTAAAATTGAATGATATAATGACAGTTTTTCAACCCCTCCCCCAATTGGCAGGGTTCCCTAAACTTGTACATGTATATATTCTCGGGTCATCATGTTATTAACAAGTTTGCATTGTCTTGTCAATAGACATGCATATTTTAACAAATTAAAACCAAAAAATTCATTCAAAATTAACACGCCGTGAAATTACATACAGTATAACTTTTAACATATTTTCATAAGTCAGAGGCCACCGCGAGCACCATGGTGTTAATAATCGCTCATAACTTTTTGATATAGCTTCAGAATTCTGTAAAACTTTCCGCATATATTCCACAATAAATGTTTTTGTGTTTGCAGATTTTATTTTTGCGGGTGTAAAAAAATCGATTGCTTGCAGGTCTCACAACACTATTTTTCCGAAGGTTCACGTCAAAACATGGCTGAGGCAAAATAATTCCCGAATTCCCCTTCGTTTTTAGGGGTTTTCCGCCAGCGATTGGGACTGTATTTTTTTATGAGATGAAAAACAACGTGTAAAATGCCTGATTTTCCCACTTTTGTAAAAATACGAGGTCACTTGAATTTTTGATGCCAGTTGTTTCGGCAGGGGGATGAAAAGGCTCGGACATGATTTTCAAGCACATGTGTAACTTTGATGTAAACAAACTCTCGTGCCTTTGTGGATGGCTGTGTGTATTTTGCTACTAAATTGTTTAGGAACTATTGTTTTAAAAGTTGTAAAGAGGGATTTTCCCAGAAGTTTGTTTTAAACTCGCTACCCGTGTCTAAACTTGCGTAATTTTGGTAAGAATATATAGTAAAAATTAATAGTGATGTGCAACCTATAGTGATAACTTCACCAGAGTCAAGCTAGCCAGCACTAACTCCAACGCACTAACAAAAATTAAATTAAAATTATCGGCTATTCTTTACGCGTTTTCCGATCCCGATTTCAACAACTGAAATTAACAGGGCGCTCTGCGCCCAAACAAGGTGTGCTCGTAAGGTGAGCCAGCATTCCTAGGGGGACGGGCAATCTCTCGAGGAATCCGGCGCCAAATAAGGCACTAGTGACACCGATAACTGGCGCACGGACGCTGAGTTGACTATAAGTGAACAATTCATTTCTGTAAGTTAGGTTCAAACAAGGCGCCCTGTGCCCAAACTAGAACTTGTGCTCATTAGGTGAGCCCGGATTCCTCGGGACAAGAGTGTTCCCTCGAGCATTTCGGTGCCAAATAAGGCACTAGTGACACCGATTTCCGGCGCCAGGGCGCGGAGTATTCCTTAAGTGAACAATTTATTTCTGTAAGGAAGGGATCTAAACAAGGCGCCCTGCGCCCAAACTAGGACTTGTGCTCATTAGGTGAGCCCGGATTCATCGGGAACGTAAAAAAAGGCGTCAAGCATTCTGATTTAAATTGTCATAATAAATGTATATACACTCTGCAAGTATAGGAACTATTTTGCTTAAGGCACTACTTTGTTGTCCTACCGATTCTAAAAATAGTCAATTTTAACCGCCACAATATTCAATACCTTGCACGTTCACACATACCCTTTTATGTCATTTCTTTTGTAAACAAATTTTGTACATCATTTTTATCATTGAAATATGGCGCAATTGACCGGGAAAACTACTGCAATGCCTATCATTATACACATACTTAGCATAACCATCGTTTAAGAGTGTACACAAAATTTGATATATAATAGGACCAAGAGCTTTAAGGTGATTGAATAATATAAAATTTAATTAAAATTTAATTTAATATAGCCCAACATTTTCGGACGGCATGTTATGTTACAGAATAAATGCTTTAATTTTCAATTATGAATATGTATGTTCAGGTACACATTTCATTTTTCATTCATTCATTCATTCATTCAATTATTTTAGCAGATGTAACGCTTCGATGGAGAGATATTATAAATCTATGTGTAAACCATAAATGACAAAAATACTATCTATATATAATGGTAAATTGTGATATATCATACGTATCATAGTATACATATATATATTGATGTAAATATTATTATTTAAAGCTTGATATAATTTGCTAAGTCATCGGTATTGTTTAAAGATATCATACACTTCACATGACTTTTGAAAATGTTTGATTAACTGGTTAAATACGATAATTTTACAATTATTGTCATCTGTGGATTAAATTTGTGTGCTCTGGATCTGCAGTATTAATAAACGTTCATTCTAATTTATCGAAAAAAAACCCAGAAGGGATCAACTCTCAATATTACCAATGTCTATAGAATCTTGAGTAGAAAAGGGAATAGATTTGTTTGATAAGATTGTACAACCCATTTTTTATGGTTGTGAAGTTTGGCGATTTTCGAATAACGCTATCATACAGAGAGTTCACCTGAAATTTTGTAAACTTTTCATCTAAAACAATTTCGTTCGATCTTATAAATCTAAGTCTCAACCACTACCACCACCTCGCTTGTGAATCCAAAGCATTTGCGTGCATTTTAGTCACCACTGGTGCGCTGTCCTAGCTATATTCCTAGTCTGTACGTATATTAGGCACGTAGCATCTGTTTTGAAAGCGGATGCCAGAATTATCCGATATCTTGACAAGCAAATACTTTTTTTTATGAATTATAAAAAATCTTCAAAATCGTAATCTATCATAAAAAGTTTATAATTCTTTAAAGTCGGAATTACGAGAAACGATCTCGTTATAACGAGTTAATTATCTCGTTAAAATGAGTTAATTAGCTCGTAATTTCGAGAAAAGATCTCGTTATTATGAGAAAAGACCAATATAAAATGGTGTGTTTCTTTGGTGCTGTGATAAAACACGATATATTCTCATAATTATATTGTCATATATGATTGTTTGAAAGTTTGGCAATATAATTAAGACAACAACCTCATTTAAGCTTGTTTGACATGTTTTGAACGAGTAAGTAAGTTAGATCATATTAACGATTTAAGATTTACGCAATTAATATACACTTTAATCTATCAATTCGACTTCACAATATCATGCTAAAATAATGCATATAAATTACGGCGACAAATTGAATATCGTAGATATTTTTGCAACATATTTATATGACGACTTCAGGTAGGCGACTTATCCATTTCAGACATGATAAGTCACCTTAATTTAAACGACATGCAATTTAAAATGCTGCAAAGTCAACATCTATTTTGCCAATTTAATGTAATGTGCATGGATAAGTTTGAATTACAGTTCATTTTTCACCCTTTCAGTCTATTTTTTTTCTTCCCAGAAACATTAATTCAATGTTGATTAATTTTTAAATAAAAACGATCATTATTTATTAATTTTTACATATTAAAATGATCGGATTTTACATATTTTGTTATTTAAAAAAGTGGAAAGAACTTCATGTAGTTTTACTTTTACGTATATTACAATCGCACTCCAAAGTAAATACCAGGTAGTCCTAGTAAAAAAAAACCACAATTCTTTTAGTTACAGATGATTATATGCATGTAGTTTCAATAATGGATATGCGGGATTTACCCCGAATGTGTTTCATATATTCAAACACAACCTATATTGAAAATGATTGATTTTGTATATTAACATTTTGGAGTCTGAAAACAAATTATCCATCATATTAATGAATTGATCAATCAATTTAAATAAGATATATAGTATCTAGTAATAACGAGATAATTAACTGGTATTAACGAAGTCTTTTCTCATAATGACGAGATCTTATCTCGTTACATAACGAGATATTTCTCGTTATAACGAGAGCTTATCTCGTTAGATAACGAGATCTTTTCTCCTTATTACGAGACCTTTTCTCGTCATGCGAGATAAAATATTTTTATGTTGCCCTTTTTGTATTCGTCTTTCGTAGGTTTTACATGTAATACCTAAAATCATTAATCTCTGTTCACTTTCAGAGTAATAGTGTTGACTTTTGATATTTAAGGAAGGAGTATTATATTGTTTTCGACTCGTCAACAGTAAATTTGATTAAATGTTCATTAAATCAAGGTGAAAAGAAATTTAAATATCATTTTCCTTCTTTTTTACTTTTATACAACTTAGCCTAGAAATAATAAACAACGTTTAGAATCTAACAAGGAATATATTTTTGGCGGAACATTGGCGTAGGAAAATATCACGTTTTTGCATTTCAGAATTGCTGTAGATTCATGAATTGATTTAGTATTTTTAAAAACAATAACATTAATGTTGGATTTTTTCAACTAATGTGAACTAATGATACGATACTTGGGTTTCAGAATATTTGTTTTGAAACATGATTTGCCTATTAAATTATATTTTTATTAGCTTTTTTTAAGCATTTATTTTATAAATAGATTTGCGTGAAAATATCACTAAAATCGGATTTTCTCTCTTATTAAATGGTGAATATATAAGTCAATTTATATCTTTATGTAAAATCTTCATAATATGTAAATATCAGAAATATCCTTTTATTGGAAGCAAAGAAAAATAATCAAAATATCTTCAAAATTTAAAAAACCTAGAGGAAATGTGGACTAAGCGATATCAATTTTAGTTTATATATTTGTTTCAATTTAGTAGTATAAGCTAATAGACATATTGATATTCTATCATGTTATTGAAAAATAGAAACTTCAGATCTTAAACATATGTCTACATAACTGCAGATAACTACATTTATTTTTATCATCCTTTAAGTTGAGAAAAAAAAAGCAGTGACCTTGACCAGACCTTGATGCGAAAATTAGATTGTTAAATTTGATTGAACTGATACAATCATTTGGTTATATGATCTATTTGACTGTGTAAACATTTCATGAATTTCTTAATATAAGAAGAATGTCTGATAGCGAGAATACTCCTTCCTTAAGGTCAGACTGCACGTTCCTCGAGAAACTGATGAACAATGATAAATATTTTTCAAATTTTCAACGGCCTAATAATATACCAAATAAAATTATAATTATTTATTATTACTTTAAAAATGATTAAAATTTTAAGAATATATACATTTTTGCCAAAAATATTTATATCGGCAATTCAAGTGTATTTTCAATAAAATGATATACATGTAGGAAATTGCATATTCTAGTATCTGGCACAAATGCCTGGTAGGGTACCCTAATTGTTTGGCAAGTCAGCTTATTAAGAAATAGTAAATCAATAACAAATTCCTAGAAAGATTGGTATAAAATTTGGGGACGTGTCGTCTGACCTTAATTTAAAAAAGGGTTAAGATGACTGTTGTATAATTGTATTCTGTATATGTCCTTATATTATATGAAATTTGCTATTTCAAAAAGCTTTTACTGGTCGTGTAAACCCAATTCCTTTTATGGGTCGACTGGACAGCCAGCTCCTGAAAGATACTACCATTATAACTGTATTAAAAGAAATCTCCCATTTTCATTAGGCTAGCTATGTCTGTTCCTGGTCGTGTAGACACAATTCCTTTTGCGGGGTCTCTTGGACTTTTCCGGGGCCCCATCCTCACCGAATATGAAGGCCCAAATAAGGAATACAAGGTGTTAGTCAGCCACTTGAAAGATTATCCCATTATAACTGTATTATACGAAATTTCCCATTTTCACCAGGCTAGCTATACCTGTTACTGGTCGTGTAAACCTAAATTTTTTTGAGGGTCGACTGGACTTTCCTGGGGCCCCATCCTCACTGAATATGAAGCCCAAAATATGGGATACAGGGTGTTAGACAGCCCATTCCCATTCAAGAATATTCCTATTCTAACCGTATTATACGAAATTTCCTATTTTCATAAGGATATCTATGCATGTTACTGGTCGTTTAAACAAAATTCTTTTTCAGGGTCAATTGTTCTCTCCCGGGGCCCCATCATCATCAAATATGATGGCCCAAATATGGGGTATAGAATATATATATGTTAGCCAGCCCCTTGAATGATATTCCCACTACATGTACAACTGTATAATACGAAATAATCTTATTTTCACCATGCTAGCGATGCCTTTTACTGGTCGTGTAAACCCATTTTCCGTTGGGGGTCGAGATATATATATATATATATATAAATATATATATATATATATATATATATATATATATATATATATATATATATATATAAAGCCCAAAATATGGGATATAGGGTATTAGCCAGCCCCTTGTAAGATATTCTAATTATAAATGTATTATACAAAATTTTTCTATTTTCACGAGGCTAGCTTAGCCTTTTAACGTGTAAACCCAATTTCTTTTGATGGTCGACTGGACTTTCCGGGCTCAAACAATGAGCACAAGTCCTAGTTTAGGCGCAGGCGCTTTGTTTAGAACCCAACATTACAGAAATAAATTGTACACTTATGGTCTACTCCGCACCCTGGCACCGGAAATCGGTGTCACTAGTGCCTTATTTGGCACCGGAATGCTCGAGGGAACACCCGTCCCCCGAGGAATCCGGGCTCACCTAATGAGCACAAGTCCTAGTTTGGGCGCAGGTTGCATTGTTTACAACCCTATCTTACAGAAATAAATTGTTCACTTAAGGTCTACTCCGCGCCTTGGCACCGGAAATCGGTGTCACTAGTGCCTTACTTGGCACCGGAATGCTCGATGGAACATCCATCCCCCGAGGAATCCGGGCTCACCTAATGAGCACAAGTCCTAGTTTGGGCGCAGGGCGCATTGTTTAGATCCATATCTTAGAGAAATAAATCGTTCACTTAAGGTCTACTCCGCGCCTTGGCGCCGGAAATCGGTGTCACTAGTGCCTTTGGCACCGGAATGCTCGAGGGAACACCCGTCCCGCGAGGAATCCGGGCTCACCTTACGAGCACAAGTCCTAGTTCGGGTGCAGGGCGCCTTGTTTAGAACCCTACATTACAGAAATAAATTGTTCACTTATGGTTTCTTTTGGTGTAACTAGTGCCTTATTTGGCACCGGAATGCTCAAGGAACCCCCGTCCCCGGATGAATCCGGGCTCACCTAATGAGCACAAGTCCTAGTTTTGGGGCAGGGCGCCTTGTTTAGAACCCTATCTTAGAGAAATAAATTGTTTACTTAAGGTCTACTTCGCGCCTTGGCACCGGAAATCGGTGTCACTAGTGCCTTATTTGGCACCGGAATGCTCGAGGGAACATTCGTCCCCCGAGGAATCCGGGCTCACTTAATGAGCACAGTCCTAGTTTGGGCGCAGGGCGCCTTGTTTAGAACCCTACATTACAGAAATAAATTGATCACTTAAGGAATACTCCGCACCTTGGCGCCGGAAATCGGTGTCACTATACTGTGCCTTATTTGGCGCCTGAGTGCTTGAGGGAACACCCGTCCCCCGTGGAATTCGGGGCTCACCTAATGAGCACAAGTCCTAGTTTGGAGCAGAACAACCCGTTAATTTAGTTGTTTAACATCGGGACCGGAAAACGCATGAAAATAGTCGATAATTTTAATCAAAATTTAGTTAGTGCGTTGGAGTTAGTGCTGGCTAGCTTGACTCTGGTTTTGACTTCCGGTATTTCAAAAACGTATTTTATGATGTACAGTTTACCTTGTTCCGTTTGAATTTGACATTGTCATTAGAAATTAGGACTGTTTATACTATTCATATGTACAATTATGCCATCTAATGTATGGTATGTCATTCATTTTTCGTTTTGAACAGTCAGTTTTGATTTAAATATCCCTCGCCCACCCCACCCCGTCCCCGTGCGCTATCACTTTATTTAATATGCAGCTTTACTAACAGAAACACCCCTGCGAATGTGTTCGGAAAGTTTTCTTTATCGTTGCTAAATATATAATAAATCCAGAGGCGCTCGAATGAAAGTTCACGAGACTTTCCCGAGATTTGTTCAGTTCCTGTGAAATTTCGAGCGGAAGTATGAGTGTTTGGATAATATTCTCAAAATACGTAAGTACTGGTCGTTTTTCGTATCATATCTTACTTTGATATATGTTAAAACGTGAAAATCTATTAAGATCTACGTGTTATTTCATCATCTAGCGGTTATTTAAATTAAACGATAATATTCAGAACAGAGTTATCGTTCGTGTTCAAACACTCTACACGTGGTTGAAAATATAAACATTGGGTTGCTTGTTAAAATCATAGCCATGTTTGGTGCTTTGATGTGCTATAGCATGCTTTTTAAAAAAAGAATGGGTGTTTGTTTTGTGTAAAATCATAGTATATCAAGCCATTCTCAAGGAACATTCTGCATAAAATAGTATAGTCTGTTTCACTATTGATGCTATTACTAAGTCAGGCGCGGATCGAAAATTAATTCTTTAGGGGGATCGCTACTAAGCATGTTAATTGTTGCAACATAAAACAATAGTATTATTTTCTATTGTCACATTTATTTCTAGAACTCATTTTATCTACCAATTAATGGAGATAAAGTATAAAATTAATACACGTCTAGATTTTATATTTGACTACAAGTACCTAGATTATAGGAAATGGACTATAACCACGTGGCAAGATTTTTACTGCGAAACTGAAAGGGTCAAATAAAACAACGTGGTCTAAATTTGAATGACAATAACATTCGCAGGGGTGAGAAAGTACAGGACTGAAAGACAACTTGATAGACAAGCAGGTGTACACTGTGTCAGTGTTGCTGCATAGGTTTATTTTCTTTATTCAGAGTTTGCATTGTGGTCAATTGTATGTATCATGTTGTATGTATCATGAGAGTGTATGCATGTATTTGATTGAGATTGAGATCAAAGTTTGATAGAGAGCTTATGTATGTGTTTGATTTCTGACAGATGCGCTTTGTGATAATTGCTTTTATTTGGTTTGCAATTTGTAAATTTTTGAATCATTGTGGCTGAAAAATGGCAACAAATGCAGAAGGTGCAGGAAAAGGAGAAAATCCTGAGAGTAGGGGAGAACTACAAGATCTCATTGATCAAATTAATTCAGAACCACATTACAGGGTAATTCCAAAAGATGAGTATACGATGTTAGTTAAGAACAGTCACATGTCGACTAAGCCATTCATAACAAGTACCCCTAGGGCTCCCTTAATTTGCTCATTTACGTATAGGTGCTAACCTAAATTTTCACCTAGAGTATCTTTACCAACCCCTGGGTTACTTAATACATCTGCTCTTTACCAGAACACCAATCCAACCCCTGTGAATCTCTCTACATACCAGAACCCCAACTCAACCCCTGTGAAACTCCCTACATTTAGTGGAGAACAAATACAAAAGGGTGAAGTGAGTTTTGATGTGTGGTCTTATGAAGTTAGATGTTTAAAAGCTCAGTATCCTGAAAGTGTTATTTTACAGTCTGTTAGAAGCTCTTTGAAAGGTACTGCCAGGGAGATGCTGATTTCACTCGGAGAAGCTGCTACAGTTGACATAATTCTTCAGAAACTAGACGATTTTTACAGAAATGTCTACACTGCAGAAAACATTATGCAGAGTTTCTACAGCGATTACCAAAGATAAGGTGAAAGTATTGTTACTTTTGGGTCAAGATTAGAACAAACAGTTTCTAGAGCAATTAGAGTTAGACACATTGATGAGGTTGCAAAGGATGCAATGTTAAGATCAAAGTTTTGGTCAGGATTAAGAAACCCTGTGTTAAGAAATGCAACTGGAAATAAATATGAAACTGTGAAAGATTTTCATTCTCTTTTAAGAGAAATTAAACAGATTGAACATGAAGAGAAAAACTTGAAAATAGAAACCACAAAGCCTGTTCAGAGGAATACTGTGTGTACTGAGATTGAAGATCATGTGTCAAATATTGATTTGAAACAGCAACTCACTGAATGTGAAAAGACTTGATGCTCGAATGAGTAGGTTGGAACAATATCATAAAAATTCATTTAATGCAAATAGAGATTCTTTTCAGACACAAACTCAGAATTCTTATAGGTAAATAGGTGCAATTCTTATGGCTACAGGAAAAGTGACCAGAGTTTTCGAGTAAGAGGAAGTTTCCGACAACTATCTGGTAATAACAGAGGTTATGGTAACAACCAAAGAGGTAAACCTTTAAACTAGTTTCATCTTCTGTTGCGGGGCGAACAGGAGATAAATTCAAGAAAAGCCCTTACTCTACAAAACCACAAAATGGAAATTTGTTGGACAGACTAGTTGGTGGTTCCAATGAATCAGAAATCGTTGTTTCTGGAGTAAAGACAAAAGCACTTATTGACTCTGGCTCAGTTGTTACTTGTATATCAGAAGAATTTTATAAGTCATTAGACCCAAAGCCAAAACTTTTCAATATTACAGAATTTGGGTTAAGTGTACATAGTGCTAATGGAGGTGAATTACCTTACAAAGGATGCATTGAATAAGACATTTGTGTACCATGTTTACATAACAGTACACACTGTATTCCTGCTCTTGTGGTACCACAAACCAAACTATTCAATAAGTGTTCCTCATTATTGGTACTAACTTTATTCGTATTTGTAGAGATGTTTATGACTCGCAGTTCCCCGAGATAGAGGTACCAGATGAATGGAAGCTTGCATTTGACAGTATGTGTGATGAAACACCAGTTAAGGCAGCAAACAATCACACTATTCAGATTCTCCAAATGAGACCAAGGTGATCAGAGGTATTGTAAGAAATGCTCACAATATTGAAGTATTGTAGTCTGTCCAAGAGTTGTTCCCCTTGAAAAGGGTAGACATTCAGTTACAATCCCTGTTCGTGTGTGCAATTTGTCTGCTTCTGTTGTGCAAATCCCCCCAAGATCATTATTATGTTCTGTACGTGAAGTTAAAATAGTAGATACATGGACTCCTGACTCATCAGAAGCAGGAAAGAAGCCCAGAGTGTCACTGAAGGATTTGGACATCACAATTGCAGAGGATCACTTTACCCAGATCAAGTAAGTAAAACAAGGGAATTTCTTTCCCACTGGACACACTTGTTTTCAGATGGCCCCACAGACATTGGGAAGACCAATCTGCATCAAACTGACCGACAACACTCCATTCAAGGAACCTTACAGACGGATAGCACCTGGATTGTTTGCCGAGGTACGTCAGCACGTGAAAGAGATGTTGGATGTAGATGCTATTCATCCCTCACAGAGTCCATATTCTTCCAACTTTGTCTTGGTAAGGAAGAAGGATGGTAGCCTTCGCTTCTGCATCAACTATAGAAAGCTCAACTCGTGGACCATTAAAGATGCTTACAACCTCCCTAGGATAGATGATAGATTTGACCAGCTCTTATTGGCTAGTGGAATTAGAGGAAAAAGACAAAGAAAAGACAGCTTTTTCAGTAAGTGGTATTGGACATTTTGAGTGTAACAGGATGGGATTTGGTCTCACCAATGCCCAGCAACTTTTCAACGAATGATAGAACGCTGTATGGGTGAGTTAAACCTAAGAGACTGTTTGGTATTTTTGGATGACATCTTAATCTTTTCAAAGACATTTGACGAACGTCTTGACAGACTGACAGCTGTATTTGAAAGACTTGAAAAACATTGTCTAAAACTTAAGGCTAAGAAATGTGAGTTTTTAAAGAAAAGTGTCACCTATCTTGGTCATGTGGTAAGTGATGTAGGAGTAGCTACTGATCATGAGAAGACCAAAACTACTCAAAGATAGTTAAACCTTTGAATGACCTGTTGAAGGGTCACTCTACACAGAAAGTGAAGCCTAAAAGCAAGCCACCAGACTGGAAATGGGGTCAGGAAGAAGAGGAAGCTTTTCAGCTTATTAAGGAGAGACTGTCTTCCCCACCAATTTTAGCCTACGCTGACTTTAATATTCCATTCATTCTTCATACCGATGCTTTGTCACAAGGACTTGGAGCTCTCCTTTACCAACTACAGAATGGCCAAAAGAGAGTCATCGCTTATGCCAGTCGAGGACTGAAGAACAGTGAGCGGAACTATCCTGCACACAAATTGGAATTCCTTTCCCTGAAGTGGGCAGTGACAGAGAAATTTCACGAATGCCTGTACGGAAATTCTTTTGAAGTAGTTATCGACAACAAACCTCTCACATATGTTCTCACCTCAGCCAAACTTGACGCAACCGGCCATAGATGGTTAGCTTCATTGAGCAACTACAACTTCTCTCTTCGATACCGGAAAGGTGCTTACAATGCAGATGCCGATGGTTTATCTAGAAGACCATAGGACATAGAAGAGGTCACTCCTGATGTTGTCAGTTCCATCTGTAGCGCCTGCACCATAGCAGAAACAATTGTCCTTATCTGGAAAACATGTTCCTTCCAACTTCTACACCATCTTGCAATTCAGTAAGTGCACTTATTCTTGACAAAGCAGACGGAAATGCACATTCCCCTTCTTTTGTCCAAAATGATGAAACTGTTCAGATAGAAGATTCGTGCTTACTATCTAATGTTAATTGGCCTAAAGAACAGCATAAAGGCAAAACAATTAGAAGGGTTATTGAACTGTTACAGGGAGATTATCTACCCTCAAATACAGCATTGAAATCTGAATCTGCAGATGTTTGTAAATATTTCAGGGAACCTGACAAATTTCAGGTATTTACTGGCCTGATCTAGAACAAGATATAAGTGAAAGAATTAAGAACTGTGACAGATGTGTGAATTTTAAAACTCCTGAAAAATTTTCATCAGAACTTGTTAACATTAAATCTTATCAAGCTTTAGATTTAGTATGCATTGATTATTTGTCACTTGAAAAGAGCAAAGGTGGTTATGAAAATATTTTAGTAATAACAGATCACTTCACTAGGTATGCTCAAGCTTTTCCTACAAGAAATCAAACTGCTAAAACCACTGCTAAAATACTTTTTGAAGAATTTATAGTTCACTATGGCTTTCCTACTAGACTTCAAAGTGACCAGCGCAGGAATTTCACCAGTCATGTCATTAGAGAGCTCTGCAAGTTGGCTGGAGTGCAGCAGTCCCGCACTACTCCCTACCATCCGATGGGAAATGGTATGGTCGAGCGGTTTAATCAGACACTTATCCGTATGATCAGTACTTTAACGACAAACAGAAAGAGGTTCATGCGTACAATGCGACCAAACATGATAGCACAGGCTATACTCCTTTTTATTTGATGTTTGGTAGACATCCGCGTTTGTCGATTGACGCATATTTATGTCTCGATAACGAAGCTGCAGAAAAATCCAACAGTTCTGACAATTATGCGAAGAAGCTTGAAAAACGGTTAGATTTTGCGTATAAGATAGCCTCTCGTGAAGCTGACAATAGTGCTGTTCGGCATAAGCACCGTTTCGATATAAAAGTGCGCGAGTCTACTGTTCATGTTGGTGACCGAGTGTTAATTCGCAATGTAGGTCTAAAAGGTAAACAAAAACTGGCAGATAAGTGGGCCATAGACTCTTACATAGTCGTCAGTCAGCCCAATTCAGATATACCAGTGTTCAGAGTTAAAAAAGAGGGGGAAAACAAAAGTTCTCCACAGGAATATGTTATTACCTATTTCATATATTCCCAGGTTCTCAGATGTAGAGCAGTCCCAGTCCAACAAAAGTGTTAAGCCCAACCCAGGTATAGAGCAGTTACATGAATCTGTTGAGACCCCAAGTCCAAACCAAATGGCGTTAGATGATTCTGATTCATCCTCAGATTCTGAGTCTTCTGACAGTGATCATGTATATGTGATTCTACAGAGAAGATTAAGATATGACACTGTTCAGAACTCAACTCCCAGTGTTATACAGGGTAGAGCCAATAATTTTGATAATAGTACTTTTTACAGCCTTGCTGATACTTGTACTCCATCATCTTTGAATAGGAATGTATCATTTGATAATACTTATGTTCGACCACGGAGACAGATAAGACCTCCAGACAGGTATGGAGACTGGGTCTCTCATCAGTTAACATCAGAAGTGTACTATGTTTGAATTTTGCATGGGAGAATGTCATAGATGTGTTTTTAATAAGGTCTTGTTTTCGTGTTGTATTTTGTTTAAAATGTCAGGAGCCATTTTCCCAAGCAGGGGAGAATGTCACAGTTGTTATAATTTCAAAGTTTTATATTTTGTTTATTTATATTTGGCGCGCATTGCCAATCGAGCCTGTATGAGAGGTGAATGAGTGAATGTATGAATGAGATTTGGTTAGTCACGTGAGAATTTTGTTTACGGGTGTATGTTGACCACGTGTTTATTGTTTACTACTAGATTAAAGCTGACCAATAGAAATTTACGACTGAATTCATTAATATGCATGACTTTACTAATTCACTATATATAGCGTAAATCCCGCCAAATTCCCCAACCCCACGACTTTTATCTTCATGGTGGAAACAGTGAAGTGTACCTTTACCTTACCTGTACAAGATATTTCATATATTTTGTAATACCATATTTCTGGATACCTGGTAAGCTTCCGCTTTCCTTGAAATTGAAATATCTATTTACATTAATTGTAAATTACTTTTAATTCATTTTATTCAAATATTCTAAATTATCGTGCGATGTTGCGTATGAATTGTGTAACTGTTGGTTTGGTTTGAACTTATTTATTGTAATAAAATTACAATGAGATTGGGCACAAGTTCTAAAACTTATTTAGCCCTCTCCGTATACAATAATTTACATACAAAATTTTCACATGCAAATAAAATGTCAAATAAGTGTATATAAATATAAAGATTCCAAATGATTTACAATAAAGTTTCAGATAACACATTTTAATGCAAATGTAAACACATAATCAAAATCTTTTTGATTTTTTAATAAAAATATGGACTAAGGAAAACAAGTGATCATTGACAGTATTATTAAGTTTATCATCTTCCCAAAGCAAAATATGTGTATTAACAATATTTAAATCGCCAATGCTAAAAACATTATTAAATAACTCGTCTCTGGCTTCAGCATATTTAGTACATGAGAAAAAATAATGATACGCGTCTTCAACCTTACCACATGTATATAAAGGACTTTCAACAATATTATATTTAAATAAGTCGCACTTTAGTATGCAATTGTGGCGTAATTTATTATGAATTATAATTAGAAACCTGTCCCCAAAAGAAAAATATCGTGGTGGAGGTTTTTTTGCGTCTAAAATATCGTCACAGGTGATAGCATTACTAAAGGTCTTGAGTGAGTCAAGCTCCCTAATATTCAAAGGTAGTGAATTACATTCGCGTATAACAGTTGGAACAAATGATGATTTGTATATTTGTAAATGACACTTAGGTAAGTAGTAATCTTGAGAATCCCTCGTAGTATAGTTTGACATATTACAACGTTTGTCAGGGAATAAATTTTGAATATTAGTGGTGTGATATTTTTGTCGACCTTAAACATTGTTTTGAGTCTAGTAATTTTACGTCTTGAACTTAGTGTACTCCAGCCTGTTTCGAGATAAGAGAGTCTTTAGAGGGAAATATCGGTAAACCGGTTACTATTCTGGCAGCAGATAATTGCACTTGTTCGAGTTTTTCAGAGTCCGTGAGAGAACACCCTCCCCAAACCTCTGAAGCATATTCTAAATGTGGCCTGATAAAGGATATATACATAAGAGATAAATACATAAGAATGATTTGCGGTTTAATTTATATTTGAGTTTTTTCATTAGATTTAGCTTTTTGTGTGCTTTTGCTATTATAATATCGATGTATGTCGTCCATTTTAAGTTTTCAGAAAAAGTTATTCCTAGGTGCTTGTGACTTAAATTCAACGGGGCAATTTTGAAAACTCAGAGAAGGATATTCGGTAGCCTTTTTTGCGTTAAAATACACAACTTTTGTTTTTGATGGGTTAAATTTAAGAAGCCATTTTTGAGACCATTTTTCAAGTTCTGTGAGATCCTTATTTAAATTATTTTCAATGATTTTTAAATTGTTTGAAGAATCTTGTAAACTATTATCGTCAGCAAAAAGTCTACAAAAGGTAAGCATATTATCAGCTACATCATTCACATATATTAAAAATAAAAGAGGTCCTAGTACTGACCCTTGCGGAACCCCTGAATATAAAGTATTAACTTTTGAATATGAATCACGGTACGTTACTCTCTGTGTTCTATCGACTAAATAACTCTTAAACCATTTAAACAGCTTGTCATGTATGCCATTAATTTGAAGTTTAAATAACAAGCCCTTGTGCCATACTCTATCGAAGGCTTTAGACAGATCACAAAAAAACTACACATGAAACTTTACCCTCATCAATGGCTTTTAAGATACAGTCGTAAGTCTCGATATTAAGTTTGCATACTGTCAAATGGCCCGGTAAAAAACCTGTCTGATATTTGTAAAAAAGATTGTTATCGTGAAAAAAATTGTACATATGTTTAAATACTATGCGCTCCATTATCTTACAGACACAACTCAAAAGTGAAACAGTTCTATAATTAAACAATTCAGATGGGTCGTCTTTCTTAAAAAGGGGAAGAACATTTGCAATTTTCCATGAGCATGGGAACATACAATCATTCAATGATTTGTTAAATAATAAACATAAAGGAGAAGCAATTGTATACATTGTGCTTTTCAACATTTTATGACTTATGTCATCCGGACCAATGGCTTTCTTTGAAGGTAAAATTGTAATGATATCAATGATCTCTTGCTCTCTAATGGCAATATTGTCTATAACACTATTACATACAGAATACATGTCTGGAAGTTGGACTCCATAATTATCATAGAGAAGGCAATAGACTGTGCTCCGTTATTAGAAGAGTATACTAAAGGGGGTATAACCATGGGGGATTTAACACTGAATACATCCTTCAAAAGTTTCCAAAATAATTTAGTGTTGTTTTTACTAGCTTCCGTGAGATTGATTTCAATGTTGTTATAATAGTTATTTATCGCATATTTTTTCATGTTGTTTACCTTGTTTCTAGCTTTCTTAAATTTGGATATATCACATAACTTATTTGACATGTGTGCCTTCTTCCGCAGTCGGTTTCGAATACGAATTTCTCTACGCAATGCCGAGTCAAACCATGGCTTGTCACTTGGTCTAATTACAATAGATTTTTCGGGTATGCATTCCCTAACATGTTTTAAGAAAGTTGACGAAAACTTTTCAGTAGCATTGTTTGTATCGTTAGCTTCTGTAATTAACTGATGCCAGTCTGTACTAGAAATAAGTGTGTTAAGTTTATCAAAATCGGCATGTTTATATAGCCAGACGTTACGTGTATAAGCTTTGTTGTAGTTTACACTAGTTTTAACAAAAATGTAAGTCGCTTTGTGGTCGCTTATAGAGCTTTCAATGTCTATTGTTCCGGAATCAAAAAAGGAGACATCCTCGGACACTAGAATCGGGTCAATGAGTTTGTACGTGTTTTGTGTGATTCTTGTTGCCTCGCGAATAGTGTTGATCAAAGAAAAGTTCGAGAGAATGTCATTGACTTTATGAGAAGGTGTGATGCTGAGAAAATCAACATTCAGGTCTCCTACAAGTATGATTTGATTGGATATATCAGATACTTTCTCCAGCGAATTTGCAATGTGCTTCCAAAAGGAAATGTTTGAATTTGGATGACGATACGTACAACATAGAAAGATGTTAAAGGTAGGGTTATAAATTTCTATCCAAATGCATTCAGTATCGGGGGGTTCTAAGTCGGAGCGTCTTACTACCTTCAATAAATCAGATACGTATACAAGAGCTCCTTCCCCAGAAGAATTTCTGTCTTTACGAAAAATTGTATTAAAACCCTCAATTGTTATATCTTTATCTAACACATCTGAGTCTAAGTGAGATTCAGTGAAGCATAAAATATCAAAATCCGGTGCTAAATATAACAAATTTTGAATTTTGTTACGAACACTTCTAACATTTTAATGTAAAACATCCAAAGTATGCACAGGTCCAGGATTTGGTTCAATTTCACCACACAGTAATAGTAACAGGTAAAAAATGTATACATAGTATTGCAAAAATAAACAGGTTTTTGCGAAGTACACCATGTTTCGCAATAAAAGTCTTGCAAAATTATGCAGAATTTTTATAAAACCTTTCATCGTATGAACAAAATCAGAAAGTCTGAATAAGCAAAATAAAGAAGTAACTGCTAAACCTCTACATGAGAGGTAGAAAAGACTGACTGTAGCATGATATTGTTCTACAGAGTTACCCATTATCTATAATGTAATATTTGGATAGTATATAAGAGTATGAATGGCTACAATCGGAAAATAGCTTAGGATCCAATATCCATGATTTAGTTTTCGAACAACAAAACGCATTTTCTTTTATATGATAACGACATTTTGTCTCGTTTGATGTCATTACTACACATAGCACGTGAAAAATAGTAAAAATGAGCAAAACAAACAAGTGAAACTAGATGCTGTCATTAGACAGTAATACCCGCACCAAGTGTTTGCCTCTAAATAACACTCTCTTGTACTAGTTTTAGTCAAAAAGAAGGCGACATGCAATATGTTACAATTAAATGATCTTTGTCTGAAGTTACGTACACAACAGAGGTGTACAGGTTGCATCGGGTACTAGTTTTACCCAGCTCTTTGGTTAGATGGGTTTCACGTGGTGTACATGCATATGTTTTCTTGATATGCAGAATAGGATTAATCAACATGAATAAATGTTTCTTTTGTGGTGATCAGCTAAAGGAATTCGTATTTTGCTAATTGGATTATCATTATGGTGTTGACCAATATAGGTAAGTATAATACATGTAGAAGCGGAATATTATGAGACACCGGTATACAAAACAGTTAAGTTTTACTTTCACTTTCTAAAATGTGATCTCCCTTTGCCAGCATACTGTATCATCATCTTTATTCAGATAAGCTTATCTACAGTTTCTGTCATTTTAATTGCAGAATTTTTTTTTATTTTTTCATTATATGAGTTATAATAGGGAGGAAGGGGAAGGAGCCTTAACCGTTCCCCATCCCCAGGATGTGTGGATTAGATATACATTTTTAGTGAGAATGAAGGCATGCTGCAGCTTTTTTTTCCCATTATACCCCCTACCCCATCATCATACACCAGTAATAGAAAAAGAGTTAATGACTAATTTTCTTTTATTTTAAATTGCTTCTTCTTTTTTGTCAAGAGATATGTGGTATGTCAAGATTTATGACTCATGAAAATTTGTGCATTTTAATCCTGATTGTTAACATACATGTATAATTATATATAAAAAAAAAATACATGTGATATTATACTAGGGATCATGCAAATAATTGCAGAATTGCCAATCGGTTATTTATAACTCATTTTGACTGATTAATTTGTTAATCATTTTGAAAATAAAGACATTTCTAAATACATGTATAACATGTTATCAATATTTTTTGTAGATTGATTTTGTAACTATTTAGGGCCCCACTCTGCAGATGTCCTATAGTGATCATTCTGTCCAATTCTGCTGATCATGTCAAGATACATTTAAGACAAATTGGCCCCTGCCCCTTGGGTCATTCCCCCACCCCCCGGAGTTGTTTTTAAAACCCCTCTCCTCTGAAATAGAAATGATAATGCATTTTATTAACTGTTGAGATCCCCACACCTAGACCATATTTATTCTTCCTCCTTGTGTCATTGCACATAAATTGGTACATGTATATAGGTTATGCCCCCTTTGAGATGCCCAGTGACTTTCCAGAGTTGGAACTAATCAAGTAACCTATCTTATTCATATGTAGTGTAATTCCTAGCCCTAGCCCAATATTGATCCTGCTTTATTTTTTACAGCAAGCTATAGGTTTTTTGTTGACTGACGTTACAATTTCTACAATTACATATAACATTTTGTTTATCTTTAAGATTTAAAAGCAATTTCCAAAATCTCTTTATGTACATCTGACATCATACAGAAAAATACCAATCAAGAAATGATTTTGCTACTGTAAAAATGTGAGAAGAGACTCTGAATCTCCTCCTCCCCTCCCCCCCCCCCAAAAAAAAAAAACAAAACAAAACAAAAAAAACATGAATAGTTGAATATTTTTAAAATATCCTCAAAATCATCGAAATCCCCGCTCCTAAACCATATATATTTTTGTTTCTTGAACCATGACCATGTCAAGGCAAATCTTTTTGTGGTATTAGTAGGTCATGGCCTCTGGGGGTCACCCACCCTTCCAAAATCAGAAATGATCAAATAACTTGAAAAAAATGCTTGTGATCCCCACCCCTAAAGCATAATTTTATATATTCTTCCTCCTTATGCATCTTATGGTACGTTATTTCAATCACAAGATCTAAGAGGAGGTCCAGGAATAAGGTTTTTTCATGGGACGGAACATCATTTTGCAGATAGTATTGACCCTCAGAATCAAATTTATGTTTCTAAAACCTTATTGCATATCTATGGCTCAGCCCCTGCTATATCCCTATAGATGATGTGGCTATTCATTTAATCATGAGAGGAGTTCTGGGAAGTAGGTTTTTTAGGAGTGATAAACGTCAATTTTCAGCTTCTATCTGACTCCCTGAATGAAATTTAAATTTTTAAAACCTTATTGCACAACTAAAGGACAGCCCCTATTATACCCCAAGATATGATATGGCTATTCATTAAATCATGAGAGGAGTTCTGGGAAGTAGGTTTTTTTAGGAGTGATAAACGTCAGTTTTCTGCTACTATTTGACTCCCTTAATGAAATTTAAATTTTTAAAACCTTATTGCACACCTATAGGACAGCCCCTATCATATCTCAAAAGATGACAAAGCTACTGCATAAATTGTAAGAAGAGTTCTGGGAACCATATTTTTTTGGCAAAAAAACGTCATTTTTTTATGACCACAGACCCACGTGATAAAAACAAAAATTCTGAAATATGATTACACATCAAGATGACACCCCGAATCATATTCTAGAAGATTATTTGGCTACTGCAAAAAGAAATTGACGTTTTTTGAAACCAGACTTTTTGTTTAAAAAAAACGTCATTTTTCAGCCATTTAATACCCCCAGGACAAAATTGAAATTTCCGAAACCTTATTGTGCATCTATAAGACACCCCAAAACATATTCCAAGAGATGATTTGTCTACTGCTGAAAATGTAAAAGGAGTTCGAGGAAGAAGGTGTTTTTTGTCAAAAAACGTCATTTTTTACCAATTATTTGACCCCCAGGACTACCAGAGAATTTTTGAAACTTTTTTACAAAACAACATGACACCCCAAATCATACTCCGAGAGTTCAGTTTGCTAATTTATAAGATGTAAGAGCAGTTTGAGAAAGTAAAACGTGACAGACGGACGGACGGACCGACGGACGGACGGAACAGGGTAACAACAATATACCCGAACTTTCTTTAGAAAGTGCGGGTATAAAAAGGTAAACAAATATATAAATAAAAAGGAAGTGATAGCAAAAAAGAAAAGGTGTGTGTTGTGAATATATACAAAGTGGTCACTGTACACACAAACATTAAAATCGAGCGGAATTTTGTAACTTGTGTAACTGTGAGTGTGAGTGTGTTTGTACTTATAGGTTTTATTTCTTGATATAATCCTCAAAATAAAAGAACCGCTATGTAGCTGAAATGAGTATTCAGCGTTATTTATTCACAAGGCCCTGCGACATATATAACTTTTGTAGCTTAATCGAAAAACGCAACCATTTCTTTCTTTTGAAATTTTCATTTCAAACGGCATATATACCTATAATAATAATAATTCAACATCAATTATTAATTAATAACGTACATTCTATATTGTTGCAATAACATCCCCGGCCCCCGGCCATGCATGATATCTATTTTTAAATCACGTTACACACGTGCTTGCATGTGGCAGAAAACAAGCTGGAACTCAATGTCAACTATCAGTTACCGATATAATCTCTTTGGAAATGTATTTCTCCTTTCATAAGTAGTAACTGATAATTGTGCAAACCATAGAGGAAAGCATGATTTGCGCAAAGAACTGCTTGATACAATATTTCTTTTTTCCAAAATGCTTTTGGCCTATGATAATCATTAAGAAAATATGCAGGGACTTCATATGGAAAATTACACATCTTCTTCATCCCCCTTTTCATTAAACAAAACAAACCAACAAACAAAATTGATTCGATAAATATCATTAAAAACATACCTCCAAAACATACTACACATTCATCCTACACCCACAATATTGCCTTTTCTATTTTTGTAACCGTTGTAGATTCATAATTTTAATTTTATCGTGATTAAAAAATCTTAACGGTATTTGGTAAATTATCTCAATTAATGCCGAAACTTTAATACATGCATGTATACGCCAGGGTCCGCTGCCATAAAACATTCTTAAGTCTGAGAATGCATGGTCTCAAGTATGAGAATATTCTCAACTCCCCAATTCTCAGACTCGGCCGCCGCCATAAAAAAAATTGAGCAAAATAAAAATTTTCAAATTCTGTTTTATTCTCAAATATTTCTCAAGAGTTGAGTTGAGAATTTTTTTGAGAATTCTTAAAGTTTTATGGCGGTGGGCCCAGACTTATGCACATTATCTCTTGTCTGGTCAACCTTTCGTTTGTGTTATTTGAGCATTTTGAATTCACGAGAGAGAGAGAGAGAGAGAGAGAGAGAGAGAGATTCTGTCCTTTTTATATCGATATCATAGTATCAATAACTCCATTTGTGTACAAAATCGAATGCATTATTAGTAGAGTATACTAAAAAGAAAATAAATTACCCCAAAAAAGAAAGAAGCAAGCTTTAAAACCAAAGTCCAAAGACCCATGTTACAGTGTATCAGACCGTAGGTGCTGACACGTTATAGAACCCTTTGCTGATCAATGTTTTCATTCATGAATGTAAAGAAATAAACTCTTCTGATTTTTGTCTTGAATTTCTTTTGATTTAAAAAAAAATTAGAAAAATTAGTTGTTTTCAATCTCTCTTTATGGTTGTTTGTAAGCTGTAAATCTAAGCTCATTGTGCATGTCTTTTTGTATTTAAAAGAATGCAATGTAAATCTTTTTTCCATGCCACGTTTCGGATAAACCAATAAAGAGTTGTATCTTTAAACTTCATATAAAACTTTGTTAGAGCCTTAAATGAATTATAAAATGATAACACTGAAAATGTGATCGATTTCTTGCCTTTTTTTAGGGGAAAAACCTCATTGATGAAAAAAAACACAAAAAAACTGCCTCCTTGAAACAAAATAAATTGACATGATCAATAAGAGGCAGGCGATCTCTAGCTGCAGATCTATAGCTCTCGTTCTGAACAAAAATCTTGAATATTGCCATTTCTTTCTTACGCGTATGCAGGTTGGCCGAATACTCACCGAGACAAAGTGGTTCGTATTTTAATTTTTAGCGCTGCATTAAAAGGTAATATCGGCATTCCAATAATTTTGAAAATGATTAATTATATGAAAATGATTGAAGTTACCGAAAAAAGGCTTCGGTCCTCCCCCTCCCCAGAAAACAAAATTATTCCTCAGAACCCCCTGTAAAAATTTTCAGGATCTCCGCATATAACTGATTTTTTTTTAAAATGCGCGTAAAATGTTATGTCTTTTGATCATATCGGATATACCCACTATTTAAATAAAGTCGTCGTCCATGTGATTCTGTCTATATTTAGACAATTATGTTGATTAAATAAGATTTTAAAAATAAACAGCACATGCAACAAACAACATCCGGAGGATCAAACCATATATAACTTTTAAAGATCTCTGTTGCTTATACTAGAAACGTTCTACATTGTATTTTCCCACTTGAACGGTGAGTGAACGGTGAGTGCACGCTGAACGGAATTTGGTGAGCGCTTATGAACGGTGAGCGAACGCAGAGCGCACACCCGAGCGCAAAGTGAACGGTGAAGGATGTGAACGCCATGAGAACGCAAATTGAACGATTTATTCGAAGTGCATCGGGAGTTATTCTTATATTGTATTTCGTCAGTAATCAGAAAAAAAAACTAGATGCTGTCATTGGACAGTAATACCCGCACCAAGTGTTTGCCTCTAAATAACACTCTCTTGTACCAGTTTTAGTCAAAAAGAAGGCCACATGCAATTTTCGGTACTTTTTAAAAATTATAATTTTCATAAATGATGAGTTCACATCCCATAATACACATATTGCCTTTATGTACAATTTGGGTTTGAACTGTCTGCATGTGAATTTTAAACTAATCAATATTCTAAACATTTCATGTCATAGAAAGTATGGTCTATATAATTATAACAAACAAAATAAAATTATGTGGATAAAAGTGTGTTATTTATATTATATGTAATTATATTCTAATTGAATTACTTTCACCGTTTTAGAATTAAAAATTTTTACAAATGAATATTTGGCCCAAAAAATAAGTTTTTAAAATTTTTGGAAACTTAAGGTAAAAATAAGATAAGCCCCAGCAGGATTCAAACTCTCTACTTACAGACACATTGTTAATGCTCTAACCCATTGCACTATGCTGTTAGGTAACATTATCATTTTTTTTTTGGGGGGGGGGGGTATTATATTTTATACTTTATTTGTTTCGTTCAATAAGGAGTACATCACAATATGTGGGTGTCCCATACCACCTTAAAGCTGAAAATTGTGCTTTACATGGTTAATTACCTAATAAAATTGTGCAAGGGGTTTTAAGGAATAAAGTTATGAAAATACATGCAATATGTTACAATTAAATGATCATTGTCCGCAGTTAATCAATTTTGTCACAAGTATGACGCAGCTGCGACGCAAGACCTAGTCGTTGCTTGCAACGAGCTCGTTTCTAGTTTTAAGTTTAAAGCTCTTGTAACCAGATAGCCGTCTTGGCTGTATTTTAAATTACATGTAGTCGAAAAAAGGTGACGAACAATAGTTTGTTATACGAAATCTAATCATATATTATTTGATATCACCAGTTTGGAATTTAGGGTTGTAATACTCAATTTGAAGTAAATATGTTCAGCGCTTCGACAGCCATATAATTAACATTAAATTATGATGAGTACTTCATTAGTTTCGGTCAAGCAGAACGTTGGCTATGCACATGATTCAGAGGATAATAGCTAAGGAGCTGATGTCGCTATAGGTTAAATATAAAGAAATCATGTTCAGTGTGAAGATTTGATTGTTTATAATGATAATATAATTATTTATGATTATACCACTTGGACAGAACTAATCTGAATTATTTTTCTTTTTGTGTGAATTATCATATATAAGATTGAGAACGGGTTGGGCGTTCGTGAGATGTTGGAAACTACAAGTCAGTGATAGAGATTGAGATTTGAATTTGTAAGACTTTGAAAGTTGCTTTGTAAAATCTATACGATCACGCTTTAATAAATTATTGTTCAACACCAAACTGGACTTATCATTTCTGGACTGGACAAGGAATTGAACCAACCCATAGGCTTACACTCTATTGACATCATAAAATAGCAACGAATGTAAACAAACAGCTGCCATATTTTATCGATAGACGCCATATTAGTTGGTGTTCTATTGTTATCTGCTAACCATATATAGGCCTTATATTTCGTCACCCAAGAGCGCATTTGTCGTTAAACAAAGTACCTGTGTACTCCTCGACGAAGTGCCGGTGTGTGCAAAGGCCAAGAGACCGCGGTCGCATCGCGAAGAAGAATTTGTGAAGTTTGCAACAAGTCATGGCATCCAATGTAAGAGTATTGCATAAAAATGCACATTACACACTGCCAAATAGTCCGAAATATCTGACGTTTTTCTGGCTTTTCTAACGATTTTGATATTTTACATGCAAGGAAAACGTCAGAACCGGCGCCATTACGAAAACTGGAAATTCACTGCCTCCAACTGGAAGCGGCATTCTAGGCTCGATTTTAAATAGATATATATTTAAACTCAATAATACACCTTTAAATGTAATTTTACTGCACATTTCGATAATCACACTGATAAACAATAGTGTTGTTTACCTATTTTCTCGCGAGATTTCAAAAATGCACGAAATCAAAACAAATCTCAACAGTTCGATAGAATGTGTTCATCAGCCTGTTCATGGGATGTAAGGACCCATAAAAGCGATATTAGTGAGCAGCAAAATCATCGTTTTATTAGTTAGTTGTGAGTGAAACATTTGATTCAACTCGTAAATATTTAAAATCGAGCCGAGAATGCCGCCTCCAGTTGGAGGCGGCGAATTTCCAGTTTTCGAAATGGCGCCGGTTCTGACGTTTTCCTGGCATGTAAAATATCAAAATCGTTAAAAAAGCCAGGAAAACGTCAGATATTTCGGACTAACTGCCAAATAAAGAACACCAACACGCAAATGTGCTCACTTCAAATGTATTTCCACTTATCATGTCTGTCACGCACGCACGCATACTCTGAGTGAACGAAATGCTTGTTTCTGACAAGCGTTTGGAAGCATTGATCAGGGAGAAGCAATTATTCGCAAAAAAAGTAAAAATATTTTTCACTATGATGCCAACATATATTTGATAGGAAAAAATTAAAAATAATCGTTTTGGATTGCAAATTTATGCCAAGTCTTCTGAATATGGAAGGGGGGGGGGGGGGGTGGGGGTGGGGGGTGGTTATATACTTTTGTATCATAAATAGATAATAATCCTAGGTCATTTTTCTTCATCATAACGAGAGCTATAGAGATGATTTTGTGATAATAAAAACTAATCATTGATCATTTATGTTAAAATATACCTTCTAGATATTATTCTTTTTATTCATTATCACAAAAGAAGCAAATGGCATGTATAATTATTTCTGCCATATACACATGTAAATTTGCCAATGAAAACTATCTTGCTGTTATCGATACCTTTTTTTAATTTTTAACAGGAACTAAATATGCAATAAAATGCCTTTATTCAATAAAAACAATATGGTATAATAATATCATTTTTATCAGTTTTCAATCATGACAGAACAGGAATTATTATCTGAAGTAAATCATAATCATGATATTTCAATAAACATCAGCTGCATACAATACACATAAACAAGCTTCATAAAAATTACATAGGTGTTCAGAATACATAAGTTTTAACTTTTCTCATTTACTACATAGTAAGCAAACTTCATAAAAAAAACAGATAGATGTAAAAATTGCATGAATTTTCACTCATATCTGTACAATACAAAATTAAAAAGTTATAAATATTACAGACATGGGCACCCTAAAAACTTTTACATATTGAAACTGTATTCTGTTGATACATTATAATATTATACATAAAAATATATTATAAAAAACATGAACCTTTTAATGATTCATACATTATACATGTAAACTACATACTGTATGTTATATGTTTTAATGAGTAATTTTTAACATTTTTATTCACCATTGTTGTCCCTGTGAAAACAGGGGGAAGTGCAAAAGTTGCACATGCAAGAGGAGAGGTTGCACTAATTGTCGGAACCCTTGTTGCCAGTTCAAGACAACATCCACAAATCAGGAAGCAAGATGAATTGTTCTCCTAGGAGTGTTGGCCATCTGTTTCGATGTTCACCCTTCTACCACGATGAGGTCCTCCTAGATCAGAAGGGATATATTTTGTATGTTTCTGATTGTAGCCCGCAACCTATCACCCTTATGCCTCACAGAGCATCCGCAACTCGAGAAGGGGAAATATTCCGAGTCGAAATGAAGTCTTGGAGGCTGCGGCAAGTCCTGAAAATAGACAGGACATTGAGACAGTGTCAACATTGCAAGTAAGTGTTTATGAAGTTATTAGTCTCTTATACTTTTACGGCAATATACAAATTTACTTGCCTTCTGAAACTGTACATTTCTGTTCAATGACTACAATTTGCATTTCAGTGATAACTTTTTTCTATCAAATGATATACTTCAAATATACTTCAAGTTGTTTCATTTTCATCCTCCCAAATTAAATGATATTTATTTTACTTTAGGAAACTATTTCAGAAATGAATGAGCTGACGCTATGTCAAGTTTTAATTAGAGCAGTTGAAGCTGAACCTGACGATGAAAAGTTTCATCAAAGGTTCAAGACAGGACAGTAACTCCAGCTCAGAAATAGCATGGTGTTCTTGTGGGATCGAGATGTCAAGCATTTGATGATCCTCGCATGAACCTATGCTGTTGCCAATCTCCATGCATAACCTCAAAACCAGAATTTAGAAATCTGTGTTTGAGGCACGATGTCTAGGAGATTGCCAACATTCTGAACTGGAGTTATCGTACCAACCTTGAACCTTCATTTGCTCCATCTACATTCCGAAACCAAGCATACAGGAATTTTGTGCTATGGCAATACAGTACCCTGGGAGCAGGCAGGAGAGTGCCAGTGCCATCATGTGTACGTGTGGCCATCAGGAGGAGATTTCCTCAAGCAAATGGACCATATAGGGCTACCACTCACAAATTCAGCCTCAGAATAAATTTTGATTGTTGAAAAACTTACTTCATTTTTTTCTGCTTTTCATTTTTGCAAGTAAAACTCCAGACCCAGGATTTGCTGACCCGGATAAATTGGCAGATATGATGTCAAGATCTTTTGACTGCCTAGTCCTTGTATAACCTGCACAAGACCTCCCATATATTTCTTTCATGCAGGTTATAATGAGTCCTGAAAAAATAAATTTTTCTTTTAATCCAAAATTAGTTCTCATCATATACCGGTAATACTACACTGTTACTAGTAGTTCATATAATTAGGAGAATACGGAAGAATAAATCAAAGTACTGAAAGTACTGTTAGACGGTGGCGCCATTTGAAATTGGCATATTACATGTATGTAAATTATTGTTGTCGAAAATCCACAGCCAGCGTCTCATACATGTACTAATACCTAACGCTTACTCGCACAACTGGTCGTGAGTTACTTACATGGATAATTCTGTGGAAATCGTAGTTGTGTTCACAATCCACACTTTACAAATGTTGTGTCTCTTTATCGTCATCTTTTTGGGAAAATCCATAGATTTATCACAGTAGCCTTTGTAGTATAGAAGTTTGTATCTATATGTTTTGTATCTATATCAGTTGATATTAAAACTCCGTTTTTGGTAATACATGTACTACACAAATGTATTTTGATTGCCCCAGAATGACTCATAAATATGTAGGTTGTCACCACATATTGAATGAATAAATCAAATCCAAAGCGATTTCATCACAGTACGCCAAACTATATGTATTTGATTGTATAAAGAAGGGGAATTTTGTTTTTTTCCCTTTTGACCTTTGGGGTGACCCTGCAAATGGGGAACAACTTTTGAAAAGTGTGGATTGGACTTTTGTGCTTTAAAGATATTGTAGATTTCTCAAAGTAACAAGAACAAATAAAGCTTTAGTATGATAAAATACTTATCAGGTTTTTACTAACTATTTGGGCATACATGTAGTATGTTTATTGTCCCTCTCGACAGCATTTTCCCTCAATTTCTTCACGGGGAAAAAGTTGCATCATCACACTTGCTTGTGGACCATCACACTTGCTTTTGTCCTCATAGTCAGTTATACATTTAGGTGTACAGAAAACGGAATGGTTTACAAGAAACTGTTTGATAAAACTGATATTGCTTTTGGAATGCACGTCATCATGAAACAGAAGAGTCAATCAATATTTTATCTTCGACTGTAGTGGATTATTTCCATTTGCTCACAACGAAAGTGAATAAAAATTTGAGAAAAATATCATACAATATTCAGTCGCGGCAGTTTCATTAATCAACGTTTTAAAGTACATTTGTCTAATTGTATTTAGCTATAGATTTATTCAAATCATTTGAATGAATTTGGGAAAGTCACATGTATATTTTATCGCTTCTCAGTACACTTTAACACGCATAATTTACTTGCAACATTAAACTTTTCTAGTAAACTTACAAGAAATATAGATTAATTATTCAAAATTAGTTTTTAAAAACACCAAACAAACAAAATCCAAGTTAAACGCATGTGTTTTCTGACCGTACAGCTGTGTATATAAATTTCATTTTATTCTTTGCATGTACTATAGTCTATACATTAGATCTACGGTCCGCAAATCCCGGCAATATTTCCGGAAAGCTAAAGTTCTGTAGCTCAGCAGAATACTAGTTATCTATGAAGCACATTTTTTACCTTCATGTTTCATTATTTATCGCAAATATAGCATGGATGTATACGCTACGGTCGATGTAGCATTTCGTTGAGTGATGACACTTATTTCAATTGCGAGTCGCAACAAACTGGCGCATTTATATAGGCCCGCCTATTTGTAAATGGAAACAAATGTCGGAGAAAGCTCATACTCGCGAGTTAAAAATTATTTGAGAACAAAAGGGGTGATATTTACGTACATGTGTAAATAATGTTATCTGTTTGCGAAAAAATCCCCCAAAACCAAAGAAAAGGTTCTCTAGTAGCAGAGACGGGTGCATATGGATTAAAGTCACAGATTGTACTTCGCTCATCAAATTGCGTTATTTCAGTTAAATGTGAAAAATTCGTTAAGTGAACAAAATTATTATATCTTACATTACCGTTCAAAATGTACCATAAATGTATATGGACTATTGCATGAGTTGAACCGATTGTTTTTTCTCAAAAAAAGCTAGCGTTTACTGCAAATTAGAGATACACGAGCTGATACGCCGTGCAATCCATAAGACGTTTTACAGCATGTCTTTAATCCCTTATTTGCTTACAAAAAATCTGAACTGAAAATCTTTAAAACATCGTAAAATGTTGTTTGTTTATACATGTACACGTAAAATGGCGACTTGATTTGCACGTGAATTTTACAATCCGAGGTCTATCGATTAGCGTGTTTGAGAGAAAGTCAGCAGCAAGTAAAGCGTCAACATCAGTAGTAAATATTGTCTGATGAATATTGAGGTGCCTGTAATAATATTAATGTTCCTACAGACTGAGTGGGTTACAAAATTAAGTAAATCACAGGATAGTCCAAAATTAAACACATTTGTATCGTAAATTTCAAGTTTTTTGTGTGTTAAAAGAACACATGAACACTTGTAGAAGAAAGTGTGCCATTGATCGGTTGAAGTTCAATAAAATGTAATTAATCTAATATTCATTATCAGTATCTGTTGTGAATTCTTTAGAATAAGTTACAAAAAAATAAATATTTTTCCTCAACTAAAATTAATGCGTTGAAAATGAATTAATTTATCGATGAAGCATACTTGCTGAAATATGAAATGGCAAACTTTTTTAAATTGTGTGTGTTTCTGACAATTGTGTACATCATAAAAAAAACAAGAAGCGATTATTGTGAGATGTCTTAGCCAATTATCGCAGTGATATATTTTATGCAGTCCTGATACACAGTTTAACGTCACAACTGGCAGTTGGTGCATAAATTATCGATACCGCGTAAGCAGACATGGTAACGGCTCATTTAAAATAAAACACAATTTCATAAATTATTTAAATATATGTACAAAATGATTAGCAGCTATAATGCTTAAAATATCTGAAAAGATTAAAATTACTGAAATCGACACATAGATAAACATTGCGTGTAACACTGCATGCCTAACAGAGTTATCATTCGTTATCCGCTAGGGTCCCCGTGAGAAATACTCTTCCGGTCAGGACCGTAGCAATAGACCGTGGCTATTTATAGCCACCGTCTAAAAATCACCAAAGCATGTATCTACTGGTACCTGGAATGTAGGAGTATTCTTTGATTGACTTCTTTTCATATGCTTTGTTTTCCGTGAAAAGTGGGAATAAACATATGGCAAACCACTCTCTGTGACCTGTGGTAGCCTATGAAGATGGTTGTTATGGTCCATTACAGCTAGCATATTTCTTATGGTATATGAATCATAGCTATAAGACACTCTTTTTGGAACATAGTGTAAAAGAGTATGGCTAAAAAATTAAGTTTTCAATTGCCCAAGTTTGCCGGCAGTTGACATAGAATGCCATACTTCCACATCATTCCCTATTGGTTATTGATTTCCTAAAATATATGTATGTGGTTACATTTATTGCTTATTCGTAAGAACAGTAATGAATATAAAAAAAAAAATGTACATTCTAGTACACCTACCTTAGTTCCTGAAAAGCAGAAGAAGTTCTATGAAGCATTTTCCATTTGAAGATAAAGACGAGGTTATTTTCAGTATGATGATATCTGCAATCATGGAAATTTAATCTATTACAGTATTATCTTAGTGAATCATATACAATGTGATACAAATTAGATTTTCAACATTACCTTCCCCCAGTCCAAATGTGTTGGGTGGTGACATGATGGAGAATGTCAAACCACTTTTTCAATAATTTTTCTACATTCCCCTTGGAAGCACTGCAGCAGTACCAAAATGGTTAATAATTGGCCCAATCCATGGTAGTAAATCTTTGTTTGCTGCCTTCTTGGCTATCTCTCCTAGCAGAAAGGCCAGTTTCTTTGCTTTATGCCAGATGTCTAAACTGTGGTGCATATGTATGAATGGGTCAGTGCCTGTAATATACTTAAATTTTCAAAATTTTCCTTTTAAAAGTAGATATATAATGATGAATAAATTACACACTATATTATTTCTTACAATATTATGTAAATACATGGATATATACTTACGCGTCATGGAAATTATATTTCTGCTAGCATCAGAAATTATTTCCCAGACTACATACGGTGATACATTTAGAATGTAGTTGAGACCTCTCTCAATCAGGAGCCTCTCCATTTTAGGACTGTGTCGTCCAACCTCCCGAGAATCTCCAATCTCCAAATGTATGATGTGTTTTGAATTTAATTTACATCCATAAAGACAGCTGTAGACTTGTTGGCACAAAACTCTTAAGATCAATTCTATGTAAGAATCAAAATTCGGTGGCCACGCATAGTCATGGATTTTCTTCATACTTGACAATTTGATAGACTTTGATGAGTAAAAAAGCCTAACAGCATTTATCTGTTGCTATGTGGTCCCGTTGCCATGGTAACAGAGGGTAAAGATGTAAAAATGGCATTTTAATGTTTATTTGAGAACATACTGTGAGTAATGTGCACAACTTGGGGTTTCCAGGGTAAAATGTATTATTAAGAATAGTTGTCATTTTTCAAAAGAAAGAAAAACATTCACGGAGAAACGCATATTTTTAGAGCGTTTCCATGGTTACTAAACAGAAATTTTAAAATATGTTTTCTTCATTTTATTTGAATAAAAAGAGCAAATCTTGGATATTTTGGTAAACGCTATTATGATTGTGCAATTAAAAATTTAAATATGAAAACTGAGATCCGTTGCTATCGTAACAAGCTGAAAAATAAGGTAAATTATAATATTTTTAGGCATATTTGAATGGATATTAGTCACATATAATGAATAAATATATAAAATCAATTTGTGAGAAATAATCAAGTATGTCCTAAACTCAAATGACACTTGAAAAAAATCTGACATTTTCTAAAAATAACTGCCGTTGCTATGGACTTTTCAAAAAGTAAGAATTTTTGTGTGATTTTCTAGGCAACTTAATTTTCCATAGCAACAACACTTCTCTGTTCCATAACAAAGCTTTTTGTGGTATATAATAAAAATTGAGATATATTTTTACAAGTTCCAACTAAAACAATTGCTAAAAATTTCTAAAATCAGGAACTAAAGCATATCAAAATCATCTTCAATTTCTCAGTTTTTTCTATTTCTTGGCCTTGTTACCATAGCAACGGATGTCAATTTTCATAATAAAATATATATTGCATGGACATTGATAATGATGTAAAAATTTAATACTTTCCCATTTCGGTTTATTAAAAAACCGCAAAAACCTGATTTCAAAAATTTTTAACGGTTTCCATGGTTACATTTTAAAAGTATTGGTTTCTCCATCAATTTTCTTATATAATACAAGAATTGAAAATACGATAAAAACTGTTTTATGTCATTGATAGTTTACATTAGTGGGCAAAACCTTCTAATATAGCTTCAAAGAAGGTAAGTTTTGCTATTTTTCCATCTTTAGCCTTGGTTACCATGGCAACGGTTACCCCCAGCAACCAACTTTAAGTGGTTTTTTGCATTTTACACCTAGGTGTGTACATACACTGTATGAAATATAAGGTAAATTGGTGACTATGCGTGGCCAGACCCTTTTATAAATCATTGATTCTTACATAGAATTGATCTTTTAATTAAAAATATGTTAACAAATATTTTTTTCAGAAAATGTTTTCAGTAAACTAAACAACAAGGCAATGTCTACAGTACAGTTGACCTAAATGAATGCCTTGCAATGTATTCAGTAAATTGTCCGCAATAATGCAATATTGTAGAGGTAAATGTAAAGAATGTTACCTGGAGTATCATATCTTACATCCACAGCCAGGCTAAGGGGTATCTCTTTCAGTTTGTCACCAATATCTTCCATGTTTTTAGTGAACACTTTCTGTACTGCAACCTAGTTGAAAAGATTTTTAACATACATTCATTGTGACAAATTTAAACATGGTACATGCACTAGTATGTTAGATGGAAATGAACAAAGGATAAATCATAAAAATAATACACTAGCAAGTATGAATCTACAATTTATATTTAAACCTACGAACGATAAAAAAAGAAATCAATACTTGCTACATACTCTGTATTGAAGTTGCATTCTATAGAATTGTCTTGCTGATCCAATTGCAAGATTAATAAATTGCACCCATGTTGAACTGATCCCATGATGCTCCTGACAAAAGTACCATTAGTTGCAGCAAGATTGCAACAGCACTCCTGCCTCCATAAAATGGTGTTGAGATCCACTTTCCCACATGACCATTCTGTTTCAATAATAATTATTTGTAAATGTGAAATTCTTCAAATATAACATTACAACAATGATCAAGTGAGTACTAAACAACTTACATTATTATATTTTTTCTGTTATACAGAGCTTCAGTATCAGAAATGTAGAAACTGTGGAATCATTAGATTTCGTGGTGGCTCAATTTTTGTGGAGTTCAAGGGTACCTTTCATCCGCAAATTAACATCCTCCACAAATTAATAAATTTTTCATAGCACATATTCAAAACTATTTATTTTAATTTTACATTATACAATATGAGTTAATTGACATATATTTGTGCAAAAAAAAAAAAAATAGGTAGAGGCCATTTATTTATTTTATGATAACTTACAGTGCAGGTATATTTATACTTTACTCCTGCTGCTATTTTCTCTGCCTCAACAATGGAGGATTGAATGATAGGATCGCCACACCCTTTACAGGTGCTCCTTTGCAATAGGTCCAATAGTTCCCTCTCCCCAACAACAAATCTTCTATCAGACAATACATTATGTATGTTCATCTCCACCTGGTCTTTATCACTATTGATTTTTAAAGAAAATGCATATACATTATATATTTTACCAGACAATTATGATAGATTATATATATAATAAGGATAACATATCACTGCAGAGTGAAGAGTGTTAATTTCAAGATTGTCATGAGAGAGAGAGAGAGAGAGAGAGAGGGTCATTAAAAAATGCACATGATACATGTACATCAACATGTGAATAATTATTTATGAGTATCAAGGGTAGAAAGTTTTAACATATTTTTACAATGTATGCATGCCTTACAAACCTGGATATATTTTGCCACATTCCATTCCCTTTTTCTTCTTCATCATCATCACTGCCACCATCATCATCTTCATCATGTTCATCACCAGAAGATCCAAATATCTCCTTTATGATATTTTCTACTTCATCAGTATTATCCTGTAGTACATATAATATAATCTGAATAACATGATTTTATTCCATGTGCATGATGTGTAAACAAATAACAATTTATATTGACTTTGTTCAGATCTTTGTATTTCAATGTGGTATTTATGTAAGCTGATTCAAAATGAATATTTACATAAGGTAGAGTAAAACTCCAATAATACATGTATGTATAAACAGCTAGCTGTACAAATTAAAAGTAGATAGATAAATTTGGTATCATGTCATCATAAATATAAAAATACATATTGTACATAGTATGCATCAATAATGTAAATAATTTGAAAGACATGGTACTTGAAAAGACATTTTAAATATGATACCAGAATAAGCCACAAGAGCTTGAAAGCTTATATTTCCAAAGAGGCCTTTTCCAAAGTTTATAGCTTTTATGGTTGTTACAGCACTAATATAATGGGGTATGGTTGTAAAGTCTTTGGCACTGTGTTAATTATACCATACAATAGCACTATTACAATGAACAAATACTAAGCCTAAAACGTACATATGATACATGTACACCCCTAACCTTTTTATAATTATATTGTTACTATTCCGAACTATCTGGGAAACGTCATATATTTCGAACATGTATATCACATGTTATTTATGTCTCCGATATAAGCTTGTCATATCTATCTGTCTATGTTACTTACATACTGTTCTTCCATTTCTTCGTCTTCACCATGGATATGATCAACATTATCGTCATCTCTATCAAAATCCATATTTTTGGCACTGCTACAATACAAAATAGAGTCTAAAGTGCCATCCAAAGCAGCATTTTTGTTTTTATAAAACTTGTTTCCAATCGCATCTATCCTAGTAAGCGTTCATGTTCTTGAAGCAATAACTAATAATTTCTCCCTTGTGTTTATGGGTGCATCGAATTACCCAAATGGATCCAAATGGAACATAAAATGACCCAAATGAACCCAAATGGACCCAAATGGAAACCCAAATGGAAACAAATGGACCCAAATGGAAACCCAAATGGAAATAAAATAGCCTAAACGAAGATTTTATTTAAAAATTTTAGTTTTTTATGAGTTTGATGAATGATCATTAATTAAAAAAAAAATTAAAAACGACAATTTACTGACCGAACTGGAAATAGAATATGCATAAAATTAATAATAAAAATAAAAGAAATTATTGATAATTCGTCTTAGGAGTTAAAGAAATGATTCATTATAAAAATAATCATTTTAATTTTATGGGTGACTATTTGTATTTATTGATTGTGGCTTAAAGCTTGATAGTTATGTTATACCATGTGTAATATACATTATATATTTTAACATGAATATATTTGCGTGTACATAATAAAATATTGTTTAAATAACACACAATGATTCCGTGGAGGCAAAAATTGGAAGTCCCGGCGTGACAATTCTTGCAGAGTGTAGCTGCACTTTTTCTAACTTTTCAATTTCTGCAGAAGAGCAGCCATCCCATACAACAGAAGCATATTCTAATATTGGTCTTACAAAAGTTAGATATAATTTATAATTTTCTCGCTCTGCCTAAAGTAAATTTATAAGTTTCCTAAGTAGTCCTAGTTGTTTGCATGCGATGTTTATTATATCATTGATGTACACAAACCGTTTCAAATCATCAGAAAACGTTAGGTTAAGATGTTTATGAGAAGAAACAGTACATTGCTGACAATCTTGAAAAAAAAAGTTTTGGGATTTCATTACGTTTGATTTGTTAAAAAATACAACTTTGCTTTTATTAGGATTAAATTTAAGTAACCAATCATCAGACCATTTTTCCAATATCTTAAGGTCATGATTTAACACATTATCTATATTTCTTAAGTTTTTATCCGCATACTAGATTGAATTATCATCTGCGTATAATCTACAAAAGGAAAATATATTTTGTGCAACATCATTGACATAAATTCAAAACAGAAAGGGCCTAAGTACAGATCCTTGTGGCACTCTAACATTTCTAAAAGTATACATAGAGGCTTTACGATCACGATCACATCACAATCATCATTCGATTCATAAAAACTAAATCAAACTTTTGTAAATTTTACGTTGAGTATTGGGATATTTTTAAAAATCTGTTTAGTGTAGCAACCTTAATATTGTCGGAATTTATTTTAGTATGTAAATCTCAAATTCTGGTTGATAATGTGATCAAGGAATTAAGTGGATATATTCACCATTACGTTAAAACAACATTCCAAGTTCACACCCTCGATGGGTATTAAAGTGGCACGTGCTGCTAAAACAACATATGGTCACTGGTCACTCCATACCTCCCACTTAATGATAAGCTAAACTAATTTTATACAATAATAAGCAATATTTTAAAATTGTACGTTTTCAAATGGTTTGTATACAAGCATTCATTAAACAAAAATGTGCATAGAACATGTAAATGTATACAAGTATGATCATTAATCAGTTAATGTTTTCTGTGATTCAAATGCACACCAAAATTAATTAAAATCTAGTCAATTTTCTCGATAGAAATCAGTGCTGTTTGTATAGCAAAATTTCTTTTGCGAACTGTCTTCAGAAGTACTTAAGTAGTCACTGGCATAATCTTGCGGATATTTAATGTTTTCAAGATACATTCTTCATAATACGAAGTTTTTTGGTGATCTTCTGGTGATCCTCAAATTTTTAATGTTTCAAAAAAACAGTATATTCAATTTTTTTTAATGACCATTCATATTAACAACTCATAAAAAATTAAATAGAATCTTCATTTAAACTATAAGTAAAATTATTTCATTTCCATTTGGGTCCATTTGTTTCCATTTGGGTCATTTTATGTTCCATTTGGGTCCATTTGGGTAAATCGACGCACCGTGTGTTTACACGTTTTCGATATATTTTCATTTTCAGTCACCGCTCTGCGCATGGGCATAGCATATCGTAAATAGTCCGTGCTGGAGGTAGACGCGTGGCTTTACTCGGTTCGTGTTGAATTTCTCTAACACTTTTACAATGTATATATTTCATGTTTTCGTCGTTATTTTTTCAATTGAATGCATGTAAACGTACAGTGTAGGCCGATATGCTATTAAAAAATAATTCTTACCAGAGCATTTGGAATTGAGAACCGATATAGGTATTCGAAATAGAAATCTTCCTTGCCGTGCGCTAGGAGCCCGTGTGTTGCCTGCAGTTCTTCAACGTCAAGAATGAGTAGTAAAGTACATGTTTTTTTTATTTTATTTCAGAACTCGGGGCATTTCGGAAACCTTTGCATTTTGTCGTATGTTTCATACGCCGGAAATTTTATGTTGTTTTTTTCTTTGGTATGCCTTTTGTATTAGCCGATGCGACCCGCCGGACACGTTGACAATCACAGCAAAATCATTCGTGCGTGACCATTCACCTGGGTAGTACCTGGTTGGCAGATAATAGGGCTATAGGAACTAATATGGCTGACAGTGGCCTGTCGTTTCAATGACTTCAGTAGAGCTTTAACATTTCTAGATGATACCACTGACTAAGATATTTAGGTTACATTTTTTTATATTGTTTTCCATGTCAAAGTTTATTTTTAAAATCCTAACATTGTAAAAAACATGGTCTATTACAATATAGTATATAATATACAGTTACGATGACTTGATGGAAGAACTCGGTCGTCGAGTTAGCCAGGGCCAGCAGACAGAAAGAAACATAACATAAACACTAAGGATAGCATGGCCGAAAGGAGAAGATGAAGTTTTGTGAATTTGCTTTGATCCGATGTCAGCTGCATGATCCTTAAGTCAACAATGCAAGGGAATGTAGAGAGGAAAATAGAAACACCTACCACATGGTGTTCAACTAAGGGAAAGAGAGGTTTGGGGCAAATGGAAACCAAGAACGAATGTAAAGAACAGATCCCAAATAGACGCGAGCGAAGGATCAGCGAATGTTGTCAATAACTAAAAGCATTGAGTATACTGTTTTGAAGAGCGAGCGACTGGGAGAAAGCAAGAATAGCACAACTGACAGTTGATATCAGGTAAGAGCTCTCAAGACTGCGGAGAGCAAACCAGCTGAGGCAGAAGAAGAGGAAAAGAGAGAAGAGCAGGGCAAGATTTGTCAAGAACCCATTCAAATTAACAAAGTAGCTCCTAGGTTAAGAAAGAACAGGAACCCTTCACTGTTCAAAGAAAAAAGTTGAGGGGTATCTACATGAAACACACTCTGACCCAATGAGAGTAGAGCCATTAGGTCAATGCCCCTTTGAAGAGAAAGAGTTGACCCACCTGAGACCATGATGGATAAAGGAGCCAACATGGAAGGGAGTAAAGGAGGTTGTCAAGAAAGCAAGGTCAGGTTCTGCTCCCGGACCAAATGGGGTACCTTATATAGTGTATAAATTTGTCCAACGTACTTTGGAAATTGTGGCAACTTTTCCGAGTGAACTGGGGGAAAGAAACAATACCAGCATGCTGGAAAGAGACAGAGGGGTGTTTTGTGCCGAAAGAACTCTAAGACAATCAACCAGTTTAGAACGATATCTTTGCTAAATGTGGAAGAGAAAATATTCATGGCAGTACTAGCAAAGCGGATATCAGGATACTTGGTAGACAACAGATACATAGATACACCCATACAGAAGGCAGGCATATCAGGGTTCTCTTGTTACTTGGTACACACGAGTGTTATAAGCCAGCTCATTAAGGAGGCCAAGGAAGGAAAGAAAAACTTTGCAGCAGTGTGGTTAGACCTAGCCAACGCCTAAGGATCTGTTCCTCTCAAGCTAATCGAGTCAGCAATGGAGCTGTACCATATACCAGGAAATGTGCAGGAGATTGTCAAGAGTTATTTCGGAGGAATACAGTTACGGTTCACGATTGATTAATACACAACATCCTGGCAGAGAGTAGAGAAAGGGATAGTCACAGGATGTACAATCCCCCTATCCTGTTTGTAATGGGAATGGCGATGCTGACCAGATCTGCAGAATGAAATACAAAAGGGCCAAGGATGAACTCAGGGATCTATCAACCACCAATCAGAGGCTTCATGGATGACCTCACAGTGAAGTGAGTCCTGTCAGCGTTGGAAAATAGCGCTTCCTGGGCACGTATGAAGTTCAAGCCAAAGAAATCTAGATGTCTTGTATTAAGGAAGGGCCGTGTCAACAGACTTGTCAAGATGCAAATTTAGGGAGAGGAAATCCCATCAATAGTGGGAAATCCATTTAAATGCTTCGGAAAATGGTTCCAAACATTGCTGAAAATAGTTGACGGCAGTGGATTACCAGGAAAGTATAAGGTGTGGATATACTGTAGATTCCTAATTAAACGCGAGGAATTAATATACGCATAAAATCGCGAGTAGCAGATCTAGCGGTTTTTAAAATCTCGCTTTTATTTTTTGGACAGATGTAAACTAAATGAAACTATCATAGAAATTCGGCGTGTGATTTTTTCTCGCGATTTGATGCAAAATGCTTAAGTCGCGTAAAATACCGGTAAGGAATCTACCAGCAAGGGATCCTGCCAAGACTAATGTGGTTGCTCCTTATATATACATGTATATAAGTTGTAACTACTGTAGTTGAAGCCATAGAAAGGAAAGCAAGTAGGTATCTGAGAAGATGGCTTGGGGTTCAACATCGATTGGACTCTAGGCAACTCAACTCAATTACGCTTACCAGTTTCCTCAGTAGTGGAAGAGTTCAAGGTTGCGAAATGCCGACTGGTAATGACTTTAAGAGACTTGGTAGATGACCGGGTTGCTAGAGCAGGGATCCAAACATGGACAACGAGACATCATTGGAAACACAAGCATTGGACGACAAGGCGTGGCAATGTCTCATTTCCAGCAGCGGTCTAAAGCATCAGCAGTAGAAAGGCGCACTATGAATCAGACTGAAGTAAGGCGCACAGAGGAAGATCCAAGGAAAGCAAGAGCATCTGAACTTGGAAACAGGGGGACTGGATGAAATGGGACCTACCAGAGCGGGAGTAACCTGGGAAGAACTGTGGAGGAAAGACCAGTTTAGAATATCATTCCTACTGAGGTCAGTATATGACACACTACCATCTCCGGCTAACTTGCAACAAATGGAACTAAGGGAAGACCCGAATTGCAAGCTGAGGGGCCATGGCGCACATTCTATCAAAATGCCAATTAGCTGTGAGATATAGATGACGACATGCGGGAGTTGTCTGATGTGGTGGAGATGGAGAGGAAAAGGAAACGATCATCAGACTCGAAGCAAAGACAGATACAATTTGTGAGATAGGGTGAATATACGGTTGACATAAGAGCGGCAAGACGTACATCATTGCTGGACAGAGGAAATGACTAGGAACACAGTGTGGATTTAGAAAGGAAGTTAGTTTTCCCTAACATTATGAAAACTAACCTTAGACCAGACGCAGTGTTAGTCCCCCAACAGTGGAAGACGCTGGTCACAATAGAACTGACCGTGCCATGGACAGAGAATTTTGAAGAGCCACACGAGAGGAAAACCCTCAAGTATTCAGACCTCATGGCAGACTGCAAGGATAAAGGATGATGCGCTTGGCTGTTTCCTGTAGAGGTCGGTTGCAGAGGGTTCCCAGTGCAATCGTTATGGAATCTGCTCACAAGAACAGGACTATCAGGAAGAGCATACAAGGCAGCAATAAGAAAACTGTGAGAAGCGGCAGAGAGGTCACCATGCTGGATATGGCACCGCCGAGATGATATGTGCTGGAAGTTGGGATCCATCGAGTACAGTGGATTGGCCACTACTGCTGACCCACCAACTGGAAGATGTCATGGTACAGGGTCGAAACATCAGGTAAAGGTTGGACACCATCTGCATTGCAACGAACATTTTGGTTTCGAAAGGATACATTGTACATACCTAAATTAAACATATGCATAAATAATACATGTATGTAAGATGTGAGGAGGAAATCTTTTTACGGATCGAAAGTGGTTGTTCTTTTTAGAAACGAGCTGCAATGTTATGATGTTGACAAATAAATCTGTTGCACGATTTTTTATTACAATTAGACCTGATTTAATAAGAGCTTGGATTTCCATGGGATGCTACTATCTAGTTTGTTCATCAAAACAAGTTGTCAAATATTGACCTCCTTCCCTCCTATTCGCTAGAAGAATCTCATCAATATTCATGGATTGTTAAAATCGGAAAGTTTTGTTCCCCAAATAACTGCTTTTTGTGTTAAATAAACGCTTTTTCAACTGAGATATACAGACCTGTATGAATTCGGACAAGTGTCATTGGGTTCAATGTATTGATATATATTAGCCATTGACTGGACAGTTACATGTAAACATGAGTAGACCCCACCTTCGTCAAATCGGAGCTTGTCTCGTACTGCCCAAAGTCCAAGCTCTTGGTAAAACGGCTCCAATTAATTGACTGGATAGTTTAAAAATATCAGCATTTTTTTATTTTGAATTTCATAAATATTTTCTATAATTAAAAAATATAATAAAAAGTTTGATCCTGACTATCTTTGACATTATTGTTAAAATATGATAGTTATATCATGTATTGAGACCAAATTTTAAGCACTTATATATCAAATTTTTCAATTTATTGATTTATAACCGCCGAATTTGTTTCCGTATTCGGTATTTTCCGTATCGGGCGATTACTAGGGAACTAGCTTAACACTCGCTGTATTTTCTACATTTATTCCAGTTAATAAAACAATTAACAAATACAGAAACTCTCCACTCCTTACACATTAAAAGGGAAAACCCGCTTATTATTAATTCTAACTCAATGTTAACCTACATATGACAGTAAGGTAAAACGTAACGGATTAGACGGACGACTTGTATTTTGACTCTCAACCTCTAACTCTTAAAACTCTTACTCTGACTTAGACTCTCCTTACGTGTAGATTACATATATCAAATGTATAATACTAAGATAAATTTACTTCGTGACCTTCTAAATAATTGACTTGATAAATTATCCAATCAGAGAATATTTTTTTATCCCAAAACTGACATCGCCCAGGTAAACATCCATTTATTCACCTACGTTAATCCGCTAATTGTTATGTAATTACATTAAAGGGACATGGTCACGATTTTGGTCAAATTTTATTTCTCTATTTTTATTGTTGACAATGCTTGAGTAATGTATTTCTAATAATCAACCAAACTTTGAGTGTCATTCGTAGAGTTAGCTCATAATTCTTTGTTATGTAAACAAGGCTCGTGCCATGTTTTGATTACGTTCATTGCTTCAATATACATGTACTAGTAAACATTCTTTTTCAAGCTGATTTTTCTATCTGCTAATTTCTTTTGAACATAAAAAAAACAGTAACTAGTGTTGGTAACATTCATTTTAGGTCTAAACCAGGAATTTTCAAAATGTAAACAAAAACTTGTTTACAAACCAAGGAACTGTGATCTCTGTATCTCGCTGATAACTCGACGACCGACACTCAAATTTTGGTTGACTATTAGAAATACCTTTAAGAAGCGTTGTAAACATTAAAAACGGTAAAATAGATTTCAACCAAAATCGTGACCCTGCCCCTTTAACTATATTAGTGTCAAACACACATGTGAGCTGAAACCATTGTCCTTCAATCCTGCCTTTCTAATAAGTATATTTCCTAAAGCTACATTTGATTACTTTAATGTTCAATTTCTTTGTTATAGTTAAGACATGTGATAAACATTAATTTACATTCTATCACAGTCAGGAGGAATTTCACAACAATTAAGAAGAGTAAATAATGTTAATTTACTAACAAGCTAAAACTGTAGAAAATGTTCGCAACATGTAAAATATACATTTTACATGGTGATAGATTCATCAAATAAAAGTGTACACATTTAAATTAGAAAATGAAATTTGAAAATGATAAGTTCAAACCGTGATCAAATGATCAATTAATGTAAAAAGGCGACATAAATACAGCTTTCAACAGCTTTGATTCCACACTGCTTGGATATCATATAGTGATGCATATTAACACAAGTTCATAAGGAGAATTCACAGAGTAAAACGTCTTAATATTGCATATGAACAGAGTGCTTTAGTGTTTTTAATATAATAATGTGTATATTAACATATTTGTGTTATCGAATTTTGATTCAATTCAAGCTCTTAAATATGATCTGATATAAAAGTGGAAAGATATCTTGCATATTTGAAATCTCTCTCTCTCTCTCTCTCTCTCTCTCTCTCTCTCTCTCTCTCTCTCTCTCTCTCTCTCTCTCTCTCTCTCAGAGATAGGCTAGTCTGATATTCAAGTCAAAGACACATTGTGAACATTCGAGAAAGTGACAGATTGTTATCTCTTAATAACGCAGGTCTAAAAATGGACCAACTAGATACATGTACTTGATGCAAACTGGTAAGTTCCTATTTAAATGTTCTGATACGGTCTGTTATTTAAACAATACAATGTTTTAATTGGACAGTTTCATATGAAAAATGAAAGAAACGGGCACGACATAAACAGTGTATTTCTCAAATGATCCCTACCTCTATAGCCCTGCTGAAACACCACAACAGCATTTTGGTGTTTATATTTTATATAAAATGTACTTTTTTGCTCCACACCACCTCTGATACCAGCACGCAGGTACATCTTATTATGTAATAATTCTGTAAGTAGTATATTCTGCTTAGTCTAGTCTAGTCCGAGGACTTATGCCGTGACTTAGTCGGATGTAATTTTGCATTTCATAAAGCGGCGTAACTACAGGCGTGGCAATGGTCCTCGACAATGCAGCAATGAACGCGCATAAGGACGTTTGAACAAATATACTGTTTAGTGCGGATATATGTAGCATGTGAAAACATGAATCAATTTTGAAAGAACTAGGAATTGCAATGATCAAAAAAAAAAATAAACATTTAATTCATTCTTATTTCATTACGTACAAACAAATATACATTACTATCATGATGAAATTATTTTAACTCATATAAATTTTTTCTTAAACAATTTACCGAGCAGCAAGAACAAAATTTAAATTGAAATAAATGACTAACTGGCTGTTTAATTAATTCAGTGAGGAAAAATAACCTTAAAAAATTCATTAAAAATTGATAGAATCAATAAACATTTGAGAATATTTTGGAATATTCCTTTTACAATGTCAAACAAATATAGCTTTATCCGAAATAAATGGATTCTTTTTTAATCATTTGCATGAATGTCAAACAAATATAGCTTTATCCGAAATAAATGGATCTATACTACTATGTTAAGATAATAGACTCGAATTTTTGGCCTGTAATACCGATAAATCGGAAGAGCACTGTCTTTTGTTTTATATATTTTAAACATCATTGAAACTTGAAGATTACCAATTTCTTTTATTTTTTCTTAATTAAGCTTCGCTAATTATAATCAACGAAAATTCCTCAAAATATTCCGGAAATCATCTGGATTTTTTGGATTTTACAATCTTGCGCGTGCGCAATACATTCACGCTAAATCACAGCCTCATCACAGTGTTCAAATCAGAGAAGACAAAAGTAATGATATATATTTGTTATTTTATAATTTCGCTCATAAGAAATCATAAATATATATGAACAGAATATACAGCAAATTTCCAATGAAAATTTACACGTATTTGTATTATCGTTTCTGAGTGTATCCATGCAAATGTGATATTGTGGAAACATAAACTAAAGGCAAAGAAATATTTGATTCCATGAAAAAATTTCACATTATATTTCTTAAGAGAGTGCAGATATAATGTTCTATCGTTAAAATGATAAATGTCCTACAGACCCGGTTTAAAGATAGAATGCATTCCGTATATTGTCTCTGTAGCAAAGAAAATACGGGAGATAACTCTAACTCAGTGCATTTACTATGAAAAATCCCGAGATTTCCTAATGTCAACATGGTGTGTAAATTTGAAGCGAGTAAAGAACGTTGGTGAAAAAGTGTTGAATTCTTCCATTATATGGATTCAATTTTTAGATGAAAGGTATTTACATTTTACTGTTATTTTCAATGCAACTTTATTAATTTTCTCCAAAATTGTTTCGGAGCGATTCTGCAATTTTTCTGCAGATTACATATTAACATATTACGGGTATATGGGAGGCATTCTAGATGTGGTGAGGGCCTGTCCCGAGACACAGTTAGATTATTCTAACTAAGGAGAGTGTAGTGAAATTAATAGCATTATTGTAGGCTTATAGCTTTCTTCAATTTTTCAAATGAAAAAAAAACAACAAAAAACAAAACAATACAAAATAAAAACAAAAATACCAGAGTTATATTCATATTCATTGTTTATTTGAAAAGTACCTTACGATATGAATGTGTCGATGTATCTATTTCGTAAATGTCCGATATACAATGTCAACCCGCGCACGCACGGGTAAAAGTCTAGTTCTTTTTTAATCATATGCATGAATAATGCATGTATATATACCGCTAGTGTATACAGTATGTGAACATAGTATATTTTTCTTTGAATGGACCCCCTCACGGCGTAACAGAGTCTCATATACTCTCTTACTTCATAAACTTCCTATCAAGAATTATCTTAATAATAATAATAATAATACTAGATCTCGTTACGAGTAACGAGTAGGTCTTCCGTTCAATGTTTTGAAAAGTTTAATTACTTTGGCTACTATAAATCCCTAATTTAGTCATAAATGGGTGTAGCAAAAAGTTTTTCAAGCAGACATTGTTACGATCAACAACTTTGCTTCTAAAATGCATTACAAAATCTTTATCGTTTTTAGGTTATCTGTCATGGAGTTTAGGATTATCTTGGCCGCTAATATAAAGGGCCAAACCCTTTTTCTAGATTTCATTGAAAAGGTCTTAGGAATACTATTATTTTTGTTTCTTAAACCTATCTAAAATTGTTGATCATTTTTGAGATACAAACGATTGAGTATTTAAGGGGCCAGCCCTGTAGATCCTTAATGGGGACATACATTGGTGTTTGATCAGTGGAATCGATTAGAACCATCAATGCAGACATTTTCTTTTCTACAATGCTTAACAGAATATGTCTCCTTCTCCAGATATATTGTGTCAAAGTTTAAGGACTTTGGCCCCTAATAATTATTAGTTACGTAATAAATGGGCGTGGCAATGATTTTTTCAGATAGATATTGTTATGATCAACAACTTTGCTTCTATAATGCATTACAAAATCTTGATCGTTTTTAAGTTATTTGTAATAGAGTTTACGAGTGTATTGGCCCCTAAGTAAAGGGGCCAGCCCCTTTTTCTTGATTTTGTTGGAAAGGTTTTAAGAATAGTAACAATTTTTGTTCTTACACTTATCTTAAATTGTTGTTCATTTTTGAGATATAAATGATTGAATCTTTTAGGGGTCAGCCCTGTAAATCCTTAATGGGGACAGATATTGGTGTTTTGATAAGTGCAATCGATTAGAATCTTCAATGCAGACATTTTCTTTTCTACAATGCTTAACAAAATATGTCTCCTTCTCTAGATATATTGCGTCAAAATTTAAGGCTTTTGGCCCCTAAAAATCCCTAGTTACGTAACAAATGGGCGTGGCAATGACTTTTTCTGATAGATATTGTTATGCTCAACAACTTTGCTTCTATAATGCATTACAAAATCTTGATCGTTTTTAAGTTATTTGTAATAGAGTTTACGAGTGTCTTGGCCCCTAAGTAAAGGGGCCAGCCCCTTTTTCTTGCTTTTGTTGGAAAGGTCTTAAGAATAGTAACAATTTTTGTTCTTACACCTATCTAAAATTGTTGTTCATTTTTGAGATATAAATGTTTGAATCTTTTAGGGGTCATCCCTGTAAATCCTTAATGGGGACAGATATTGGTATTTTGATAAGTGCAATCGATTAAAATCATCAATGCAGACATTTTCTCTTCTACAATGCTTAACAAAATATGTCTCCTTCTTTAGATATATTGCTTCAAAAGTTTAGGATTTTGGCCCCTAAAAATTCCTAGTTACGTAATAAATGGGCGTGGCAATGATTTTTTCTGATAGATATTGTTATGATCAACAACTTTGCTTCTATAATGCATTACAAAATCTTGATCGTTTTTAAGTTATTTGTAATAGAGTTTACGAGTGTCTTGGCCCCTAATTAAAGGGGCTAGCCCCTTTTCCTTGATATCGGTGAAAAGAACTTCTAAAATTCTACCACTTTTGTTATATATGTCTTAACAAAATATCAACTGATAAAAAGATACAGATCAAAACGTGTGAAAATTTTGATTAAAAATCCGCACCCAATTTTCGAGCCATAGCGAGCTCCAAGAAATGGCGCCGCTGGCGTATAAAAATCATATGGTGCACAACTTCAAACTATAGTCTACCTATCCTGAAAATTTCATATTTATGTCTATGATAGTCTCTGAGTTTATGTCTGCACAAAATGGGTCGTAAAAACTTACAAAATCGGCCGTAAATCGGAACCGGAAGTGACGATTTCAAAATTTAAAAAAACTTCTAGAATTATGACCACAGGCAATCATCTGTGAAAAAATGGCTGAAGTCGGCTGGATAGTTTTCGAGAAATCGCGTGCACAAAATTCGTGGAAAATAATAATAATAATAATAATAATAATAATAAGAAACAGTACGAAAACAATAAGGTCTTCCGTTGGAAACGGAAGACCTTAAATAACAACTAGATCTCGTTACAAGTAACAAATAGGTCTTCCGTTTGATTTTTTAAAACGATACGATGAATTATCGATAAAACTTTAGATACAAATGATTGAATATTTTAAGGGCTAGCCCTGTAGAACTTTAATGGGGACAGATATTTGTGTTTCGATTAATGGAATCGATAAGAATCATCAATGCAGACATTTTCTCTTCCACAATTCTTAAAAAAATATATCTCCTTTTCTAGATACATGTATATTACGTCAAAGTTTAATGACTTTGGCCCCTAAAATCCCTAATTACGTCATAAATGTTGATATTGTTACGATTAATAACTTTCCTTCTATAATACATTACAAAATCTTTATCGTTTTTTAGTTATTTGTAATAGAGTTTACGAGTCTATTGGCCCCTAATCAAAGGGTCCAGCCCCTTTTTATTGATTGCATACAAAAGATCTCTCAAATACTGACATTTTTTGTTCTTACACCCATCTTAAATTGTTGTTCATTTTTGAGATACTAATGATTGTATATTTTAGGAACCAGTCCTGTAGATCCTTAATGGGGACAGACATTGGTGGTTTGATTTGTGGAATCGATTTAAATCACCAATACAAACATTTTCTCTTCTACAATGCTTAACAAAATATGTTTCGTTCTGTAGATATATTGTATCAAAGTTTGAGAACTTTGGTCCCTAGAAATCCCTAATTACGTAATAAATAGGTGTGGCATTGAGGTTTTCTGATAGATACTGTTACAATCAACAAATTTGCTTCTGTAATGCATTACAAAATCTTTATCGTTTTTAAGTTATTTGTAATAAAGTTTACGAGTCTCTTGGCCCCTAATTTAAGGGGCCAGCCCTTTTTGTTGATTTCATACGAAAGGTCTTACGAATACTAGCATTTTTTAGTTAGTGGAATCGATTTATATCATTAGTACAAACATTTTCTCATCTACAATGCTTAACAAAACATGTCTCGTTATCTAGATATATTGTATCAAAATTTGAGAACTTTGGCCCCTACAAATCCCTAATTACGTAATAAATGTGTGTGGTATTAAGGTTTTCAGATAGATATTGTTACAATCAACAACTTTGCTTCTATAATGCATTACAAAATCTTAATCATTTTTTAGTTATTTGTAATTTAGTTTACGAGTCTCTTGGCCCCTCATTGAAGGGGCCAGCCCCTTTTTTCTGATTTTGTTGGAAAGAACTATTAATACTCTACCACTTTTGTTATATATATCTTAACAAAATATTAACTGACAAAAAGATATAGATCAAAACGTATGAAAATTTTGATTCAAAATTCGTACCCAATTTTCGTGCCCAAGCGAGCTCCAAGAATTTGCGCCCCTGGCGTATAAAAACTACATGGTGCACAACTTCAAAGTATAGTCTACCAATCCTGAAAATTTCATATTTATGTCTTTGATAGTCTCTGAGTTTATGTCTGCACAAAATGGGTCGCAAAAACTTACAAAATCGGCCGTAAATCGGAACCGGAAGTGACGATTTCAAAGTTTCAAACTTCTAGAATTATGACCACAGGCAATCATTTGTGAAAAAATGGCCGAAATCGGCTGGATAGTTTTCAAGAAATCGCGTGCACAAAATTCGTGGAAAAAAAAAATAATTAGATACAATCTCGTTACGAGTAACGAGTAGGTCTTCCGTTCAATTTTTTAAACGATATGATTAAAATATCAATAAAATTTCAGAATTCCCCCTCACCTCCTCCCTTTCAGATAATGTATACGACTGTCAATATCATTTACAATGCTTAACAAAGTGTTTTGCTTTTTCACATACAGCACATTAAAGATTTAAGATTTTAGTCCCCGAAAGTCCCTAATTACGTCATCAATGGGTGTGGCAATGAGTTTTACAAACTGTTACGATTAACAACTTGCTTCTATAATGCATTAGAAAATCTGGATCGTTTTTAAGTTATGTGTAAGAGACTTTACGAGTGCCTTGTACCCTAATTTAAGGGGCAAGCCCCTTTTTCTTGAGTTCATTTACTAACATTTTTTGTTCTTACACCTCTTTTAAATTGTTGTTCATATTTTAGATACAGATGATTGAATATTTAAGGGTCCAGCCCTTTAGATCCTTAATGAGGACATACATTGGTGTTTTGATTAGTGGAATCGATTAGTATCATCAATACAGGCTTTTTCTCTTCTACAATGCTTAACAAAATATGACTCCTTCTCTAGATATATCGCGTCAAAGTTTAAGTACTTTGGCCCCTAAAAGTCCTTAATTACGTACAAAATGGGCGTGGCAATGATTTCTGCTGTTAGATATTGTTACGATCAACAAATTTGCTTCTATAATTCATTACAAAATCTTTATCGTTTATCGTTACAAGTGTATTGGGCCCTAATCAAATGGGCCAGCCCCTTTTGCTGGATTTTCGTGGAAAGGTCTCAGGAATACTAACATTTTTTATTCTTACAGTCATTTCATGCATATCTTTTACAATTTCATGCTATGCTATGGTATGCGATTTTATTGATATGCTATCAGATTCCAATGCAATGCTATGAGATTTGTATGCTATGCTATAAGAAATTGAAATGAAGGGCCTAATGATATGGTATGCTATGCTATGCTATGCTATGAGATTTGAACAAAAACGCCTCCATACACAGAAGAGTTCCACATATTTTGATGTAAAATGATAAGCCAAATTCTTTCAAATAAAAACATTAAACATCGAGTTAAAATCATGTTGTATGATATGTTATGGTATGCTATGGTATGCTATGACGAATGAGATTTTATGAGATTGTATGCTATGGTATGAGATTCCAATGCTATGATATGAGATTCCAATGCTATGCTATGAGATTTCAATGCTATGCTATGCTATGGTGTATGTTGTAAAAGATATGCTTGAACTGACTGTACATCCATCTAAAATTATTGTTCATTTTTGAGATACAAATGATTGAATATTTTAGGGGCCAGTCCTGTAGATCCTTAATGGGGACAGACATTGATGTTTTGATTAGTGGAATCATTTAGAATCATTAATGCAAACATTTTCTCTTCTACAATGCTTAACAAAATATGTCTCCTTCTGTAGATAAATTGCGTCAAAGTTAAAGACTTTGGCCCCTAAAATTCCCTTATTACGTAATAAATGGGCTTGGCAATGATTTATTCTCATAGATATTGATACGATCAACGTTTTATAAATTAAAAAATTTTACAAATAAATATTTGGCCAAAAAAATAAGTTTTTAAAATTTTTGGAAACTTAAGGAAAAAAATAGATAAGCCCCAGCAGGATTCAAACTCTCTACTTACTGACACATTGTTAACGCTCTAACCCATTGCACTATGCTGTTAGGTAACATTATTTTTGGGGAAAATATTATATTCTATACTTTATTTGTTTTGTTCAACAAAGAGTATATCACAATATGTGGGTGTCCCTTACCACCTTAAGGCTTAAAATTGTGATTTACATGGTTAATTACCTAATAAAATTGTGCAAGGGGTTTTAAAGAATAAAGTTATGAAAATACATGCAATATGTTACACTTAAATGACCTTTGTCTGAAGTTACGTAAACAACACAGGTCTACAGGCTGCATTAGCAGGTACTAGTTTAACCCAGCTCTTTGGTTAGATGGGTTTCACGTGGTGTACATTCATATGTTTTTTGATATGCAGAATAGGATTAATTAACACGAATAAACGTTTCTTTTGTGGTGATCAGCTAAAGGAATTCGTACTGTGCTAATTGGATTATCATTATGATGTTGACCAATATAGGTAAGTATAATACATGTAGAAGCGCAATATTATGAGACACCGGTATACAAAACAGTTAAGTTTTACTTTCACTTTCTAGAATGTGATCTCCCTTTGCCAGCATACTGTATCATCATCTTTTTTTAAATAAGCTTATCTACAGATTCTGTCATTTTAATTGCAGAATTTTTTTTATTTTTTCATTTGTCAGACTTACACTATTGAGTTGACTCCATATTAACCCTGGGGTATCAAATCTGATGTTTATATGAGTTATAATAGGGAGGAAGGGGAAGGGGCCTTAACCGTTCCCCATCCACAGGATATGTGGATTAGATATACATTTCTAGTGAGAATGAAGGCATGCTGCAGCTTTTTTTCCCCATTATACCACCTACCCCATCACAAGACACCAGTAATAGAAAAAGAGTTAATGACTAATTTTCTTTTATTTTAAATTGCTTATTCTTTTTTGTCAAGAGATATGTGGTATGTCAAGATTTATGACTCATGAAAATTTGTGCATTTTAATCCTGATTGTTAACATACATGTATAATTATATATAAAAAAAAATACATGTGATATCATAATAGGGATCATGCAATCAACTGCAGAATTGCCAATCGGTGATTTATAACTCATTTTGACTGATTAATTTGTTAATCATTTTGAAAATAAAGACATTTCTAAATACATGTATAACATATTATCAATAGATTGATTTTGTAACTATTTAGGGCCCCACTCTGCAGATGCCCTATAGTGATCATTCTGTCCAATTCTGCTGATCATGTCAAGATACATTTAAGACAAATTGGCCCCTGCCCCTTTGGTTATCCCCCCCCCCCCCGGAGTTGTTTTTAAACAACCACCCCCCCCCTCCTCTGAAATAGGAAATGATAATACATTTTAATAACTGTTGAGATCCCCACCCCTAGACCATATTTATTCTTCCTCCTTGTGTCATTGCACATCAATTGGTACATGTATATAGGTTATGCCCCCTTTGAGATGCCCAGTGACTTTCCAGAGTTGGAACTAATCAAGTAATCTATCTTATCCATATGTAGTGTAATTCCTAGCCCTAGCCCAATGTTGACCCTGCTTTGTTTTTACAGCAAGCTATAGGTTTTTGTTGACTGACTTTACAATTTCTACAATTACATATAACATTTTGTTTATCTTTAAGATTAAAAAGCAATTTCCAAAATCTCTTTATGTACATCTGACATCATACAGAAAAATACCAATCAAGAAATGATTTTGCTACTGTAAAAATGTGAGAAGAAACTCTGAATCTCCCCACCTTCCCCCCCCCCCCCCCCCCCGAAAACATGAATAGTTGAATATTTTTAAAATATCCTCAAAATCATCGAAATCCCCACTCCTAAACCATATATATTTTTGTTTCTTGAACCATGACCATGTCAAGGCAAATCTTTTTGTGGTATTAGTAGGTCATGGCCTCTGGAGGTCACCTTAACCCCACACCACCCTCCCAATATCAGAAATGATCAAAGAACTTGAAAAAAATGCTTGTGATCCCCACCCCTAAAGCATAATTTTATATATTCTTCCTCCTTCTGCATCTTATGGTACATTATTTCAAACACAAGATATGAGAGGAGGTCCAGGAATAAGGTTTTTTGATGTGACGGAACATCATTTTGCAGATAGTATTGATCCTCAGAATCAAATTTATATTTTTAAAACCTTATTGCATATCTATGGCTCAGCCCCTGCTATATTCCTATAGATGATGTGGCTATTCATTAAATCATGAGAGGAGTTCTGGGAAGTAGGGTTTTTTTTAGGAGTGATAAACTTCATTTTCTGCTACTATTTGACTCCCTGGATAATATTTAAATTTTTAAAACCTTATTGCACAACTAAAGGACAGCCCCTATCATACCCCAAGATCTTATATGGCTATTCAGTAAATCATGAGAGGAGTTCTGGGAAGTAGGTTTTTTTAGGAGTGATAAACGTCTGTTTTCTGCTACTATTTGACTCCCTGGATGAAATTTAGATTTTTAAAACCTTATTGCACACCTATAGGACAGCCCCTATCATATCTCATGAGATGACATAGCTACTGCATAAATTGTAAGAAGAGTTCTGGGAACCATATTTTTTTTTGCAAAAAAAAGTCATTTTTTTATGACCACAGACCCACGTGATAAAAACAAAAATTCTGAAACATGATTACCCATCAACATGACACCCCGAATCATATTCTAGAAGATCATTTGGCTACTGCAAAAAGAAATTGACGTTTTTTGAAACCAGACTTTTTGTAAAAAAAAACAAAAAAACGTTATTTAATGACCCCAGGACAAAATTGAAATTTCCGAAACCTTATTGCGCATCTTTAAGACACCCCAAGACATATTCCAAGAGATGATTTGTCTGCTGTTGAAAATGTAAAAGGAATTCGAGGAAGAAGGTTTTTTTTTGTCAAAAAACGTCATATCTTACCAATTATTTGACCCCCAGGACTACCAGAGAATTTTTGAAACCTGTTAACAAAACAACATGACACCCCAAATCATACTCCAAGAGTTCAGTTTGCTGGTTTATAAGATGTAAGAGCAGTTTGAGAAAGTAAAACGTGACAGACAGACGGACGGACGGACAGGCAGACGGAACAGGGTAACAACAATATACCAGAACTTTCTTTAGAAAGTGCGGGTATAATAAGAAATACATAAATAGCAAAATAACAAATAAAATTTCCAAACAGCGATGTGCAAAACATACACGTGTAAATAGACTGGACTGAAAATAATCCAAGATTTCTCTTACTCTAATCCCCGCTTTTATATCGTGACACACGTCAAAATATAAAAGCGGAGGTTAGGGGGTCATACTAAAACACGCCTGCCGACGCCTGCCGACGCCTGCCGGGGAAAACAAGCCTGCCGAGAAAATCTAGCCGCCTGCCGTTTATCTGACGGGTTATTTTATTTTTTTCTTTGATGTTTTATTTTTCTTAACTAAATTAACGATCACAGAAATAAAAAGTTGACTTTATATTAATTAATTAGCTCAAAATTAGCAAAAATGTTCAATGTTGGTAAAGAAAGATAACTCTTACGCAGAACTCATACGCCCACCGAGAAAATCTATACGCATGCCGTTTATCTGATGATTTATTTTAATTTTTTCTTTGACATTTTATTTCACTTAAGTAAAAACATGATAATAGAAATAAAAAGTTGACTTTATATTCATTAATTAACAAAAATTTGTGAAAATCGGGTAAGTAGATAACCCGTAAGCAGAATTCATACGCCCGCAGAGAAAAGTATACGCCTGCCGCTTACCTGACGGATAATTTAAATTTTTTCTTTTATATTTTCTATCTAGATATATGATCATATTTATAAACAAAAATGCCATATTTATCGATTGACAGAAAATTGGTAAAATTCGTGTAAGTAAATAACTCCTACGCAGAATCCATACGCCTACCTAGAAAATCTATACGCCTGCCGTTTACCTGATGGATTATTTTTAAAAAAAATCATTTTAGTATTTTATTTCACTCTACTAAAGAAATAAGCATAGATAAAAAGGCGATTTATTTATTCATTTCTTTACGAAAAATTAGAAAAAATGCGCGAAGGACTAAACTATAACGCAGTCGATTTAAATTGCAAATAAGAATCATGCATGCATCCAGAATATTTTTTAGGAGGGATATTCAGGTTTGTCTGTGGGGAGGGGTTCAAAGCATATTTTTGGTAATTTTACTATGTAAATTTAAGAAATTATATTTTTTTCCAGGGGGGGGGGGGCGGAACTCCAACCCCCCGATCCCCGTCTAGATCAGCTCATTTTTCTGGTTTCTTTATGGTAGTTCTGACTTTTCATACAACTTAAATTGTAAAAACTTTTCTTATGTTTACAGTTATATTAGAGCTTCTAAGCGTTTTGACTCTCTAAAGATAGACTGCTTAAACTTATTTAGTTATTTTCATAATATATTTAGCTATTTATTAGTACTCTTTTTTATTTATTGTTCTTTTCAAATGGGCTGGATCATAAAAACTCCATTCTAAAGTTTGTATGTCTGTGGGTAAATGAGGTGGTGGGTTTGTAAATTTGTAAATTATTTATTATAGCCACTGCTTGACCTTTTGTTTTGGAGAGGGTGTACATATACTCAGCCTGTTGCCCAATCCTTTTAAATCGTCAATAAAATATGTTTAAATTAGATCAGAATTTATGAACATGAATGATCTTTGAAATATTTGTTTTTAAATACGCGGCGAAACAGAACCAGGACCTTAAGTTTTAGATATAGTTTGGTGAACTGGGCAGTGAAAGTCTTAGATCTGGAGACGAAAAAGTTTTTAAGATGTAAACAGTTACTAATATTGTACAGAACTAAATGCACTTTGCTTAAAGCGTCTAACTTTTCCCCATATACATTTACTAAAATTACGAATATAGGAGAATAAATATTTTTAAAATTTGGAATGCTTACACAAGCACATTAGCCTATTATTTTTTTTAGATTACATGATATAGCCTTCATACATGGATAAAGGCTATGCCAGTCCACTTCTCTAAAGGAATAATGAAAGGCGTATGAATTCTGCGTATGAGTTATCTACTTACCCGATTTTCACTAATTTTGTGTTAATTAATGAATATAAAGTCAAATTTTTATTTCTATTATCATTTTTTACTTAAGTGAAATAAAATATCAAAGAAAAAATTAAAATAATCCATCAGATAAACGGCAGGCGTATAGATTTTCTCGGTGGGCGTATGAGTTCTGCGTAAGAGTTATCTTCTTACCCGATTTTTATTAATTTTGTGTTAATTAATGAATATAAAGTCAACTTTTTATTTGTATTATCAGTTATTTAGATAAGTGAAATAAAATATCAAAGAAAATATTAAAATAATCCATCAATTAAACGGCAGGCGTATGGATTTCCTCGGCGGGCGTATAAATTCTACGTAAGAGTTATCTATCTTTACCAACATTGATTTCCCCGGCAGGCGTCGGCAGACGTGTTTTAGTATGACCGGAGGTTAGGACGTTAGAGTCAGAGGAATTTCGGGTTAGACTGAAACGTGCAAATATTTTGAACAGAAAAAGTCAACAGGACATATCCTATATTAAAGCATACCTTTATTTTCTCTCAAACGATAGTTGAGATGCATTTTCCACTATCGAAGTTTTGCAAGACATGCATCATATGAAAATGTCGACACATCGCTGTCAGCTGTTCGTAATCAAAACAAGGCGCTTTGACGTGGCGAATCATACGATACTTATTTCGATTAAAACAAACATGTTTGTGTTTGATATGCAGAGTACAAATTAGCATGTATAACTTGCATCTATGCATTTATTGTGCAAGTAAATAATTATAATAAATAGGCCAAGGTATATTGAAATATTTACAAACTCTTCATTCAATGATCCAATATCAGGGTACGTGTTGTTCGATTATTCAACAACTGTCTGTGACGATTAGGCACGGCTTATATTGCAACTTATGCTTTTATCAAATCTTAGCAAAGTCTTTCTTAACTAGTGACTTTCAACAGAGACACAAATAACAGAGATTAGCAACTCCGCCATTAGCGTGTTTTGTTGTTGAAAAATGTTACGGGACCAACCTTACTTTGAGAACTACATATTTGTAAACTGAGATAATGATCTTAAACCAAAAGTATATTGTTTTTATGAAAAATGTGCATAGGTTTTAGACGTTTTTGAAACAAAAAATTGAAAAATAAGATTAATATATAGAAAATATATTGGCTAGCTATAAAACATCGGCAAATCTCAGACGACGGGTAGCCAACTGCCTCCTAAAACTCCTCTTTTAATATTGTTTGTAAGACATAAACTCATGAAAATATAATATTTTAAATGTTTTGGTAATAGGGTTTAGCTGTTTATATTTCGATATAATTGTTTATTAGAAAGATATACTGATTTAAACTGGGAATACTTTACAATAGGGACCGCGAGATTTCGCAAGATTTCGATTAGTTGCTAATCTCTGTTATTTATGTCTCTGCTTTTAATAGCTTCTCGCTGTTAAAATCGGAAACATTGTGTTCCACTTACTTCGTTTTTATTATGATTCCGAAAAAAAAGTCACTATTTTCCAAACCAGTATCACATATTCAACGTAAGAATCCATCAAATTAACGATATCGTTTCAATGCACACGCTGATTTACTCGGTTTTATGACCAGCATGCAATTATCGAATTAGTTTTGGTACGAGTTAATTTGACTTTGAACTTAAGACTATTTTCTTAATCTTGACAACGGAATCAAAATTTCCGGAAAAATCAATTTTTGAACCCCAATATCTCTGAAATGCGTGGTCCGACTTTAAAACAGATTTCAGTGTTAGATTCAACTACTCTACAAAACACGTATACGTTTTTGATTTGATCAAAAAATTCAAATTTTCGAAAAATTTGATTCACTTCCGGTTTCGACCGGAAGTGACGGATTTTCATTTCCAGCCTTGTTGCACAGGTAAATTGACAAATTTAAAACCACGCAAAATTTAATGCCTTAAAGCGTTTTTGAGAAAAGCCGCGGACAAAATGACTTTTTGAAATTTTTAAAACGACGTAACGTTAAATTTGAAGTGGCGTTGTCATGGAAACTATAAAATCTTTAAGGTTTTTGCACATAATCTCTGAAAGTTTCAATTAAATCGGTTGAAAACTTTTTGAGTTATGAAACGAAAAGAGTCAGAAAAAAAGAAAAAGAACTAGAGCAACGATTTGGTCTTCCGTTAATGTCGGAAGTAAAGCTAGAAGTTCCTCTCAAAAGCAGAGTTCTTAAACCAATATAAATGAGTACCTAAAACAAAAACAAAAAAATTCTTGGTACGAGTTAACAAAATCTGAATGATTCTAAGTACGAATTAACAAAAACCTTATCGATTAAAAGAACGACTTAACAAATAAAAATCCGAATGTGTTTAAGTACGATATAACAATTACAGTGCTGCCATCCTGAAAGTTGACAAGGATAGGATAGGATAGGATGCAGGATGCACGATACATGATAGAAATATAAAAGTTAAATTCTATCCTATCCTATCCCATCCTGCATCCTATAGCCAATCAGATTCGAGTATATATTTCAGAGTGATTTTACAAAACGAATATTAACTTAACAACGCACTTACAATGTCAATTTGATTCGTTTTACAAGTTAAAACATTTAAGAATGACTATTGAAGTATTAGATTAACGAAACGGTGCAGAACGTTGATGCGCGCTTGTCGGCGCTACATGTTTGTCAATGCATAAGTAAGTATGGAGTTACTGTGAGTATGCGATGTCACACATGAATACTTCAAAAATACATCTCCTTACTCATTTAAAGTCTATAAAATGTTAAACGATCAATTGAATTCATAGACGAACAATTCGGCACATGAATAGATTAACATATAAACAAGAAACAGACATTGTCTGTATGTACTTTCACGTTTCATATAATTTCTTCGATGCCCGATAACAGGGGCGTACATTTCTGTCCGATATTAAACTGAACAGATCAAATTAATAAATGTTAGCTAACTATAAATGCATATGAATTTATATTTTGAAAATAACTCCGAAGGATTTAAGTACAAATGCGATCTTTTTATTAATTCCTGAAGAACTAATTTCCAGATCGTGTTTACGTTTATCGCCGAACGAATCGGCCGATTACCGATCATTTCACTCGGTTATAATGTGATAGGAAAACTAATTTGATAAAAATGTTTGTTTGAACATTAATTCAATAAATACATTGAAGTTATTTATCTGTTTTTAATACAGAAATCTTATTATACAAACAAAAATCTAATCGCTTACCTGTTTGTTTACAATTTTGTGTACATTCCGCGTACGATTTATTTTGCCGTTTTACAGGTCAATAAGTTATCCCGTTCCAAGAATTCTCGTTTTTATGTTTTAATTAGTCATTTCGAGTACTACATTAGCTGTTAAAATTGTTTCTTTCTCAAATTTCGTTTTATTTAATTTTAATTTCTATATTTGGATGGTATGGGATAGGATAGGATAGGATAGGATAGAGCTTTTTTGCAGGATAGGATGCAGGATACAGGATATAGGATAGGATAGGATTGTTATGTCAACTTTCACGATAGCAGCACTGTATCGAATTATTTTAGGTACGATTTAATTTAACTTTGAACATAACACTACTTTCTTTACCAAGACTGCGGAACCAAAATGTCCGAAAAATCAATTTTTAAACCCCAATATCTCTGCAATGCATCGTCCAATTTTAAAACGGATTTCAGTTTTAAATTAAGCTCAATAAAAGCTCTAATATCGCTTTCAAAATTAATAACAAATTATCGCTAAAAAACATTATCATAAAAAGACTTTGTAGCCCTCCTGGTCCCTATTTTTCTTGATATAAAAGGCCTCGCAAATGTAAACATATTTTGTTCAACAAGAGTTCAGGAATTGTTGACTGTTCTCGAGATATCGGAACAACTGTGTTTTAGGGGCCGAACCTTCAATTCCTTACCGGGGCCAACAACACAAATTTGTTAGGTATCATATTGTTAAGAACATTATTCTGAGCAACTTTTCTTCTACAATGCTTTTCAAAATATTTCTCCTTTTTAAGATATAAATGATCACAGTTTTGGACTTCTGGCCCATTGAAACCCCTAATTACGTAACTTATTACTTAGGTATGGTACTGTATAGATAAATAGTTGTGCGATGAATATTTTTGTTTCTATAATCAATAACAAATTATTTTTCAGTAAAGAGTTATTATAAGAAGATTTTAGAGCCTTAGAGCCCTCTTGGCCCCTAATTTGAGGGGCCAGCACTTTTTTCTTGATATCGAATAAACGGTCTCGTAAATATAAACACATTTTGTTCAACAAGTGTTCAGGAATTGTTGACCGTTATAAAGATATCTGAACAACTGTGTTTTAGGGGCCGACCCTTAAACTCCTTACCGAGGCCACCAACAAAAGTTTTTTAGGTAGCATATTGTTAAGGACATTATTCTAAGCATCTTTGTTCTACAATGCTTTTCAAAATATTTCTCCTTTTCTAGATATTAATGATCAAAGTTTTGGACTTCTGGCTACTTGAAACCCCTAATTACGTAACATATGATTTAAGTATGGTACTGTATAGATAAACAGCTGTACAATGAACTTTTTTGTTTCTATAATTAATAACAAATTATTGTTCAGTGAAGAGTTATTGCAGAAACATAAAAGAGTAAACCACTTGGTAATTACTATCAATAATACATTTCTACTTCCTATAAATATGTAAGATAAAGAACCTTTCTCTTTGCTCAAAGCTTAGAGAAGAAATAAGTAAAAGCCTTTTGAATTTCACAAATCGCTCCTTCACATGTACTGTTTGTTCTATTATAATTTAGCTGAACACTGTTATAACTTCCAATATTACGCCATGTCATTATATATTTTAATGTATATATCTATAAGGTACGTATCATGAAAGCAGAACACAGGTTAAAAATGGTTGTAATTATTATATAGGAATATGGGGTCATATCAGTTTTGGAACTTGTGTCCAATTCCATTTTTAAACATTTAATGAATCATGTTCACACCATTTGAAATCCCTATCAGACAATATCTTTAGGAATATTACATTAATTAACTGTATAAAATTGATTGTACTTACAAGTGCTGGGGGTACTGGACAACATTAAAATAATAAAATATCATTGCTAGACAGTATAAATACATCTATTATATTATGAAATTTAAGACAAAGACTCACAGAGTCAATGTATTAAATATTTCATATATTATTATAAATATTAAGTAATAATTTTCCTGACAAATTACATGAAGCTATTATACTAAGCGGAGTCCACTGTATCCCATTTACAAGTAAGTAAGAGTGGTTAACAAAAATATCAAGAGTCATCTGTATAACATTCTGTTTACATTTACTTTACAAAAATCACCTGTAAAAATTGTGTAATGTTATAATTTTAAAGAAAACAAACTGTTTTACACACACACACACACACACACACACACACACACACACACACACACACAGAGAGAGAGAGAGAGAGAGAGAGAGAGAGAGAGAGAGAGAGAGAGAGAGAGAGAGAGAGAGAGAGAGAGAGAACACCGAGTTTAACAGAGTTAACACGGTGACAGAGTTAACCACCTTTTCGAAAAACTGGGCCCTGGTTTTTAAAGTCGATAGAAAGCTAAACAAAAATACATGCAATAAAGTTTACAATTTGTTGAGGACCAAAACCTATATTGCCTGTATTTAAAACATGAATTAAAATGAAACACAATTGAATGAAAAATGTTTCGGTCACCAAGTTTAAAGTATAAAGAAATAAAGGCGACCGCAAATTGCAACTACTCGGGTCTTTCTGATAAAGAAAAAAAATTAAGAGCTCTGTCAATATAACGAAGGATTTTGACCTGGTGTCATATAATATTTTGATACCACGATATAATGAACCCGGGTTCAATATATCATGCGATATTATGAACCCGGGTTCAATATATAGCTGCGATATATTGATATTGATATTGACCCCCCCCCCCCCCACACACACACACTTATATTTCCAATTCCAATTGGAGAAGGGGTTCAAAATATTATGGCCGCGATATATTGAACCCCCCTCCTATTTCCAATTCTAATTGGAGAGGGGGTTCAAAATATTATGGCCGTGATAGATTGAACCCCCTCTTATTTTCATTGTTATTGGAAAGGGGGTTCAAAATATTACTGCTGCGATATATTGAACCCCTTCATATTTCAAATTCCTTATTCAGAGGGGGTTCAAAATATTATGGCCGCGATATATTGAATCCCCGTTCTATTTCAAATTCCTTTTGGAAAGAGGGTTCAAAATATTAACGCTGCGATAAATTGAACCCCCCTCTTATTTCCAATTCTAATTGGAGAGGGGGTTCAAAACATTATGGCCGCGATATATTGAACCCCCTCTTATTTTCATAACTATAGAAAATAGGGTTCAAAATATTATGGCTGCGATATATTGAACCCCCCTCCTATTTCCAATTTCAATTGGAGAGGGGGTTCAAAATATTATTGCTGCGATATATTGACCCCCCTCCCCCCTCCTATTTCCAATTCAAATTGGAAAGGGGGTCCAAACTATTATGGCCGTCATATATTGAACCCCACCAGATATTTTCAATTCCAACTGGAGAGGGGGTTCAAAATATTATGGCCGCAATATACTCAACCCCCTGTTATTTCCAATTCAAATTAGAGAAGGGTTTCAATATATTATGGCTGCGATAAATTGAAACCCGCTCTTATTTCAAATTCTAATTGGAGAGGGGGTTAAAAATATTATGGCCACGATATATTGAACCCCCTCATATTTCAAATTCCTTTTGGAGAGGTGGCTCAAAATAGAATGGCTGCGATATATTAAACCCCCCTCTTATTTCAATTTCTAATTTGAAAGGGGGTTCAAAATATTATGGCCGCGAAATATTGACCCCCCCCCCCCTATTTCCAATCCCATCGGAGAAGGAGTTCTAAATATAATGGCTACGATATATTGAACTGCCTTCCTATTTTCAATCGCATTGGAAATGGGGTTCAAAATATTATCGCCGCGAAAAATCCCCCCCCCCCCTCCTATTTCCAATCTCATTGGAGAAGGCATTCAAAATATCATGACAGCGATATATTGAACCCCACTGTTATTTCCAATTGCAATTGGAGAGGGGGTTCAAAATATTATGACCGCGATATATTGAACCCCCTCCTATTTCATATTCTAATTTGAGATGGGGTTCAAAATATGATGCCCGCAATACACTTTCTTTTATTACAAATTGGAGAGGGGAATCAAGATATTATGTCTGTGAAATATTTTACACCCCCTTAGATCATATTAGCAACATTATGTTTTGGTATACTCTAGTTGGGAGAAAGGAAGAAAGGGGGCTAACACCTGTGTACTGTGTATACCTACGCAGACAGGATTTGTTCCCGTTTTGCACACATTTGGAAATCTATTAAAGAAAAAAATGTGTGCAAAACGGGAATTTGTCAATGTAAGTTAATTGCTTAATTGTTATAGTCTGTATCATAATTAATGCTAAGATTATAGTTCAATACCCGGCACCAGAGCTACAAAATGCAAGGGCAATTTTGATATGTCAACATTTTATAAATTATGATGTGTCCATTTTTTTTGTCATTAGTTGAAATGTTGTGGCACGAATTTTGGATGATTGCTTTTTAATATTTTGTACAAAACTCAGCCCCCGCATTTATTGTATACAAATAAGCCAAAGGTATCATTTGGTCAAAAACAGTAATTTTAGGTTTAATATTGTACGATATATAAAACATTAAACTTCATCTTGTAAAAATTCCTTGCACAGCCTTGTAAGAGTACATGCATACATTAAAATATATTTTGCAATGTATAAAAGAGTTTGGTTAAAAGAGTTTGGATAAAAAATATTACTCCTTAGTAGCAATAAAATCATTGAATTTGACTAGTGTGTTATCATTATAAACAATTTTTCAAAAGATTCTAGAAGATATCCTGATGTTTTTCATATGAATTGTAAGTTTCTAGTTTTAACATTGTAATTAAAAATTTTTAAGTGCAAGTAGCTAGTGATTCGCGTATTCCAGTAGCTGAATATAACAGTACTGAATACTGTATCATCAAAATGACTTTCAAGAAAACAGCTTGAAGAATTAAGATATTTTAATCATTAATCTTAATAAAGTGCATCTCCAGGTTATATGTAATTAATACACAAAACTCTTCTTTGAAATGCATATGAAAAATGCAGGTGAATCTCAGGTAAAGAAGCTGACTATAATTGTTATCAAAACACAAATCACACCTGTTGTTTTGTACCTTATTAGCAAAACGGGAACACACCATACACTGGTAATCATTCAATTTCCATACAGCCTTTATTGTATCCCTTTTATGTAATATCAGTAATGATGGGGTTCAAAATATTATGGCTGCAAAATATTGAATCTTCCTCTGTTTTGAATTCCTACTAGAGAGAGTGCTCAAAACATAATGACTGTGAAATATTGAAAACCTGCCGTTTTGTCATAGGCTATTGGAGAGAGGATTCAAAATGTTATGGCAGTGAAATTATGATAATCCCCCCCCCCCCCTCCTTGATTTTCATTGCTTGTTTAAGAGGGGATTCAATATATATTATTATATCTGTGAAATATTGAAACCCCTTCTAATTTTGAATTCTCATCATGATTATACCCCCTCCCATCCCAACTTCATGCATACACATACAATAAATAGGCTTAATTCAATTTTTTTTCTTTTAGGGCGGGGGGGGGGATCAGGTGGTATAATGGTGTTTTTTGTCAGTCTGTAATAAATTAAACATATTATGAATCAAAGACATTGTTTTGGTGATTCTTTTTGTTACAAAGAAAATAGGGTGTCCTTGGAGGTTAAAATGGTTGTCCTCAGGTCTGAGAAAATGGGGCTAACACCTGTACTGCGTATACACAACGGTGGTGTGTAGGTAAACATTAATCAGCTCCCTTCATAGCTGACATCAACCAGTATGGTATCCCTATTATGTACTTCAATTAGGGAATTGCAAATGCAAAAGAACAATCTGATCAATTCATTTGATCAATTCATTTGTGACCGCATGTGCCATGGACTTGAAAGAGTACCATGGTTCAATATATCGCGACCATAATATTTTGAACCCCCTCTCCAATAGCAATTGAAAAGCAGAGGGAGGTTTAATATATCGCAGCCATAATATTTTGAACCCCCTCTCCAATAGCAATTAAAAAGCAGAGGGGGGAAGGGGGGGTCAATATATCGCACCATAATATATTGAACCCGGGGTTCATATTTTATGGGAGGGGGGGGGGGGGAGTCAATATATCTCAGTGATATTTTGAACCTAGGTTCAATATATCGCGGGGTTCAAAATATTATATGACACCGGGTTGAAAATTGACCCGGGTGTCATTTATTTCAATGTTGAATAGAGACCAGATGTGTTGAACAAATACCAATCTCCGTTGAAAATTGACCCGAATCGTGGAATTTTGATTATGAGACCTATATATTTACAACTACCGAGTAATTGCTCTTCTATTTCAAAAGAAACCCGATTGTGATTCACAGCTCTATAGAAACTTACAGAACAGTTTATCGATCGGTCGAAACCTTCAACGACCTTAGAAAAATCACGTACTGCATGAAATGATCATAATGAAGTCAAACTCAAATTCCCATATAAGACAACTCGGCTTTTTCTTTTATCTAACATACTGATATACATTAACAATAATTTATTACTTTTACTTACTCTTTACGACCAATTCATTAATTTGTTAAGAGAAAGATGTACATATAATAATAAAACTAGAGCAAAGCTCGTTGCAAAGAAACGAGTAAGTCTTCCGTTAATGTCGAAAGTAAAGCTAGAAGTTTCTCTAAGAAGCACAGTTCTTAAACAAAAAACATGAGTAACTAAAACATAAAGAAAAAAAATGGAATAATTCTTGGTACGAGTTAACAAATTCGAATTATTCTGAGTACGAATTAACAAAAACCTTATTGATTTCAAGAACGACATAGCAAATAAAAATCCGAATGTGTTTTAGCACGATCTAACAATTATCGAATTATTTTAGGTACGAGTTAATTTAACTTTGAACAGAACACTATTTTCTTAACCAAGAATGCGGAATCAGAGTTTCCGGAAAAATCAATTTTTAAACCCCAATATCTCTGTAATGCATCGTCCGAATTTAACACGGATTTCAGTTTTAAATTAAGCTTAATAAGCTCTTTATTTTGCTTAATTATTAAAACCAAGTCATTGCTCAGGAAAGAGTTATTATAAAAAGACTTTGTAGCCATCCTTGCCCCAAATTTGAGGGGTCATCCCCTTTTTCTTGTTATCAAATATAAGGTCTCGCTAATATAAACATATTTTGTTTCACATATGTTCACGAATTGTTAACCGTTCTAGAGATATCTGAACAACTGTGTTTTAGGGGCCAACCCTTAAACTCCTTACCAGGGCCACCAACAACAAAATTCTAGGTATCATATTATAATAATAACATTATTCTGAGCAACTTTTGTTCTACAATGCTTTTATAAATATTTCTCCTTTGCTTGATATTAATGATCAGAGTTTTGGACTTCTGGCCCCTTGAAATCCCTAATTACGTAACATATGACTTAGGTATGGTGCTGATTAGATAAACAGCAGTACAATAAAATGTTTGCTTCTATTATTAATAACAAATTATTCTTCAGTAAAGAGTTATTATAAAAAGACTTTTCGGCCCCTTATTTGAGGGGCAAGCTCTTTTTTCTTGATATCAAATAAAAGGTCTCGTAAATATAAACACATTTTGTTCAACAAGTGTTTAGGAATTGTTGACCGTACTAAAGATATCTCAACAACTGGGTTTTAGGGGCCAACCCTTAAACTCCTTACTGGAGCCACCAACAAACAATTTTTAGGTAGCTTATTGTTAAGAACATTATTCTAAACATTTTGTGTTCTACAATGCTTTTCAAAATATTTTTCCTTTTCTAGATATTAACGATCAAAATTTTGAACTTCTAGCCCCTTGAAACCCCTAATTACGTAACATATGACTTAGGTATGGTACCGTATAGATAAATAGCTGTACAATGTACATTTTTGCTTCTATATTTAATAACAAATTATTGTTCAATAAAGGGTTATTATAACAAGACTTTAGAACCGTCTTGGCCCCTAATTTGAGAGGCCAGCCCCTTTTTCTTGATATCAAATGAAAGTCCATGTAAATTGAAACAACTTTTCATTACATGTTTAAACAAAATATTTACACGTCAAAAGATATTTAAGAATATGTGCGAAAATTTCGTGTAAAAAATTGGTGCTAATTTTCAGGTTCAGGTGAGCTTCGAGGCCTTGCGCAATTTTCATAATTAAAAGCTTGGAGGTACATTTAAAGACATTCATCTACAATCCCTAAAAATTTCAAGCTTCTATCTTGATTAGTTTCTGAGGACGTGCGTGGACAAAATGACCCTTAAAAATTTACATAGTCGTCAATATCTGAAACCGGAAGTGAGGTTATCATTTGAAAGTTTAATAAAATGTAGCAGCAATAATGCTCTAACAATCCTGAAAATTTAATGCAAATCGGTTGAATAATTTTTGAGAAATAACGCTCCAAAAAAGTCAGAAAAAGAAAAAAAAGAATAACTAGACTCGATCTCGTTGCGAGCAACGAGGAGGTCTTCCGTCCGAATTTTGAAGATAGAATGACCTTGCCCTTGATCTTCATTAACAGAACATACCTGGAAATGGTGGCGGGATTTAAAGAGCTATGGATGAAAGACTAAATATTCCTCTGGGTCCCTTATTTGTGGGATCAGCTCATTTTTCTTCATTTCAGTTAAAAAGTATTTTTGTATAATAAGTGTTTAGAAATTAGTTACCGTTTTTGAGATATCTAAGATTCTTTTAAGAACCGATCCTATAACTCCTTTTAGGTTCCAGATAACAAACAATATATGGTTGTAGATTGTTAAGAATATTTTTTTTTATACATCTTTTGTCCAGTATTGCTTTTAAACATTTTCCTCTATTTAGATATATTGAAGATCAAAATTTCGGACTCCTGGCCCCTTAAAATCCCTAATTACGTAACAAAGTAGTAAATAAATGTCATGTATGGATTAACAACGTTATGGTGAACATAATTGCTTCTGTAACAAATATTTACTAAATGTTTCACAGTTAAAAGTTATCATTAAAAGACTTTAAAGCCCTCTCAGCCCCTAATATGAAGGGCCAGCCCCTTTTTCTTAATGTTATAATAAAGCTTCTGTCAATTCAAACACATTTTGTTCAACAAGTGTTTAGAAATTATGTAACGTTCTCGAGATATCTGGAAAAGGTCGTTTAAGGGGCCGACCCTGTAACTCCTTTTAGGGACCACATAACAAAAAAATGATGGTTGCATTTTGTTAAGCTCAATATTTTGAGCATCTTTTGTTCAATATTGCTTTACAAAATTTTCCTCCATTTTGAGTTATTGAAGATCAAAATTTCGGACTTCTATCCCCTAAAAATCCTTAATTACGTAACAAAGAAGTTAAAGGTTGCCATGTATGGGTCAACAACGTTATGAGAAACATAATTGCTTCTATAACGTATTTCAAAATATTTCACACTTAAAAGTTATCATTTAAAGATTTTAGAGCCCTCTCGGCCCCTAATTTGAAGGACCAGCCCCTTTTTCTTAATGTTATAACAAAGCTTTTGATATTTTAAACACATTTTGTTCAACAAGTGTTTAGAATCTATGTACCGTTCTCGAGATATCTGGAAAAGATCCTTTTCGGGGCCGACCCTGAAACTCCTTTTAGGGTCAGCATAACAAAAAAATGATGGTTGCATTTTGTTAAGCTCAATATTGTGAGCATCTTTTGTTCAATATTGATTTACAAAATTTTCCTCCATTTTGAGATATTGAACATCAAAATTTCGGACTTCTGGCTTCTTAAAATCCCTAATTGCGTAACAAAGAAGTTAAAGGTTGCCATGTATGGGTCAACAAAGTTATGACGAACATAATTGCTTCTATAACGTATTACAAAATATTTTACACTTAAAAGTTATCATTTAAAGACTTTAGAGCCCTCTTGGTCCCTTATTTGAAGGGCAAGCCCCTTTTTCTTGATGTTAAAAGAAAGCTCATGTCAATTCAAACGCATTTTATTCAACAAGGGTTTAGAAATTATGTACCGTTAGCGAGATATATGAGAAAGATCGTTTTAGGGGCCGACCCTGTAACTCCTTTTAGGGACCGGATACCAAAGAAATTATGGTTGCATATTGTTAAGCATATTATTTTGAATATCTTCTGTTCAATATTGTTTTACAAAATTTTCTGGGCCCTTAAAATCCCTAATTACGTAACAAAGGAGTAAACGATTGCCATGTATAGGTCAATAACATTATGATGAACAGAATTGCTTCTATAACGTATTACAAAATATTTTAGACTTAAAAGTTATTATTAAAAGACTCTTGGCCCCTAATTTGAAGGGCCAGTCCCTTTTTCTTGATGTTAAAAGAAAGATCACATATTCTTCAACAACTGTTTAGAAGTTATGTACAGTTTTCGAGATGTATGGAAAAGATCGTTTTAGGGGCCGACCCTGTAACTCCTTTTAGGGACCGGATAACAAAGAAATTATGGTTGCATAATGTTAAGCACGTTATTTCAAGCATCTTCTGCTGAATATTGCTTTTCAAAATATTCCTCCATTTTGAGTTATCCTGTATAGATCAACAACGTTATGACAAAAATAATTGCTTCTATAATGTATTACAAAATATTCCAGAGTTAAAAGGTATCATTTAAAGACTTTAGAACCATATCAGTCCCTAATTTGAAGGACCAGCTCCTTTTTCTTGATGTCAAATGAAAGCTCTTGTCTTTTTAAAGTTCTTTGTTCTACATGTTTAAACAAAATACTATTGACAAAAGAGATATTGAAAGGAAACCACTAAAAAATCACGACGCTTTTTTAATTGTAATTTTCGAGCTCGGGCGAGCTTCGGCGCTTTTGTTAACAGAACAATATGCATGTATATACCACATTCAGATCTATAACCTTTCGTCTACAATCCCTGAAATTTTGAACTCAGAATCTTATCTCGTTTAGGAGTTTACCCCTGGACAAGCCGAACCTCTGAAAATCGCTAAATTGTTAAAATCTCAAAACCGGAAGTGATGTCATCGTTAAAAAAATTTGCAATAAGGTTCAGATCATTATCTATCATATCTAAAAGTTTTGTGTAAATCGCTCGAGTAGTTTCTGAGAAATCGCGTACACAAAATTTGTAAGAAAAAAAAGAAAAATAATAATAACTAGACAGGATCTCGTTGCGAGCAACGAATGGGTCTTCCGTTTGATTATGAATTAATGGCAGAGTTAAATTAAAATGTTTACATTCTTTTAAATCTTAAATTCAATAGATCCATCTAATTAGGTAAAACCATTTCAAATACAATGATTTTATTATAATCCAAAAATCTAATGAAACGCCTTAACTAAAAGCCCGAATGATTTTATGTACGACTTAACAACACCCGGAAATGTAAAGGACGACCTAATTATAAGGTACGAATTAACAATTTTCCGAATCAGATTTAGTACGAGTTGGTATATTAATTTTCTTTTAGGCTGATTTTTAGACCTGCATTGCAAAATTAAGATTTCCGGAAAAGGTCATTTTTAAAATGCAAAATCTCTACAATGCATAGTCCGATTTTAAAACGGTTTTCAGTTTTGTATTAAGCACAAACATGTCTACAAAATCAATGTGTTTTCAAATTAAAAAAAAATCGAAATTTTAGAATCACTTCCGGTGACGACCGGAAGTGACGGACGACCTGTTCATATGAAAATTGGATACGTTTAAAATATATTTTGATGAAAAAAAAATCCAAATCCTTAATTTGAAAATTTTTTAAAAGGCACTTTTTCGAAAATGCCGTTTGCGCGGACCGGAAGTGACGGACGATCATGTTTGTACTGATGGCATCTCAGAATTCAAAAATCTACCATTCCTGAAATTTTCAATTTTCTATCCTTAATCGTTTTTGAGAAAAAGGTAGGACAAAATCACTTTTTAAAAAAAGAATAACGAATATATCGGCCAACCGGAAGTGACTTCATCAACAAAAATGTACGTGATAAAAGATCTTGATATTCTTTATTATCTATAAAAATTTCAAAAAAATCTGTTGTACCATTTCTGAGATATTTGAGTTTAAAGAAAAATATTAAGAAAAAAAAAAGAATAATAATAATAGTGAAAAATAGAGAAAAAGAAACCTAACGAAAACAATAGGGTCTTCCGTTGAAACGGAAGACCCTAATGATAGTGAAAAATAGAGAAAAAGAAACCTAACGAACACAATAGGGTCTTCCGTTGAAACGATAATAATAGTGAAAAATAGAGAAAAAGAAACCTAACGAAAACAATAGGGTCTTCCGTTGAAACGGAAGACCCTAAAAAGGAAAAATTTATTTTAGTAAGGTCTTCCGTTGGAAACGGAAGACCTTAATAATAACTACAGCAAAGCTCATTGCAAAGCAACGAGTGGGTCTTCCGTTAATGTCGAAAGTTAAGCTAGAAGTTCCTCTAAAAAGCAGAGTTTTAAAACCAATAAGCATAAGTAACTAAAACAAAAAGAAAAAAATCGAATTATTCTTGGTACGAGTTAAAAAAAAACCCGAATGATTCTAAGTACGAATTAACAAAATACTTATCGATTTTAAGAACGACTTAGCAAATCTGAATGTGTTAAAGTACGATTTAAGAATTATCGAATTAGTTTAGGTATGAGTTAACTTAACTTTGAACATAACGCTTTTTTCTTAACGAAAAATGCAGAATAAAAATTTCCGGAAAAATCAATTTTTAAACCACTATATCTCTGTAATGCATCATCCGATTTTAAAACAGATTTCAGTTTTAAATTAAGTTTAGTAAGCTCTTATTTTTGCTTATATGATTAATAAAAAATATCGCTAAAAAGGTTATTATGAAAAGACTTTCTTGATATCAAATGAATGGTCTGGCAAATATAAATAGATTTTGTTCAACAAGTGTTCACGAATTGTTCACCGTTCTAGAGATATCCAAACAACTGTGTTTTAGGGGCCGACCCTTCAACTCCTTACCGGGGCCACCAACAACAAATTTTTAGGTATCATATTTTAAAGAACATTATTCTGAACAAATTTTCTTCTACATTGCTTTTCAAAATATTTCTCCTTTTCTAGATATTAATGATCAAAGTTTTGGCTCCTTGAAACCCCTAATAACGTAACATAAGACTTAGGTATGGTACTGTTTAGATAAACAGCTGTACAATGAACATTTTTTATATCTGAAAGCGGAAGTAACGTCATCATTTGGAAATTTTATAAAATATAACGCCAATAATGCTCTATTACACCTGAAAATTTCGTGCAAATCGGGTGAATAGTTTTTGAGAAATTACGCTCCAAAAAGTCAGAAAAAGAAAAAAAAAAGAAAAACTAGAGCAAAGCTCGTTGAAAAGCAACGAGTGGGTCTTCCGTTGATATCAAAAAGCTAGATTTTCCTCTAAGAAGCAGAGTTCTTAAACCAATAAACATAATTACCTAAAACAAAAAGAAAAAAATCGAATAATTCTTGGTATGAGTTAACAAAATCCGAATGATTCTAAGTACAAATTAACAAAAACCATATCGATTTCAAGAACGACCTAAGAAATAAAAACCCGAATGTGTTAAACAATTATCGAATTATTTAAGGGACGAGTTAATTTAACTTTGAACTAGCACTATTTTCTTAACCAAGAATGCGGAACCAAAATTTCCGGAAAAATCAATTTTTTAACACCAATATCTCTGTAATGCATCGTCCGATTTTAAAACGGATTTGAGGGGTCAGCCCCTTTTTCTTGATATTAAGTAAAAGGCCTCGCAAATATAAACATATTTTTGTTCATAAAGTGTTCACGAATGGTTGACTGTTCTAAAGATATCCGGAAAACTGTGTTTTAAGGGCCGACCCTTCAACTCCTTACCGGGGCCAGCAACAAATTTTTTTAAGGTATCATATTGTTCAGAACATTATTCTGAGCAACATTTCTTCTACAATGCTTTTAAAATATTTCTCCTTTTCAAGATATTAATGATCAGAGCTTTGGACGTCTGGCCCCTTGAAACCTCTAATTACGTAACATATGACTTAGGTATGGTACTGTATAGATAAACAGTTGTACAATGAATAATTCTGATTCTATAATTAATAACAAATTATTTTTCAGTAAAGAGTTATTATAAGAAGACTGTAGAGCCTTCTTGGCCCATAATTTGAGGGGCCATCCCCTTTTTCATGATATCAAATAAAAGGTGTCGTAAATATAAACACACTTTGTTCAACAAGTGTTCACGAATTGTTGACTGTTCTAAAGATATCTGAACAACTTTGTTTTTGGGGCCGACCCTTCAACTCCTTACCGGGGCCACTAACAAATTTTTTTTAGGTAGCATATTGTTCAGAACATTATTCTAAGCATTTTTTGTTCTACAATGCTTTTCAAAATATTTCTTCTTTGCTAGATATTAATGATCAAAGTTTTGGACTTCTAGACCCTTGAAACCCTAATTACGTAACATATGACTTAGATATGGAACTGTATAGATATACAGGTGTACAATGAACATATTTGCTTCTATAATTGATAACAAATTATTGTTCAATAAAGAGTTATTATAAACAGACTTTAGAGCCCTCTTGGCCCCTAATTTGAAGCGCCAGCCCCCCCCCCCCCCTTTTTTTTTTTTTTTATATCAAATGAAAGCCCGTGGAAATTGAAACAACTTTTGCATTACATATTTTAACAAAATATTTTTACATCTAAAGATATTACAGAAAATGTGCGAAAATTCCGTGAAAAAAATTGGTGCTAATTTTCAGGTTCAGGCGAGCTTCGAGGCCTTGCGCTATTTTCATAATTGGAAGCATGAAGGGACAATTACAGACATTCATCTATAATCCCTGAAAATATCAAGCTTCTATCTTGATTAGTGTCGGAGGTGATGCGTGGACAAAATGACCCTTAAAAATTAGCAATATCGTCAAAATCTGAAACCGGAAGTGACGTCATCATTTAATTTATTAATATGTAGCGCCGATAATGTTCTATCAGTCCTGAAAATTTCAAGCAAATCGGTAGAATAGTTTTTGAGAAATAACGCTCCAAATAAGTCAGAAAAAGAAAAAAAAGAATAGTAAAGAAAAAGAAACCGTAGAATAAGAAGAGGGTCTTCCGTTGGAAACAGAAGACCCTAATAAAGAAAAGAAACCGTAGAATAACAATAGGGTCTTCCGTGGGAGAAAAAAAAAATAATAATAATAATAGAGGAAAAGAAACAAAGCAATAACAATAAGGTCTTCCGTTGGAAACGGAAGACCTTAACTAGACACGATCTCGTTGCGAGCAACGAGGAGGTCTTCCGTCCGATTTTAGAAGTTGAGATACAAGTGTAATCTTGATATTGCTAAAAAACAAAACCCATTTAAACATAACTTGAAAATAGAGGAAAAGAGGTTATTCATTCTAAATATTAGAGAGTATTTTGTTTGATGTGTAAGAGCTTTGATTGAAAAAACCCGTTAATGTTCTTGAGATATTTAAGAAAGAACGTTTTAGGGACTGACCACTTATCTCCTTAACGGGGCCGTTTAACGAAATTTGAAAGATTGAATATTGTTTAGTACATTATTTTGAGCATTTCTATCTCTATACTGCTTTTAAAAATATTATTCCTTTACCAGATATAGGTGAACATATAAGTGATGAGAATTCAAAATAATTATGTAATACATGAGAAAATCATTACATTGTATGGGTACATAACAGTACAATAAACATTTTTGCTTCTATAATCTATTACAAAATAACTTTCAGTATAGACCTATAACTTAAAGACTCTAGACCCTTCTTAGTCCCTAATTTTAGGGGTCAACCCCTTTTCCTTGGTATTCAATAGATGGTCACTTAAAACTACACATTTGTTTAAAAATTCGTTATTGTTCTTGAGATATTCGAGAAAGAAAGTTTCAGGGCCTGGCCCCTTATCTCTTTGTCGAGACCGTTTAAAGAAATTTTAAGAGTTGAATATTGTTGAGAACCTTATTTTGAGCATCTTTTCTTCTACACTGCTTATCAAAATATTTTTTTCTTTATCAGATATACGTTATCAAAGTTTTGAAATTCTGACCCCTTAAAATCCCTAATTACGTAACACATGCGAAAGTCATTATATTTTATGGGTACATTACCGTAAGATAAACAATTTTGCTTTTATAACTTCTTACAAAATCCTCCACAGTATAGAGCTATAAATAAACGACTTTAGGCCCCTCTGGGTCCCTCATTTTAGGGGTCAGCCCCTTTTTCTTGGTACTAAATGACAAATCACTTAAAACCACTTACATTTTGTTCAACAAGTGTTTAAAAAATCGTTATCGTTCTTGAGATATTTAAGGAAGAACGTTTTAGGGGCCGACCCCCTTATCTCCTTATCGGGGCCGTTTAACGAAATTTGAAAGATTGAATATTGTTTAGTACGTCATTTTGAGCATCTCCTCTTCTATACTGCTTATCAAAATAGTTTTCCTTCACTAGATATAGATGACCCCCAAAACCCCTAATTACGTAACAAATGAAAAAATCATTACATTGTTTAGGTACATAACTGTAAGATAAACATATTTGTTTCTATAACCTTTCACAAAATATCTCTCAGTAAACGGTTTTAGATAAAAGACTTCAGATCCATCTAGATCCCTAATTTGAGGGGCCAGCCCCTTTTTATTGATATCGAATGAAAGGTCATTTGATTTCAAACACATTTTGTTCAACAAGTGTTTAGAAATTCATCACCGTTCTTGAGATACATGGGAAAGAACGTTTTAGGGGCCGATCCCTTATCTCCTTATAGGGGCCGTTTAACGAAAGTTTGAAGGTTGTATATTTTTTAGTACATCATTTTGAGGATCTTTTCTTCTATACTGCATTTTAAAATATTTTTCCTTTCTGAGATATGGGTGATCAAAATTTTGGACTTTTGACCCCTAAAACCCCTTATTACGTAACAAATGAAAAAATCATTACATTGTTTGGATACACAACTGTAAGATAAACATATTTGTTTCTATAACCTTTCACAAAATATCTCTCAATAAACGGCTATAGATAAAAGACTTCAGACCCATCTGGATCCCTAATTTGAGGGGCCAGCCCCTTTTTATTGATATCGAATGAAAGGTCGTTTGATTTCAAACACATTTTGTTCAACAAGTATTTAGAAATTCATTACCGTTCTTGAGATATATGGGAAAGAACGTTTTAGGGGCCAATCCCTTATCTCCTTATAGGGGCCGTTTAACGAAAGTTTGAAGGTTGTATATTTTTTAGTACATCATTTTGGGCATCTTTTCTTCTATACTGCATTTCAAAATATTTTTCCTTTCTGAGATATGGGTGATCACAATTTTGGATTTCTGACCCCTAAAAACCCCTAATTACGAAACACAGGAGAAAATCATTACATTGCTTGGATACATAATTGTAAGATAAACATATTTGCTTCTATAATCTTTCATAAAATATCTCTCAGTAAAGGGCTATAGATAAAAAACTTTAGAGCCCTCTGGTCCCCTAATTTAAAGGACTAGCCCCTTTTTTCTGATATCAAACGAAAGGTCTTGCTAATATTAAGGTTTTTTACGTTACAAGTCTTAACAAAATATTTTTCAGAAAAAAGATAAACAAAGAAAACCTCGAAAAATTACGACGTTTTTTAATCTCAATTTTCGGGTCCAGGCGAGCTTCGGCGCCTTTCAAGCCAGATCAAAATGAAAATAAAATTACAAATCTACGATCTGTTGTCTACCATCCCTGAAAGTTTAAACTCAATATCTTTTCTCGTTTAGGAGAAGTTCTATGGACAAGCCACCCCTCTAAAAATCGCTAAAACGTCAATTTCTCAAAAACGGAAATGACGTCATCAATATAAAAAAATTCCAATAAGGTTCAGATCTTTATCGATCAGATCTGAAAGTTTTACGAAAATCAGTCCAGCCATTTTCGAGAACTTGCGTGCACAAAATTTGTAAGAAAAAAAATAAAAATAATAATAATAATAGGGAAAAAGAAACCGTACGAAAACAATAAGGTCTTCCGTTGAAAACGGAAGACCTTAACTAGACACGATATCGTTGCGAGCAACAAGGAGGTCTTCCGTCCGATTTTAAGAAGAATGACGTTGACCTTGATCTTCGTCAAAAACATATCTGGAAATGGGGTGGGATCTAAAAGAGCTATGGATGAAAGACTATAGACCCCTTTGGGTCCCTTATTTGAGGGATCAGCTCCTTTTCCTTCATTTCAATTAAAAAGTGTTTTGGTTTTAAATAATTTTTGTGCAATAAGTGTTTAGAATTTTGTTACCGTTCTTGAGCTATCTGGGAAAGATCGTTTTAAAAACTGATCCTATAACTTCTTTTAAGGTCAGGATAACAAACAATATACGGTTGTCGATTGTTAAGCATATTTTAAGCATCTTATGTTCAATATTGCTTTTCAGAATTTTCCTCTATATAGGAATCAAAATCAAAATTTCAGACTTCTGGCCACTTAAAATCCCTAATTACGTAACAAAAGAGTAAACAATTGCCATGTATAGGTCAATAACATTATGATGAACATTATTGCTTCTATAATGTATTACAAAATATTTCACAGTTAAATTGATCATTAAAAGAATTTAGAGCCCTCTCGGACCCTAATTTGAAGGGCCAGCCCCTTTTCTTGATGTCAAAAGAAAGCTCTTGTCAATTCAAACACATTTTATTCTAAAAGTGTTTAGAAGTTATTTACCGTTTTCGAGATATATGGAAAAGATCGTTTTAGGGGCCGACCCTTTAACTCCTTTTAGGGACCGGCTAACGAAGAAGTTATGGTTGCATATTGTCTAGGACATTGTTTTGAGCATCTTCTGTTCAAAATTGCTTTTCAGAATTTTCCTCCATTTTGAGATATTGAGGATCAAAATGTCGGATTTCTGGCCCCTTAAAATCCTTACTTACGTAACGAAGGAGTAACAATTATCCTGTGTAGATCACGTTATGATGAACATTATTGCTTCTATAATGTATTACAAAATATTTCACAGTTAAAAGTTATTATTAAAAAACTTTAGAGCCATCCCGGCCAGCCCCTCTTTCTTGATGTCAAATGAAAGCTCTTGACTTTATAAAGTTTTTTTGTTTTACATGTTTCAACAAAATACTATCAACAAAACAGATGTTGAAAGAAAACCACAAAAAATCACGACGCTTTTTTAACCGTAATTTTCGAGCTCGGGTGAGCTTCAGTGCTTTTGGTCACAGAACATTATATATACCACATGTCAGATCTACAACCTTTTGTCTACAATCTCTGAAATTTTGAACTCAGTATCTTAAATCGTTTAGGAGATTACCCCTGGACAAGCCGACCGTCTGAAAATCGCTAAATTGTTAAAATCTCAAAATGGGAGGTGAGAGAAAAAAAATAAAAATAATAATAATAACTAGATGGTTCTCGTTGCGAGCAACGAGTGGGTCTTCCGTCCGATTTTTGAAGAGATTTGATAAAACTCATCATTTTAAAGATAAAATCGTAAATCTGATCGAAAAATGAGTGAAAAATTTTTGCGGCACTCGGGACTTGAACCCGGGTCGCCTGGGCCATGTCCACGACTCTATCGACTGAGCTACTCGGACTCTCGCTTCACGACTTTGATTCTTAATATCTCGAGAATGCGTTGATCGATTTTAAAACAAATTACATATTCTGAATCAGTAAGAGGGTCACTATCAAACTTACAGAAAAAAATTAAAATATAATAAAGTTGAAAAAATCTATTTTTCATCTTTTCTTCCGGTGACGACCGGAAATGACAGCGGACGTTTTTATGACCATGTTGCACCAGAAAAAAGGGATGTCTATGATTACTGAAAAGTTCAGCCCTCTATCTTTACTCGTTTTTGAGAAACGTCGCAGACAAAATTGAATTTTTAAAAACGTTTTAGGACGATAACTTCTGACCGGAAGTGAATATCGAAAAATTGAAACGGCGGTACAAACTTCAGATAACGACACATCAACCCTTAAAATTTGAAGGAAATCGAATGAGCCATCTCCGAAAAATCGCCTGCACAAAATTTGTAAGACAAAAAAAGAATAATAATAATAATAATAATGATAATAAGAAAAGTGAAAAAGAAACAATAGAATAATAGAAGGGTCTTCCGCTAAAGACGGAAGACCCTAATAATAGGGAAAAAGAAACCGAACGAAAACAATAAGGTCTCCAGTTGGAAATGGAAGACCTTAACTAGACACGATCTCGTTGCAAGCAACGAGTGGGTCTTCCGTTTGAATATGAATTAATGACAGAGTTAAATTGATATGTTGACATTATTTTAAATCTTAAATTCAATAGATCCACCTAATAAGGTAAAACCAAAAAACGACCTAATTATATGGTACGAATTAACAATTTTCCGAATCAGATTTAGTACGAGTTAGTATATTAATTTTCTTTTAGGCTGATTTTTAGACCTGGATTGCAAAATTAAGATTTCCTGAAAAGGTCATTTTTAAACTGCAATATCTCTGCAATGTATAGTCCGAAATTTTGGAATCACTTCCGGTGACGACCGGAAGTGACGGACGACATGTTCATATTAAAATTAGATACGTTTAAAATATATCTTGATAAAAAAAAATCCAAATCTTTTAATTTGAAAATTTTTTAAAACGCAATTTTTTTTAAAATGCCATTTGCGCAGACCGGAAGTGAAGGACGATCATGTTTGTACCTGATGGCATCTAAGAATTCAAAAATCTATAATTCCTGAAATTTTCAATTTTCTATCCTTAATCGTTTTTGAGAAAAAGGGAGGACAAAATCACTTTTTGAAAAAAGATAACCGAATATATCGGCCGACCGGAAGTGTCTTCATCAACAAAAATGAACATGATAAAAGATCTTGATATTCTTTATTATTTATAAAAATTTCATTAAAATACGTTGTACCATATCTGAGATATTTGAGTTTAAAGAAAAATGTTAAGAAAAAAAGAATAATAACAATAATAGTGAAAAATAGAGAAAAAGAAAAATTAACGAAAACAATAGGGTCTTCCGTTGAAAGAAGACCCTAATAAAAGTGAAAAATAGAGAAAAAGAAAACTAACGAAAACAATAGGGTCTTCCGTTGAAACGGAAGACCCTAATAATAGGGAAAAAGAAACCGAGCGAAAACAATAAGGTCTTCTGTTGGAAACGGAAGACCTTAATAATTAGACACGATGTCGTTGCGAGCAACGAGGAGGTCTTCCGTCCGATTTTTGCAGTTGAGATACACGTATGACCTTGATTTTGCTTATAAACAGCTAAACATGATTCGGAAATAGAAACAAGGGGTCTTTATTCTAAGGGCCAGATGTTATTTTTTTCATGTGTAAAAACTTTAGTTGAAAACATTTAAACCCCTCTTGGCCCTAATATGCCCCCATTTTTTGATATCAAATGAAAGGTCATTTAATTTTAAACAATTTTTTTTCAACAAGTGTTTAAGAAATTATTACCATTTTTCAGATATCTGGGAAAGAATGTTTTAGGGGGCGATCCGTTATCTCATTATCGGGACCGTTTAGAGAAATTTTGATCAGTGCATATTGTTAAATAATTTATTATGAGCATCTTATCTTTTATACTGCATTTCAAAACATTTCTTTTTGAGATAAAAGCGATTAAAGTTTTGGACTTTTGACCCCTAAAAACCCCAAATAACTTAACATATGAGAATATTTAGGGTCTTCCGTTTCAACGGAAGACCCTATTGTTTTCGTTAGGTTTCTTTTTCTCTATTTTTCACTATTATTTAGGTCTTCCGTCTTCAGCGGAAGACCTTACTGTTTTTCTACTGTTTCTCATTCTTCTATATTATTTAATTATTCTTCTTGGTAGACACCCTTAATTTCTCAGCCATTTCTCCATCGATTTTAATGATTTTTACAGGGATGATGTCTTAGGTGAACCTCTCATTGCATACAACTTTTTGTCTGAAAATTCAATTCTGCTTCTGAATTATCTCCCTTTTTCATGTATCTTGGGACATGATATTGTCCACGCATCTCCTCAAAAACCGTTATAGTTAAAGACTTGAAATTTATATGCAAGATAGAGTGGTTATGGTAGATTTGCATGCTTGTTTTAGATTTGACTAGAAGTCATTGTCCTGGAAGCTCGCCTGAACCTGAAAATGTTGATGTTAACTTTTTTGACAGTTTTTTGGGAAATTTGAGATTTGATCACGAATGTCTTTCTTGTCATAAATATTTTGTTAACATATGTAGAACATTAAAAGTTTATATAAACAAGACCTTTCAACTGACACCAATCAAAAGGGGCTGACCCCTCATATTAGGGGCCCAGAAGGGTTTAAAGTCTTTCATCTATATCTCTTTAATAAGAAACATTTTGTAATGTGTTATAGAAGCAAAAATGTTAATCTTCTAGCTCTTTATCTACGCATGTTAAAAGTTTTCGGATATGTTACATAATTAGGGGTTTTAAGGGGCTAGAAGTCCAATATTTTGATCATTTATATCTTAAAAAGGAGAAATATTTTGAAAAGCATTATATAAGAGAAGATGCTAAGAATAGTGTTCGTAATAAAATTTAACCATCAAAGTTTCGTCAAATGGACCCTACAGGGAGATAAAGGGTCGGCCCCTAAAGCAATCTTTCCCAAATATCTCAAGAACGGTTACACATTTCTGAACACTTAATGAACAAAATGTGTTTAAAATAATAAGATCTTTCAGTTGATATCAAGAAAGAGGGGCTGAAAAAAAATAAAAATAAAAAAATGAAAAAAGATAAAGAAATAGAAGAAAATTGTCTGTTCAGAATCAAGAGATCTTTTTTTTTTTTCTTTTTACAAATCATTTAGCTGGTAAATAGCAAAATAAAGGTCATACATGTATCTCAACTTCTAAAATTGGAAGGAAGACCTCCTCGTTGCTCGCAACGAGATCGTGTCAAGTTATTATTCTTTTTTTTCTTAACATTTTTCTTTAAACTCAAATATCTCAGACATGGTACAACAGATTTTTATGAAATTTTGACAGGTAATAAAGAATATCAAGATCTTTTAACAAGTACATTTTCGTTGATGAAGTCACTTCCGGTCGGCCGATATATTCGTTTATTTTTTTTTTAAAAGTGATTTTGTCCTACCTTTTTCTCAAAAACAATTAAGGATAGAAAATTGAAAATTTCAGGAATGATAGATTTTTGAATTCTTAGATGCCATCAGGTACAAACATGATCGTCCGTCACTTCCGGTCCACGCAAACGGCATTTTTCGAAAAATTGCGTTTTAAAACTTTTTCAAATTAAAAGATTTGGATTTTTTTTCATTAAAATATATTCTAAACGTATCCAATTTTAATATGAACAGGTCGTATGTCACTTCCGGTCGTCACCGGAAGTGATTCCAAAATTTCGATTTTTGGAATTTTAAAACACATTCATTCTGTAGACATTTATGTGCTAAATACAAAACTGAAAACCGTTTTAAAATCGGACTATGCATTGCAGAGATTTTGCAGTTTAAAAATGACCTTTTCCGGAAATCTTAATTTTGCAATGCAGGTCTTAAAATCAGCCTAAAAGAAAATTAATATACCAATTCGTACTAAATCTGATTCGGAAAATTGTTAATTCGTACCTTATAATTAGGTCGTCCTTTACATTTCCAGGTTTTGTTAAGTCGTACTTAAAATCATTTGGGCTTTTAGTTAAGGCGTTTCATTAGATTTTTGGATTATTATAAAATCATTGTATTTGAAATGGTTTTACCTAATTAGATGGATCTATTGAATTTAAGATTTAAAATAATGTCAACATATTAATTTAACTCTATCATTAATTCATAATCAAACGGAAGACCCACTCGTTGCTCGCAACGAGATCCTGTCTAGTTTTTATAATGTTTGGTTAAAAAACTAAAATATGAACATATTTGCTTCTATAACACATTACAAAATATTTCTCAGTGCTATGGAAGAAAGACTTTAGAGCTCTTTTGGCCCCCAATTTGAGGACCCGGCCCCTTTCTCTTGATTTCAAATGAAAGGTCATTAAATATTAAACACATTTTGTTCAACAAGTGTTCAGGAATTGTAAACCGTTTAAGAGATATCTGGAAAAGAATGTTTAAGGGGCCGATCCCTTATCCCCTTATCGGGGCTGTTTAAAAAATTTCTGATGGTTGAATATTGTTAGAAACATCATTCTCGGGCGAGCTTCGGCGCTTTTGTTAACAGAACAATATACATGTATATACCACATGTCAGATCTACAACCTTTCGTCTACAATCCCTGAAATTTTTTATCTCAATTTCGAGCCCTACCGAGCTCCGGCGATTATTGTGCTATGCAAATATGAATGCTTTTGTACAAATTAGCAATATTTTGTCTTTCATCCCTGAAATTTTGAAGTCGATAACATTACTAGTTTATAAGAACACTATTGGACAAACCAACACCCTAAAAATTCTTAAAATGCCAATATCTCAAAAACGGAATGACATCATCAACCAAAAATATTTCTGATAAGGTTCAGAACATAGTTAGTGAGATCTGAAATTTTCTGAGATATCGCGTGCACAAAATTGGTAAGAAAAAAAAGAAAAAGAAGAAGAAAAAGAATCCGATGAATAACAATAAGGTCTTCCGTTGGAAACGGAAGACCTTAATAATAGGGAAAAAGAAACCGAACGAAAACAATAAGGTCTTCCGTTGGAAACGGAAGACCTTAACTGGAGCAAAGCTTGATGCAAAGCAACGACTGGGTCTTCCGTGAATATCGAAAGTAAAGCTAGAAGTTCCTCTAAGAAGCAGAGTTTTTAAACATAAACATATGAAATTAAAACAAAAAGAAAAAATCGAATTATGCTTGGTACGAGTTAACAAAATCTGAATGATTTCTTAGTACGAATTAACAAAAACCTTATCGATTTCAAGAACGACTTAGAAAATACAAAATCGAATGTGTTTAAGTACGATTTAACAATTGTCGAATTATTTTGGCACGAGTTAATTTAACTTTGAACATAAAATTATTTTCTTAACCAAGAATGTGGAATGCAGAAAAATCAATTTTTAAACCCCTATATATCTGTAATGCATCGTCCGATTTTAAAACGGATTTTTTGTTCTACAATGCTTATCAAAATATTTCTCCTTTTCTAGATGTTAAAGATCAGAGTTTTGGACTTCTGGCCCCCCTTGAAACCCCTAATTACGTAACATGTGACTTAGATATGGTACTGTATAGATAAACAGATGTACAATAAACTTTTTTGCTTCTATAATTAATAACAAATTATTGTTCAGTAAAGAGTTATTCCAAAAGTACTTTAGAGCCCTCTTAGCCCCCAATTTGAGGGACCAGCCCCTTTTTCTTGAAATCAAACGAAAGTCCTTGTAAATCTGAACAAGTTTTGCATTACATGTTTTAAAAAAATATTTACACATTAAAAGCTAGGGAAGAAAATGTGTGGATATTTCGTGAAAAAAAATTGGTGCCAATTTTTGAGCTTGGGCGAGCTTCGGCGCCTTGCCCATTTTTCAAAATATCAAATAAATAGGATCATCTACAGACATTCATCTATTATCCCTGAAAGTTTCATGTTTCTATCACAATTATTTTTGAGAAGTTACGTGGATAAAATGGTCCTTAAAAATTCATTAAATCATCCAAATCGCAAACCGGAAGTGACGTCATCAGCCAAAAATTTTAAAATATCAAGTACGTTTGATGCTCAATACGTACTGTAAGTTTCATCCAAATCGGTCGAGTTGTTTACGAGAAATAGCGTTCAAATAAGTCAGGAAAAAATAATAATAAAGAAAAGAAACAATAGAATAACAAGAAGGTCTTCCGTCGGAAACGGAAGACCCTAATAAAGAAAAAGAAACCGTAGAATAACAATAGGGTCTTCCTTTCGAAACGGAAGACCCTAATAATTTCTTTGGTGATTCATGCGGGTTATGAAGGAAGCGATCATTGCAGAAAAAATGTGGGTTTCAATATATACATGTATTTTTTCAGCAATGTCGCTACATGTACCTTTATATCCCGCATGGATCACCAAAGAAATCATTTCATTATTTAAATCTCTCTGGAATTTCTTTCAACTGGCTTTATTTTTGAAGTGTTAAGGTCATAAGAAATTAAGGGGGGAAATCAAGCCGTTGAAAATGACCTCGGGTATACATTTCACGACTTTTTGTCTTAATTTTCAAAGTTGAAAAGCACATCCGGATCAATATTCAACGTTCAAAAATGAACCCCGGGTCAATTTTCAGCCCGGTGTTGTAGCATAAACTTTTCCCCGCATAAACTTTCCCACCGGGGGCCCGGATATTAGGTTCCCCTACCCCCGGAAAGATGGGCCTGGTATAGAATCCCTCAGGAAGAAATGCCCAGGCCCAATCCCTAGGAAAAATATACTTTTATAGAAAAACCGACTAAATGACAGTACGCTTTATCCCCTTCTCATTTTAAAACTATATATCCGTGTCTGGTTCTAGTATTAGAATTTTATGTCTCAGACAGCAACAATTCTTATTTCATATTTCGATTTTTAAGGTGGTATAGGACACCTCCATATTGTGACGTACTTCTTATCGAAATAAACAATGAAATAAAGTATAATTTTATTAATAATTTCTTTCCCAGAATTGTTATCAAACAGCGTAGCGTAACGGGTTAGAGCATTCACTACGAAGATGTAAGTCATGAGCTCGAATCCTGCTGGCCAGGGGCTTTTATAGTTTTTACCTTTCCAAAATTTTTAAAACATTTTTGGTCAAATATTGTAAAATTTGAAATTTCTAAAACTTTGAAACTATTTTGATTGCAATGTACTCTCATCCACATCAATATTGACAGGTGCTCCATACCATAACTTATAGGTTTGAATTTTCAAAAAAAAAACTATTTCTTTGAGAGATGTGATTTCATGTATATATTTAGACATGTAATCACTGTAAATGTACATATTATGGCGCATTGGCGTTTTATATCTTTGCAAGTGTAAGCAAAACGTGCATTTATTATCAGCCCAGATTTTAGTTATTCTTGAAAACACTGACAGTAAACATGTCAAATGTCGATGCAATCCGGAAACAGGAGTGGGAAAATCTATACCAGGGCGATTTTTCCGCCTGGGGGTAAACTCTTTACTGATTTTGATTTTAGGGAAATAATATGCTGGGGTGCATTTTCCCCTAGGGAGGAAAACCTACATTGGGGTTTTTTGCAAGTGAGAAAAACTATGCGGGGGTGGGGGGGGGGCAGTCTATGCTACAACACCAATAATCAATATTCTTCGTTACACCGTCTGGAATAACATCGCGGTGCGTATTAGTCAGACAGAGCGTTATTGCTCGTAGTCCGATGCATAGCATAACGTTCACGTCTCATCGCACAGGACGGAGTAAAGCTGAAACCAGCTAAATGACTGCAGGTTGTCTAAGTCTAATGTTTAAGTCTAATTTATTCAAATTGATATACATTTGTGAAATGTGAAATGATCAATATTCCTATTTATCATAGCGTCACAAATGGTAGAGTTCACATTATTTGACCTGTCCGAGGTTCGTGCAACACTTCAGTTTCGGAAGGAGTTAATCCCATTGGAATGAGCCGAAACGTTCACAAACGGATACTGTTTTATCTGAGCAATCTGGTCATGCTCGCCATTTTAACCAGTCTATTAACTGGCTTTAACTTGATCCAGTTTGAAAATTTGGACCAGTTTACACGGACCGGAGTGCCACGGCCGAGGCAGACCGAGGCTGAGTGGTGTTCGACCGTACTGCAGGGGCAGGTCGATTCGGACAGCAGCACAGTGGAAGATCTCTTTGCTCTGGTATGTATTTCATTTTCAGAACTATTTTGATGGATATTATAAAGAATAAAAATTGTATCTTTTTTAACGAAAATGAAATATTTACACGATATACAGATTGCTTAATGTTTTACCTTTATATTAGTAACTTAGGTGGAAAAGTACAATGGCAATATAACATGATATAACGTACGGCCGGTGTAACGAAGAAGACCAAAGGTGTTGAATAAAGACCTTGTCCGTTGAAAATTGACCCACACCGTATAATTTTTATCATTATGATAGCAGTTCATTCAGAAAATTGAAGAAATGTAAAGTTTCTATTACAGATATATTTGACGATTCCTTTTGCGATTCCATGTGTTCTATTTCCAAATGTTCTGTTAAAAACCATAAAATTACAACAAAACTTTATGATAAACATGACTTCAATTTTTCTACAGTCAGTTAAAGCATATCTTTTACAACATACACCATAGCATAGCATAGCATTGAAATCTCATAGCATAGCATTGGAATCTCATACCATAGCATTGGAATCTCATACCATATCATACAATCTCATAGAATCTCATTCGTCATAGCATACCATAGCATACCATACAACATGATTTTAACTCGGTTTTAAATGTTTTTATTTGAAAGAATAAATGTTCACATTGCAGATTAGAAGTAAACTTTGGTTTCTTATCATTTTACTTCGAAATATGTGGAACTTTTCTGTGTATGGAGGCGTTTTTGTTCAAATATCATAGCATACCATAGCAAAGCATAGCATACCATATCATTAGACCCTTCATTTCAATTTCTCATAGCATAGCATACAAATCTCATAGCATTGCATCGAAATCTCATAACATATCATTCAAATCGCATACCATAGCATAGCATGAACTTGTAAAAGATATGCATGAAATGACTGTATATACAACTTTCCTTACTACCTTCATCACCTGCATATGGAGGTTTTGTCTCTCAGTTAATTCGATACGCAAGGGCATGCTCTTCGATTGAACAGTTTCTAAGGCGATGCAAGCTACCGTACTGACAAACAGGTTCATAAAACAGACTATCAACAGTCTCGTTTGAAGTCATCTTTTTGTAAGTTCTATGGTCGAAACAACAACCTTGTCAGCAAATACAATCTTCCACTGGGTCGCATGCTGACGGACGTTTTTCATACTAATTGTTAGACCATAATTAATCATCTTATTGTCTACTGACTTTTCCGTTTTTCCCGATTACGACAAAGAGCACACGGCGGATGTGACCGGTTAGCACTGCTCACTCCTCCAAGGCACCTGATCCTACCTCAATTTTTTTTAGTGATCCGTGTTTGCTCTGCTCCTGTTTTGTAATTTACTTTTGGACTTTTGAATTTGAACAGTGTTCTTTATTACCACATGTCATGAAACTAGTTCAAAATTCAACAGCAAATAAGCACAAATTAACAAATTTATATTTATAACTAGGATTTATTAAGCCAAAATTTACAATTTTTTTCATATTTATTTTTGAGATTTACATGTTTACGTGCACATTTTCATGCATACATGTACTTTTTTTCTGAACAATGCTTTAGAACTTTATATTTATACTTATCTTGAATGCCGTTATTTTTCAGTGTTTTATTTTGCTGTGAAAACGTGCTATTAGGATAAATCAGGATATGTAACTATATATGATGAACATGATTGAAACAAATAGTTATTTTTTTCTAGGAATAAACAATTCTACTTAATGAAATATACAGTAAGTTAGCTATCTAATTTTGTACAGATAACAATATTGTAATTTTGCTTCGCTAGTTTCTTAATAGCTTTGTTCACAAAAACTTGACAGAAGTTTATTAACCATAATTGTTTTCGCCAATGAAATGCATATAATCAACTTATCAAAATAGAGGTTAGATGTATAATGGAGTTCAGACACCATGATTTAAATTACAAGTTTTGAGCATACAAAATCAATTTTTGATTGAAACACAGGTATGTATGGACGATAATTAAGCCTTTTAATTAAAAAGAGAAAGAGGGGGTAACTAGGGTAGGGTAGGGTAGGTAGGGTAAGGAGTTGCCCCCTCCCACTTTTTTTGGGACCATGTGAAAAATTGAAGTACAAATTACATCGACACCGTCTCTCTTTTCTCTCTCTTTTCTCTCTGTCTCTCTCTCTCTCTCTCTGGGGGACATTTTCGTGCAGATCCTACAGTACCATAAAATGATTCATCCAACACAGCAATCAACACTCATCGATTTCGAATGCGTTACTTTTTATCCACTGGTTTTTAAGTTACTAATTTTTAAAAATATTTCATATTCAATCATGGTAGGACCTCATTTGTCAAAACCGGCATACGCCGAATGCGCCGATTGACCTTTGGTAACCCGGCCTGTTGCTTCATTTGACCGTGGACGGTTCGCCGCCGTACGCCGATCTCGCTGGTCTTTCCAGACCGGCGAGGAATTCGCCGGGTTTTTTCAATTATGGTGGATAGCTCACGTATAAGTGATAAATGTAAAGTTTTGTTTATAAATCGGCATATTAATTAATTATATGTATATGCAATGAATAAACACATGTTCATTCATTACGTTATAGTATAATGTTTAATTTATCTACATTACACAACCATACTTCCATGTACATACAAAGCAGACAAAGACTGCAGAATGCATAATTAGGCTATCATTCTGCCAGATAAAATTCTTTTAAATTTTTGTGTGGAAAAAAATTGTATTTTGTGGAACTTTTAATTTTGACTTGTTGCATATGTTACCATGGTCACATAAACATTTGTGACATTTTACGCCGGTTTATTTCATTTGTCAATTCACCGTTTAATGCCGGTCACATGATCGGCGTATTTCGGCATACGCCGATATGGGACAAATGAAGTCCGCCCATCTGATTAGAGCTGCGTTGGTGCATCTATTTACCCAAATGGATCCAAAATAAATCCTAATGGACCTAAACATGGTGACAAAATTAATTTTAAACAACTCAACCCGTTTTTTATTGCTAATGGGTTTGTCCTTTAGAAAAACCTTGAACCAAATTTGTTCCACATCTGTTTAGCAAATAAAACGAATAATGTGTCAAATGGGGAGGGGGGGGGGGGGGGTCACGTATTACTTGTGCAATAATCTCAGAATGTTTATTTTTATAGTTTATGCTTCTTGACATGAAAAGAAAGTTTCCAATTACACTGGTACAGCTTCCATCATTTTCGCACATGCGATAGTTTTAAACAATTCTCATAGCATGTAGACCTATAAATTTTGAAAAATACATGCAATCAAAATTTTAAATCTTGATTGTTCCCTACGCATGAAATCGGCATTGTGAACAAATCGGCAACCTGTTATCCCTATACCTTTGATCGTATAGAATACATGTACATATCTTTCTATATTGAACACAATGCCGTGCTTTTGACTCATAAGTGGCTCTTTATTCAGGAAGAGGAGTCTTAACATTTTGAAATTTTTGTATAAGTTACGTATGATGTGATAATTTCTCAATGATTAGTTTATAAACATATTGTATAACTGTATACATAAAAAAGATATAAGTAATACTTATATTCATTGTTGAAACCGGACTGATAATTTTATTTAGATTAAAACATATCTTACATGTAGATAATAATCTTCATTCGCGAATCTGGAGGGGAGGGGAGTGGGTCTGGACAATCCCCCCCCCCCCCCCCCACCATTCCTCGGAAAAATTGAGGCTTATTAAATTAACATCGTAAACAACGTCAGGTGCCTGTGGAATTAAGCTATGCCGATTTGCCTGAAAAGTAACGTTAATGGCCAGTATTTGTTGGACATCTTTATCAAAGATTATGACAAGTTTATATAATTAAGGGACAATCATTATACCCCGATAAAGGGCCGGGAAGAGTGGGCGTTGATGTCAGTTTTCTGTTCTAGTTCACTTTAGAACAAATATCATATTTTCTTAAGGGACAAAAAATTCTGACAGTAAAGACTAATAATTAATCTGTCCTTTGTCGGTAACTTGAATAGCGAGCGGACCACATAATTCTATTCGCCATTCGAATTGTGAATAGTGATAAACGAATAGAACTCCAACATCTGAATGCCATTAGAGCGATATGCAATAAGCGATATTACAAATGGAAAAATGATATACAAAGTTTGTTGAAAAAACAAACTTTACATAAAAGGGTAACGCGTTATTTCGCCCGTATTAAGATTTGCCTCGATTTCGAGGTATGATTGTATAGTGTATTACGACGTCGGCATTCGCTATAAATAGTTATCAAAGTACTGAGAAAGTACTGGAAAGCCCTAAGCTAACCTCATTGCCACTTTTTTTCAAATGTAAATTGCAAATTAAATGTTATTATTTTTTATTCATATACAAAATGTACAGAAAAAACTTGTTGCATGAAAATCCGTCATATTGTATGAGGCCCTGACATTATATTTTATGTATTTATTAAAGGTTTGAATAACAGGTGTTCGTATTTATTAAAACCAGTAATCTATTGGTTAGTTGTTGGTCACCTTGTCATGTGACATTAAATATCCATTGCACGGGTTTTAACTGACCAATGTTGGCACTGAAAGTTACAAGCCATTCGAAAGCTCTTTTCAGTGCAGATAACACGTCTTTGTTTACTCTCTCGATATCTCTTTTCCACGGAATATGGGCGATTCGGGTGATGAAATTAGTATAGACACGATAAATTACTGAAAGACAGTTCAGGAGGGACTTCTTCATTGGAAATTTCGAACATTGTCAAACTCTTAACGGGAGTCATACAGTCTCAATTCAAAACGTTCTCTGGGCAATTGAAAGTGGAGGAGTCAGAATCTATTTCGAAGAAACTCAAAGAAAGCTCTCTACATAATATTAAATCTGAAGGTAATGAGTTCAGTTTGAGTTCAACGCCGATTTGTTGGAAGGTTTAGAGAAATTAGAGTCGAGAGCGTTTGACCTGAATGATTCTGAGTCATTCGAGTCATTTTCGAGTTAAGTAAAAAATTGAGACATACGCGTAGCCGATTCGTCACCCGCTAGATGAAAAACCGTCAACAAATATCAGTGCAATGAAATCGCAGACAGCTCCGATGATGGAAAGAAGATTCGCACCGCTGAAAACAAGTCGCTCAGACACCATAAACAAAATAAGAGATTTCAGCCATACGGGACACGTAAAACATATCCAGCGGTAGCGGCGGGATCCCCAGCTCAACTTGCTTTTCCTGGTGTCTCTAATTATTTTCAGCTCTTTCATTTCAACCATTTCTTTACGGCCAGGACAGAAACAAACAGACAAGGAGGCAGCTTATGCCGTATGACGTCTGTTTCAGTTGCTTTGCAACAGGGCACTGGAAGTCCAACTGTCCAAAGGGAAAGGCCACACAAAGCCAATGATAAGTACTAGTATACAAATTGCTCAAATTGTGTTGAGGGAAAAAGTAACAAGGATTATAGTACAAAACATAGTTTGAAAAGGCATTACAGTTAATGGGAAGAGATTGGGGCTTTTCAAAATATATTGATAGTAATTTATTCTGGTTATGGAAATTCCTTTTGTCTCTATTCCACCGACTATTAATATAGGCTGTGTTGTAGATCATATATTGTAAGTCCTTTCCTCTCAGCATAGTAGAGGACAGGTCGAAAAAGAGGTTGATCAATTGTTATTTCCATACTTACGTCGACTCGATATATCCCAGTGAACTTGAAATAAAAGATACCACAGAGTCTGCGTCATCTGTTTCATATTTGGATATTTTACTGGAAATGGACATTGATGGTAACCTAACAACAAAACTTTATGATAAACGCGATGACTTCAATTTTTCTATAGTCAACTTTCCTTACTTATGTAGCAATATACCTTCATTACCTACATATGGTGTTTTTGTCTCTCAGTTAATTCGATACGCATGGGCATGCTCTTCGTATGAACAGTTTCTAAGGCGAGGCAAGCTACTGACAAACAAGTTGATAAAACAGGACTATCAACAGGCTCGTTTGAAGTCATCTTTTCGTAAGTTCTATGGTCGATACAACGACTTTGTCAGCAAATACAATCTTCCACTGGGTCGCATGCTATTGGACGTTTTTCATACTAATTGTTAGACCATAATTTATCACCTAATTGTCTACGGACTTTTCCGTTTTTTCCCAATTACGACAAAGAGCACACGGCGGGTGTGACCGGTCAGCAGAGGATGCTCACTCCTCCTAGGCACCTGATCCTACCTCTATCATTCTGGAGGTCCGTGTTGCTCTGCTTTGAATTTGTATTTCGTTTTATGGATTTTTGAGATGGTTGACGGTTTGTTATTGTCATTTTTTCATTGATACTAGATTTGAGTCGACTTAATAATATGTGAAATATGAAAAATAAAGTTTGAAGATTGAAGATTGGAAAACAGCTTTGGATCATTTTGAAAAAAAGATACTTTTTGCCTAAAATTCGATTTCAAATTTGGTTATCATCCTACATACATTTCTCAAGGTTTTCAGAAGTATCTTGGGTTCTCATGGAATGATAAATATTATTGTTATACTGTCCTTCCGTTTGGCTTGTCATCTGCTCCATTCATTTGTCTTGGACCTATTGTCAAATTTTGGAGAAAGAAGGGTATAAAGATAGTACTTTACCTATATGATGGTTTTGTGTTTGCTCCATCCTAACATGAATGTATGTCAGTTTCTGAATTTATAAAAAGCAATTTATCAGAATTTGGACTAATCACCAATTTTGAAAAATCTATATTTTACCCGACGCAAAATTTAGAATAGTAAGGAATTTTGTGGGATTATGTGGGGTACGGCGCATTTATGCCTTCTATTTCAGCATTACCTGCAGCAGATGAATACGTGGCTCTATATATAATCTCGGTCTCAATCGCTAAAGATTACAAGTCATCAAGTAAAATTCACTTAGGACCTCCTTCTATAAGTATGGTCCATCAGTAATCAGGATTAAAAGACCCATGTGAATCAGCTTAAGTAAAATTAACAAAAAGGGCACAGTACGAGAGACACCAGATCATTTGAAGTTATTGGTTCAGATATACAAATCGAACAATTTGTATAATCTGCGTATGTATGTGTTTGTTGGGGTTTATAGGTTTCCTCAAATTTTCGAAGCTTGCAAATATTAGATTTAAGGATGTATCATTTAATGATGTTTGTATGAAAATGTTAATATTGTCAAAAGCAAGAGAGTTGTTTATAAAGAAGGTCACGAGTTTTATATTGCTAAAACTCACGGTGACACTTGTCCTGTACATGTACATACGTTGGAAGAATATAAAGTATTGTTAGGTGTTGAAGTTAATTCTTCAGAGCATCTTTTCAGATCGTTGACATTCTGTAAAAATACTAATGTTTATAAAGTTAGAAGTGATAATCGCCCTTTGTTTTATACCAGGGCACGAGAAATTTTCTTACATGCTTTTGAAGAAATATGGTTAGATTAAAGTAAATTTGGTTTATCTAGCCTAAGATCACGCGTGGCAACTTGAGCTGCAGCGGCTGGTATTAATGATAAATTGTTTGAAAAGCACTGGCGGTTGAGGTCCGAAAAAGCTAAAGATGGTTATGTCAGAGAAAGCATTTAGGATAAATTATTTGTAACTCAAAACTTGGATATCTAAATTTTCACATACAATCACTCTTCTTTGTCTTTCGAAATAAGTAAACTGCATTTTCAGAGCGCTTCACATCCTGATATACGTGTTTGTGTTTATTTTATAAATTATTAATGTTCGTTTGAGTGGAGCGAATAAAAACATAAAATTATTTTGAAGAGAGGAGTTTGTAACATATGTCGCATTATAAATTTAATAAAAAATCTTAATTTCCAACATGACATTTTTGTTCTTTAATTCTAATTCTTTGTTGCTGTTTCTTTTGCTTTAAGCTGTACACGCTAAAATTTGCGTCAATTATGAATGACAATGAAAACACATTATGTTTGTTAACGTATAAAAGTTACATTCTGCTGTTAATAACAATGCTAAATTCAACTGCGTTACGAAGATATACAATTTTAATTAGTAAAAAAATATTTATTTCTTGCCAGAAAAGTAATGCCTCCTTTTGAATATCAATCAATTACGTGCTACCGACTGCTTATTTTAGATAGATATACAAAAATAGGTAGGGGGTCAACACCTTCATTATTGCTATTTGTGTGTGAGCTAACAGGAGCATACATGTATTTACTTTCCTGGAACAATGACTTATGGTTTTTCCTTAAGGACTATTTTCAGTTTGTGCGAGTGTTATTCTATCTAAACAGGCAAGAGTAAAGGTATAGTGAATGAAAAACGTATTACACTTATATGATACACGATTATATTTCAAATCAACAACTAGTGTTTTTATCCCGTGTAGAGCTTTAAGATTAGTGTCATTTTTCCAAAGAGTCACCGGTGTGAGAGTGTCATAACCTTAATTGTGTTAATTGAATGTGTGAGTGAAAGATGCGCGTTGTGAAAAAGAGTCAGTTTGAGTCTTGAAAATAAAATGAGGGAAAGGTATTCATGTTCCATAGCCAATGATCTATACATTGTACTTTTGTTTTTTTTTTGTTAAAGATGCCTCCAGACTTTGAGCAAACATTTAAGAATCCATGTTTCTACGACGCTTGTCACCAGACTAATAATGGAACAAAAAGGAAGCTCCGCTGTCTCCCTTTTTTCCATGTGTTGGGCGTAGACAAGTGTGGTTCAACAGATTTATATTATCGCATAGTTCGCCACCCACAGATCCTCCCAAATAGTGGAGTCCTTCATAAAGAAACCTCGTGGTGGTCGTGGCGGCGGTATGGTAAGTGTAACGTTTCTGAATTCGATATGGGATTTGGCTGCTCTGCCTGAGCAAATCAAATGGTGAATTAAATAATCAATTTCCTCAATCAATGATTTTTAGCTCACCGACACGGAGTTTATGCTATACCCCCGGCGTCGGCATCCGGACCTGGTTAAAGTTTTTGTTGCAAGTCGTGTATCTAAGTTTTTACTTGTCGTATCTTCATCAAACTTGCATGGATAATGCATCTGGACCTACTTAAGGACTTGAAAGACTTGGATGCTGAATCTGGGCCATGAATTTCAGATGCTGGAGGACGTTAAGGTTTTTTGAGTAGGTTAAAGTTTTTGGTGCAGGTCCCCTTTGATAGCAATTTCTAAGTAACTACTAATCCTAACTTCACCAAACTGGCATGGATGGTGCGTCTTATGATACTGATGCACATGACAGGCTTAAATGCTGAATCTGAGCCGTAGGTTTCGGATGCTGGAGGATGTTAAGGTTTTAAGAGCTGGTTAAAGTTTTTGGATCAGGTGCCCTCTGATGATTATATCTTAGTTATTACTGGTCCTAACTACACCAAACTTGCAAGGATAATGCGTCTTATGATACTGATGCACCTGACAGGCATGAATGCTGAATCTGACCTATAGGTTTCGGATGCTGGAGGAAGTTACTGTTTTAAGAGCTGGTTAAAGTTTTTGGAGCTGGTTCCCTCTGATGATTATATCTTAATTATAACTGGTCCTAACTTCACCAAATTTGCATGGATGATGTGTGTTATGATACTGATGCACCTGACAGACACGAATGCTGAGTCATAGGTTTCGGATGCTGGAGGAGGTTAAGGTTTACAGAGCTGGTTAAAGTTTTGGAGCAGGTGCCCTCTGATAATAATATGTTAGTTATAAATGGTCCTAACTTCACCAAACTTGCAAGGATGATGATACTGATGCATCTGACAGGCTTGAAAGCTGAATCTGAGCCATAGGTTTCGGATGCTGGATGAGGTTTAGTCTTTTGGAACAGGTCATATGATTAATAGATCATAGTACTATTTCAAACTTGCATAGTGTATTTAATTGTAGTATAAATGAATCGCAGAGGTAGCTTCAGATGCAGAGCATGATCTCCATTATCAAGGATGCTAAAATATATCTTAGTTATTACTGGTCCTAACTTCATTAAACTGGCAAGGATGGAGCGTCTTATGATACTGATGCACCGGGCAGGCATGAATGCTGAATCTGAGCCATAGGTTTCGGATGCTGGAGGAGGTTAAGGTATTAGGAGCTGGTTAAAGTTTTTGGAGCAGGTTCTCTCTGATGATTATATCTTTGTTATTACTGGTCCTAACTTCACCAAACTTGCATGGATGATTCGTGTTATAATACTGATGCACCTGACAGGCTTGAATGCTGAATCTGAGCCATAGGTTTCGGATGCTGAGGTTTAGTTTTTTGGAACAGGTCACATGTTTTATAAATAATAGCTTGCATAGTTTATTTAACTATAATATAAATGAATCGCAGAGATAGCTTCAGATGCAGAGCCTGATCTCCATTATCAAGGATGCTAAAAAAATCTCCTACCTTACTCAAACCTGCTTGATAGACGTGTTTGTTGTTTAATGATATAACATGATTCCTATGATATAGTATTGTATGATATGATACACTATTGTTTTATATGATACAATATTATATCATATATTATATTGTAAAATGTGATATGATATGATATTGTTTTAATTTTTTGTACATTATGATACATGTACGTCCCCCTAACAAAAGAAATAACCCGGAGGGAGATTTCTTCCGCCAGGTGCCCGGTATAAGAAATTACCCTTTAAACTCTCCTTGGTCAGACGAACCTTCTAGTGACACACCAGTCGGAACATCGCTATTAAGAAATAGAATTAAGGGATCATTTCCCTTACCGGCTTGGAACACCACAACAGTTATTGAACAAAATGTACACGATTAACATAACTACACAGAATCGTTTGATTGTTGCAAACAACAAATCAATACTGGTCAATATAACCTCCATCATCAATAATAATCAATATTAAAGTCAAATACAATCACCACCAAATGAATAATAATCAATAATCAAATTAAAATACAATCATGATTAATGAATGTCGACCAAAATTGTCCATTGGCCAATGTTAAAAGTTCAATATAATTCAAATATAATGTCCAGGATTAAATGTCAATGTTCACATAAACATGTTTAAGACTATTATAAAACACATAAGCACACATAATAAATTTACACAGTCAAGCATATATATAGAGTTCACAATAAAGTTTTTCGGCGTCCACAGAATAACATCAAGTTCAAATAAGGCGAATCGGTGATCGTATAACGCCTATACAGAATCGATCGGGATTATGTCTACGTAATTAAGAATCCATGAATTCCAATCGAATTTCATAGTCCTCCAGAATTAATTTCAAATTATAAAATTTCACATTCACAATTTTTCAAAGATTCATCACATCCACAATATTTAATTAATTTGTACATCAACGGCACTTACGGCACTTACGGCGCGGATGGCGAGGTGACATCTCGCGGAACACCTGCTGCATTCCTCTATTCCTTAGACATCAACGACTTTCCTTCTAGGTATTTACGTGCCAATTCCGGGTCTGGTCCGTAACATTCGGGCCACGGTAAATCATAGTTCCTCTCCTCTTCAGTCATCTGGCGCGCTAATTCTGCAGTTATCGATCCAGTACTGCGAACATTGGTACGAGCTCCTCGTTTTCCAATTTGTCGAGGTTTTTCAGGGGTCGGGGCGTCCTTCACTAATGATTTCATCTCAACAGTCTCTTTAGAGTTTCGCTTCCCAGGATTCACACGATGCGAAAAGTCTCTACCAGAACTTTTCTCATCTCTGTCACTACCCCTTTTCGACAACCTGACCAGCAACCACAGCACATATCTCCTAACTTTTTGATAGTTTTGCGTTTCATAATACAAATTCCAAATATAATTATCACTGCCAAAATCAAAAATACATAGAACCAAATACTTCCCACCCAAGGTGGTGATTCCATAGGTTGTAAATTACTGTCTACTGGCAATTCCGCCATTAGTGTGTTAATAGGGAAAACTTTTATATCTTTTAATTTATCAGGAGTTTTAATGTGTCCTGTATCTGGATATTTTAGTCGTCGGTTCATATGTTTCGAGTATGTTAAATATTTTAAATCATTTACAAATGTTCAAGGCGCTACGTCCGCATTTTCTATTCCGCGGTATTTTATTATCCATTCAAATGTCAAAGGAGATATCACATCAGACTTATTTATTAGCAAGCATAATATATACAAAGCCATGAATATTTGATATTATTGACATCTATAACACATTATACCAATGCTTTCATCACGTCTGCCATAATAGCAAGGCAATTCTCTACATGCTGTTGTTTACTAACAACTCTATTCTTATGAGGTTTGTGGATTGGTTTACCCGGTTTGGCGTTTGGGGTGAAGCCTAGACCTACGTTAGCATTTATTTCACAAATTTCCATATCTTCATCCAAGGGTACATTTGGGGTATCTAAGGGTATCTCATATTCTTGATCATTGTATTCACTTTGTTCTGACTCAGGGTTCTCATCCGATCCTGACTCTACAGTCTGATCCTGCTCAACATTACACTGCTGTTCATCCATGATCTTCTTAGCTCTTATGCGTCTTTGAAGTTCAGCGAGGGGTATGTCTTCGTCTGAAGAATCTTCTCTCTCACGTTGTTTGAACTGTATGGCTCTTTCTAGTGGATCGGGCTGCATCTCGTCATCATTTTCCGAAGATACCTCCTCTTCCGGTGGCACCACATAATTGGCTTTTCTTAAAGTCTTAAAGTTCTTCCGCCATCTTCAGTATCTTGTGAGAGGGGCCAGTGCGAAATATCTGCTAGTCTCAATTGCCGTGCATGACACTTGGTAGTGGATCCCGTTAATTGATCCTTAACCACAAAGCTAACTGGTCCTTTCTGTTCAATAATTCGGTAATAAGGGAGCCATTTCTTATCTAGTTTATTTTGTCTCCTGTTGTTCTTGAGGTAAACTGGGTCTCCTACCTGAAATTCTTCATCTTTACTCTTCTTATCAGCATGTGCTTTTTGTTTCTACTTGGCCTCCTTCATATTGCAATGCACTAACATGAATGCCTTATGTTGTTCTTGAAACGCGATCTTATGTTGATCTTCTCCGGCATATCTTCGGCGAGGTTTCATTAAAGTGTCCAGAGGTAAAACAACGTCTCCATTGTAAATATGGGGAAAACTTTGATGACTCATTCGGATGAAATCGAATGGCTGCTAATGTCTGATTAATATGAATGTCCCATGTTTCAGCATTGTCCGTTATCTTCTTAGCCATTACGTCATGAAGAGTCCGATGGAATCTTTCCACTTTACCATTGCCTTGAGGACTGTAGTAAGATGTCGTGACGTGGTTAATGTTCAGTTCTCTCAATGTTTCTTCCACTTTCTTATTCACATTTTCTGTTCCATTGTCTGTGAGAATTTGAAGAGGACAGCCATATCTCGGGTATATTTCTTCCAATATAAGATGTACTATATTGTCAGCTGATTTATCAGGAACGGGGAATGCTTCTGGCCATCCAGAGTAAATGTCAATGAATGAAACTATATACTTGTTTCCTGACAACGAAGTTGGATATGGTCCTGACAAATCAAGTCCCACCTTAGCCATGGGAAATGTTGGTATGTCTGTCTCCTGAAGTGGGGGTTGAGTCCTCTTATTGCTCCTCGTTTGGCATACTACGCATCCTTCTATATAAGAATACAACCTCCTGTATAAATTTGGCATGTAGTATTTTTGTCTGATTACGTCATACGTTTTGTCCACTCCCATATGTCCAAGTCCATCATGGTATTGCTGTACCACCAAAAATTCCAACTCACGTGGTATATACAGGCGAAGTCTTGGGCCTTCCGAGTCTCCATCTGAAAGATAATACATTAAACCATCTATTTCTAAGAACTTCTTTTCTTCAGTTGCCGTTGCTGTTCCTTTGTTTAACCGGTTCTTCAGTTTCTTGATCTGCTCATCGTTTTGCTGACTTTCCTTGATATTGATATCTTTCGGTAAATCAATGAAGGGTTTGATCAGTTCATCATGCTGCTTAACTTCACACTTGGCTAATCTTTTAGGCGAGAAAGCATTTGAGTTTAATACGTTCACTTCAAGGAAATTGTCTTTAACATCTGGTTCATCACATTCTGATTGTTCTTCATCTTCATCCTCATAGAGAGTGGATGGTAACCTGGATAAGAGATCCGCACAGCAGTTGAATCTGCCTTCAATGTACTCTACCTTACAGTTGTATCCAGCGATACTCACTGCCCATAATTGAATCTTCTTATTCTGAATTTGAGATTCTAAGATGTATTTTAGCGGTTTGTGATCCGTCCTTATAGTAAACTGAGCACTGTGAAGGTAATGGTCTAGCTTTTGAAGAGCATAGTGAATTGCGAATGCTTCTTTTTCTATGGTTGACCATTTCACTTGGGTTTTACTCAGCTTGTGGGATAGGTAGTATATCGGCTTATCTTCTCCTTCATCAGTCTTCTGTGTTAGGCAAGCACCAATACAATTGTCACTGGCATCGGTGTACAAGATGTATGGCTTATTAGTATCTGGATATGCTAACAGAGGTACTACTGTTAAACTCTCCTTAAGGAAGTCAAATGCTTCTTGACAGCAAGGTGTCCACTTAAATCTGGCATACTTTCTGGTTAAGTCAATCAGTGGCTCCGCAATCTTGGAGAAATTTGGTATGAATCTTCTATAATAACTACACATACCTATAAAACCACGGACTTCTCGGACTGTAGTAGGTGCGGGTAACTTTCTAATAGCCTCCACTTTCTTTGGATCTGGTTTTACGCCATGTTCATTAATGATAAAGCCAAGATATTCAGTCTATTCCTTGAAGAATCTACACTTCTTTAACTTGAGTTTTAGTCCATGTGTCCTTAGGCGATTAAACACATCTTGGATATGATGGAGGTGATCTTCCGGTGTTTCTGAGAATATGAGGATGTCATCGAGGTATGCGATAGCAAACTCCTCTTGTCCTTGAAGAACGATGTTCATTAGTTCTTGGAAGACTGCCGGTGCATTACTCAACCCAAATGGCATCCTATTAAACTGAAACAATCCCTTATGACATGCGAAGGCTGTTTTTTCTTTACTTGAGTCATCTAATTTTACCTGCCAATATCCACTTTTCAAGTCTAGTGCAGTGAAGTACTTAGCTTTACCGAGCAAACATAGGATATCATCAATCAACTGTAATGGGAATGATACTGGCCTTACTATCTTGTTTAAACTTCGAAGGTCTACGCACATCCGGTCTGATCCATCCTTCTTCTTAACTACTACCAAAGGAAATGACCAGGGCGACTGTGATCTTTCAATAATCTTTGCGCTCATCATCTCTGGTATCGCCTTGTCAATTATCTGTCTTTTATTTAGGGGTAATCGGTATGGTCTATTCTTTATTGGGTGTTGATCTCCAGTCTCTATCTTAATTTTGACTGTATCAGTCACTCCATGATCACTGTCTTTCTTAGCAAATAAGTCATTGTTCTTTCTCACCAGTGTTTGGATAAAATGTTTGAATCTTTCAGGTACATCAATCTTCTCTTCAGTGTCCTGTCTCGCTTGTATCTCCGAGATTTCTTTAGGTTTCAACGCGGTGGCACGTCCTACGATGTATCCTCTTGGAATTTTATAACTTTTATTGGTTTGATTAACAAAGATCATTGGAATTTTCCTGTCCCTCCGGACTACACAAACTGAGTCTTTTAAATATAGTCCTGGGTCCTCCATAATACAGTTATTGTCTATACTGTTTACTTCCACCAAGTCTTTTTCTTCTGCAGGAAAATTGTTGTTAACTTTTCCATAAAATACTGTCACCATATTTGGCTTCATAATAAGTTTCTTGGGTGTTCTTACAATTGTTGAGATGTGTAAATCTTCTTTTAATTCAGTATAAGCTTTGCCATCAATGCGCATGAGTCCAAGATAAAAGTATAAACGAACATTGTTTTTCTTGAGCCAATCAAGACCGAGAATCAGGTTTCTGTTGAGTCCCTTTGTCACATAAAGTTTGTGGTCTAAAGTTAACCCTGCAATCTTAAATGAGATATTTACATACCCTACCGCGATTAAAGAATTACCATTTGCTGCTTGAAGAGAGGGAATGTCATTTTTACGCAATTTGGGGCGGGGAAACAAATTTTCATACATTCTCTTACTAATTAAAGATACTGCCGCGCCAGTATCTACCAAAGCTCTAAATTTATTTTTACCTATCTTTAACAAACAGCTACTGGGGTTGTTAGTAAAATTAATTTCAAATGTAGGCCTTTTATTAAAGTTCTTTCTTCGGGCTTCAACGAAGGAAGAACATCTTAGTTTTCCTGATTTTGTTTATCAAAAATGGCGCAAGGGCTCCAGTCTTTGGTCGATCTCCTATTAATTTGGTCATTAAAGTCATGTGATCGTTTTTGACGGTTTGCCGGCCTACCTCTATTTTGTTGCGTTCTCTGATACATGCGCGGACTCCAGCAATCTGCGCGTACATGCTCTAACCTACCACAATTCCAGCATTCAATCGGTGGGAGGGGACTTCGCTCTACATTATGTACAGTTTGGTTTTGATTGGGTCGTTTACTAAATTGGGGGCGGGGCCTAACTTGGCGTTTATTTTGCGGACAGAATCTGGTCCTATGACCTGTTTTCTTACATTTGAAACATCTGTTATTTCTCGCATGATCAATTTCCATAGGTTCTTCATTTCTAGTTTCTACCGGGGCAAAGTTAACCAATCGGTTTCTTAAGACAGGTGTGGTAGTGTCAAAACTTGAAGAAGTCTGTCTGTTGTCGTCATTTTGTACATTGTTTGTCAGATTCGATCCTCTTATTGCTAGTCTTTGTCCTAGATTTTGTTCGCGCATAGCTACCTGTATTGCTGACTCTAAGTCTCTGGGATTTTTTTGAAGGATTTTCATTCTAAGATAGTCAAAAGTCAAACCATCACAAAAGATGTCAACTAATTGTTGTTGTACTAAAGGATCTTTTAATCTATCTTTACTGTATGCGTCTTCCGCGATTTGTATTAATCTTTCAGCGAACAATTGAACACTCTCGTTTGAATTTCGTCGCGTCCTGCGCATTACTGCTAACGCGTGTTGGGAATCCGTAATTTCCGCGAATCGATTTTTTAGTGATTCTTTAAGATCGTTCCTTGACAGAATTTCTTCTGACGCGTCTGTCTCGTCTAAGTATCTTTTGATATAATCTCCTACCGAACCTTTACTCGTAATATACGCTAGCATGGGAATTTCGTGAGCCCGTTTTCCGGACATAATACCGTATTTTTCGACTTCTTTAATCCATTGTTTAAATTTTTTCGGATCTCCTTCGAAAGGAGTTATCACAGAAGATAGGGGCACTGATAAAGCGGCTGTCATAGCTTAAACCTGACCAAAGATAAAATCTTTTTCATCATCTTGATTTGGGACGCGGCGTCGAGGTTCATGAGTTCCATGCGACCTAGCATCACGATATGTTTCAAATGTTGTTTTACTAAAATTTCTTTTAATCTGTTCTTGATCTGGTTTTTTTTTTATGTTTGTCTTGTTCTTGATTATCTTTTTCATGACCGATCCCTGAAAATTGTTCCTCTAATTGTTCCATTTGTCTTTGAAATTCTTTTTTATCAAAACCGTTTTCTGTTGCCATTTAAGTTGCTAGTCAGAGTGCTTACTTCGAGTTAGTTAACTGAGACATTGAGAAAAAGTTCTTACCTTAACAGTTCAAATTGTCCTTTCCTTAGTTTTAGTACTTCGTAATATCCTGGTCACGGCACCAAATAGATCGATGTAAGCCTATGGGTTGGTTCAATTCCTTGTCCAGTCCAGAAATGATAATTCCAGTTTGGTGTTGAACAATAATTTATTAAAGCGTGATCGTATAGATTTAATAAAGCAACTTTCAAAGTCTTACAAATTCAAATCTCAATCTCTATCACTGACTAGCAGTTTCCAACATCTCATGAACGCCCAACCTCAAAAACGTTCTCATTCTCTCTACATAAGCTTATATATGATCATTAGGGTTGGATACCGTTAAGGATGAAACGGTACGATACCATACCGGTATTTTTGAAACGATACGGTACTTTTAACGATACGGTACTAGACCTTAATTTATGAGAATGATGGTTCGATTTAAGTGAATACATTTTTGATCTTTCAGTGTTATAGTGTTACATAAAATTTACATAAAATGTGAGTTTATAAACTATGTTTATGTTTTAATCTTTTAATAAAAATCAACAAACAAACAAATTAAATCTCAAATTGATTTGACTAGAAACATAATTAATAACAAGTTCACAAGTCACAACCTCCCTTCCTAGTAAAATGAGACCAGACAGCCGAGCGTTTTGCTCGGTTGCCAGCCATTGTTTGGTCGCGCTAATTGACGAAACATCAGAAATGAAGAACATATTTTTTTTTCTCTATTTTTTTAAAATTTATATTTACTCTCAGAATAAAATTTAAACTCTATTATTGTAAATATATTTTATTATTTTTTAAATTATTTATTGATTTATTAATTAAAATATCGGCAGTCGAATCAAGTATCGTACTAAGAATGATAAAGCATACATTTCGTTATTTAGCCTATCCTTTCAATACGCGGAGAATACGATTTTAGCGATTCTGAAATTGCTTTTTGAATCATTTAAATTTATAGAAAGGTTTCAAAGATACAGAAATACCGTTATTGGTACCGGTATTAAATGAAACGGTATTTTACCGGTATTTTTAAAGTAACTATTCGGTACGGTATTGGTACCGTGTACCGGTATCCAACCCTAATGATCATTCACACAAAGAGAAAAAGTAATTCAGATTAGTTCTGTCCAAATGGTATACTTATAAATAATTACATTATCATTACAAACAATCAACACTTCACTCTGAACATGATTTCTCTATATTTAACCTATAGCGACATCAGCTCCGTAGCTATTATCCCCTGAATCATGTGCATAGCCAACGTTCTGCTTGACCGAAACTAATGAAGTACTCATCATAATTTAATGTTAATTATACGGCTGTCGAAGCGCTGAACATATTTACTTCAAATTGAGTATTCCAACCCTAAATTCCAAACTGGTGATATCAAATAATATATGATTAGATTTCGTATAACAAACTATTGTTCGCCACCTTTTTTCGACTACATGTAATTTAAAATACAGCCAAGACGGCTATCTGGTTACACATTGCGCTTATCATTTAACATTTGAAATGAAAAACTAGATGCTGTCATTAGACAGTAATACCCGCACCAAGTGGTTGCCCCTAAATAACACTCCCTTGTACCAGTTTTAGTAGAAAAGAAGGCCACATGCAATTTCCGGTACTTTTTAAAAATAATAATTTTTATAAAGGATGAGATCCCAGCCCATAATACACATATTGCCGTTATGTACATTTTGGGGTTGAACTGTTTGCAGGTGAACTTTAAATTAATCAATAATCTAAACATTTCATGTCATAGAAAGTATGGTCTATATAATTATTACTAACAAAATTAAATTATGCCCCCCCCCCCCCCTCGGCGGTTGCCTGCTTCATATATGCTTTTGCTTTTGTGCCAACATCATCGTGTGCGTGGATTTAGAGAAGGGGTGGGGGTGAGGGGTTCAGATCCCCCCCCCAAATTCATTTAAGTAGTAAATTTAACAAAAATAAACCTCGGACCACAATCCCCCCCCCCCCCCGCAAAAACAATTATTACTCTGACACCCCCCCCCCCCCCGCCCCCACTACCCATGGATAAAAACATAAGAATATTGTGATAACAATGGAAGCCGAACATGTAGTCGCAATAAAGAATATTGTAAATAGTGCAAAGTAAATGACATATTGCACAATGATTTTCACTGCAGGACTGCAAGGACAGAAGATATAATTTATAATTACTGATTAAGGTGGTAATATCGGACACATGTCGATATTTATGTGGATAAAAGTGCGTTATTTATATTATATAGTTATATTATAGTTAAAATACTTTCACCGTTTCAGAATTTAAAACTTTTACAATATTTGGCCAAAAAAAACAACTTTTTAAAATTTTTGGAAACTTAAGGTAAAAATTAGATAAGCCCCCACAGGATTCGAACTCTCTACTTACAGACACATAGTTATCGCTCTAACCCATTGCACTTTGCTGTTAGGTAACATTATTTTGGGGGAAAATGTTATATTTTATACTTCATTTGTTAGTTCAATAGGGTGAACATCACAAGATGCAGGTGTCCCATACCACCTTAAAGCTGAAAATTGTGCTTTACATGGTTACAGTGGTAGCAACGTTATTGTTGACAAACGACACGCACGATTCTGATACACGAACGATTACGCAGGATAAAGGGACGATCACTAACTTACTGAATTTTCACGATACATGAACGATAACGATAAAAAAGGCAATCGAACGATTCAACACTTTAACACGCAAAATCAAAATTAATATTTAAGATTTGAATTATTAAAACGTATTGCTTTAATTGTTTTCCGGACATAATACCGTATTTTTCGACTTCTTTAATCCATTGTTTAAATTTTTTCGGATCTCCTTCGAAAGGAGTTATCACAGAAGATAGGGGCACTGATAAAGCGGCTGTCATAGCTTTAACCTGACCAAAGATGAAATCTTTTTCATCATCTTGATTTGGGACGCGGCGTCGAGGTTCATGAGTTCCATGCGACCTAGCATCACGATATGTTTCAAATGTTGTTTTACTAAAATTTCTTTTAATCTGTTCTTGATCTGGTTTTTTTTTTATGTTTGTCTTGTTCTTGATTATCTTTTTCATGACCGATCCCTGAAAATTGTTCCTCTAATTGTTCCATTTGTCTTTGAAATTCTTTTTTATCAAAACTGTTTTCTGTTGCCATTTAAGTTGCTAGTCAGAGTGCTTACTTCGAGTTAGTTAACTGAGACATTGAGAAAAAGTTCTTACCTTAACAGTTCAAATTGTCCTTTCCTTAGTTTTAGTACTTCGTAATATCCTGGTCACGGCACCAAATAGATCGATGTAAGCCTATGGGTTGGTTCAATTCCTTGTCCAGTCCAGAAATGATAATTCCAGTTTGGTGTTGAACAATAATTTATTAAAGCGTGATCGTATAGATTTAATAAAGCAACTTTCAAAGTCTTACAAATTCAAATCTCAATCTCTATCACTGACTAGCAGTTTCCAACATCTCATGAACGCCCAACCTCAAAAACGTTCTCATTCTCTCTACATAAGCTTATATATGATCATTCACACAAAGAGAAAAAGTAATTCAGATTAGTTCTGTCCAAATGGTATACTTATAAATAATTACATTATCATTACAAACAATCAACACTTCACTCTGAACATGATTTCTCTATATTTAACCTATAGCGACATCAGCTCCGTAGCTATTATCCCCTGAATCATGTGCATAGCCAACGTTCTGCTTGACCGAAACTAATGAAGTACTCATCATAATTTAATGTTAATTATACGGCTGTCGAAGCGCTGAACATATTTACTTCAAATTGAGTATTCCAACCCTAAATTCCAAACTGGTGATATCAAATAATATATGATTAGATTTCGTATAACAAACTATTGTTCGCCACCTTTTTTCGACTACATGTAATTTAAAATACAGCCAAGACGGCTATCTGGTTACACATTGCGCTTATCATTTAACATTTGAAATGAAAAACTAGATGCTGTCATTAGACAGTAATACCCGCACCAAGTGGTTGCCCCTAAATAACACTCCCTTGTACCAGTTTTAGTAGAAAAGAAGGCCACATGCAATTTCCGGTACTTTTTAAAAATAATAATTTTTATAAAGGATGAGATCCCAGCCCATAATACACATATTGCCGTTATGTACATTTTGGGGTTGAACTGTTTGCAGGTGAACTTTAAATTAATCAATAATCTAAACATTTCATGTCATAGAAAGTATGGTCTATATAATTATTACTAACAAAATTAAATTATGCCCCCCCCCCCCTCGGCAGTTGCCTGCTTCATATATGCTTTTGCTTTTGTGCCAACATCATCGTGTGCGTGGATTTAGAGAAGGGGTGGGGGTGAGGGGTCCAGATCCCCCCCCCCCCCAAATTCATTTAAGTAGTAAATTTAACAAAAATAAACCTCGGACCACAATCCCCCCCCCCCCCCCGCAAAAACAATTATTACTCTGACACCCCCCCCCCCCCCGCCCCCACTACCCATGGATAAAAACATAAGAATATTGTGATAACAATGAAAGCCGAACATGTAGTCGCAATAAAGAATATTGTAAATAGTGCAAAGTAAATGACATATTGCACAATGATTTTCACTGCAGGACTGCAAGGACAGAAGATATAATTTATAATTACTGATTAAGGTGGTAATATCGGACACATGTCGATATTTATGTGGATAAAAGTGCGTTATTTATATTATATCGTTATATTATAGTTAAAATACTTTCACCGTTTCAGAATTTGAAACTTTTACAATATTTGGCCAAAAAAAACAACTTTTTAAAATTTTTGGAAACTTAAGGTAAAAATTAGATAAGCCCCCACAGGATTCGAACTCTCTACTTACAGACACATAGTTATCGCTCTAACCCATTGCACTTTGCTGTTAGGTAACATTATTTTGGGGGAAAATGTTATATTTTATACTTCATTTGTTAGTTCAGTAGGGTGAACATCACAAGATGCAGGTGTCCCATACCACCTTAAAGCTGAAAATTGTGCTTTACATGGTTACAGTGGTAGCAACGTTATTGTTGACAAACGACACGCACGATTCTGATACACGAACGATTACGCAGGATAAAGGGACGATCACTAACTTACTGAATTTTCACGATACATGAACGATAACGATAAAAAAGGCAATCGAACGATTCAACACTTTAACACGCAAAATCAAAATTAATATTTAAGATTTGAATTATTAAAACGTATTGCTTTAATTTGTATTACAATATGCCTGTGTTTTATTGTAAAGCGGCATGTACAGTAGCCATGCACTGTTTTATTTTTACGAGTAAACGATATGATAGGATCCATACACCAATTAAATTGTTTTGTCTCCACAACGAATATTAACCTCTATCATAAGTTAAAGAAAATTAAGTGAAAAAGAAATGAAGATAATGCATAAACTACACAAAATTATTTACATACGAGTTGATGTTTTTGTAATTCGATTCCCTTACGTACGATTTAATTGTGCGAGATACAGGTTAAATTTGTTACCTGGTTCCAAAGAATTTCGATTTTACACATCCCATATTTCCATAATGTACAGTACATAATTGACTTTTATTTCTAAATTTTAAAGCTTCTAAATAAATTTTATTTCTAATGAATGTTTATACAATGTAACAGAGAGGAACTCGTATCGTATTTTCATTTGAAAGAAAACTTAATGATTATTGTTTAGCTTGAACGGGAAATGGTTAACATTGACCGCTTTCATTCAACGTGTCTCTTTTGCTTGACGCTAATATGATTAAAATTATGTTTCAAGATACGATGGATGCTTGATATAGACTGATTAAAAATTCATGCAAAACTAAATCGACCGATCAAAGGATTAAATGACTTGTTGAATTACTAGTTAACGGCGAAAGAGAGAATATTTTAAAACGATTAGCGCTGACGTGATACATGTATTTAAACAATTGTTAACATTTTTCTATAAAATAGTTTAAATTCACATAATGTTGCGTTGTTTTAAAAACTACTCGTCGTTGTTTTAGAATAAATCCTGGCATTCCGTAAAAAAAATTACAATACGAAAAAACCGCACGATCACGCACGGTAAAAAACGCAAACCAATTATTCTGATACACGCACGATCCCGCACGTTACGAACGATCACCCACGGTACACGAACTATTTAACATAATTAGCTTGTCAACAATAACGTTGTTACCGCTGTAATTACCTAATGAAATTGTGCAAGGGGTTTTAAAGAAAAGAGTTGTGAAAATGCATGTAATATGTTACAAGTAAATCATCTTTGTTCGAAGTTACGTACACAACACAGGTCTACGGGTTGCATTAGCTGGTACTAGTTTTACCCAGCTCTTTGTTTAGATGGGTTTCCGTGGTGTACATGCATATGTGTTTTCGATATGCAGAATAGGATTAATTAACATGAATAAACATTTCTTTTGAGGTGATCAGCTAAAGGAATTCATATTGTGCTCTAATTGGATTATCATTATAATGTTGACCAATATAGGTAAGTATAGTAGCGCAATATTATGAGCCACCGGTATACAGTTAAGTTTTACTTTCACTTTCTAAAATGTGATCTCCCTTTGCCAACATACTGTATCATCATCTTTATTTAAATAAGCTTATCATCGTTGACTTTCTTATTGCAGTTTTACAGTGTCTGTCATTTAAATTCCAAAAGTTATTTTTTTCATTTGTCAGACTTACAAATTTGTGTATTGAATATCATGTTTATATGCGTTATAATAGGGAGGAAGGGGTCTAATTAACCCTTCCCCATCCCCAGGCTATGTGGATTAGATACATTTCTAGTGAGAATGAAGGCATGCTGCAGCTTTTTTCCATTAAACCCCATACCCCATCATCACACACCAGTAATAGAAAAAGAGTTAATGCGTGTAATTTTCTTTTAGTATGCTTACTCATTTTTGTCACGGGATATGTGGTATGTCAAGAATTATGACTCATGAAAATTTGTGCATTTTAATCCTGCAGGCATGTTCACGAAGCTGCCTTAGGACTATAGTCTGTCCTAAATGCATCTTTGGATACCTCCTAGCCTTAAGTCTGTTTCTCGAAGCTCTCATAAATTTAGGAACCGCCATAACTTTGTCCTAACTTTAGGACATCACTTACCTTGTCTTAAGACCATCATAAGGCTGTAAAATCACGTTTTTAGGGATATTGGGACTGTTGTGAAGCTTTTTCTTAAGACCGATAAAATAAAGCAATATTTTCTACAGTTCCAGCATTTCCGACAAACCTCTTAATCCGCGAGGAAGGGGGGGGGGGGCATAGTTATTTATTCTATCATGTACGTTCATTTTAACAAAATTATGTGGAGAGGGACCCCGAACTCTCACCTTCTTCCCCGTTGCTACATGTATCACAGTGCAAAATAGACTGTTCTATAACTAACTTTATTTCGGACTTTACTTTTCAAATACAACATTTATTTTTTATATATTCTAAGAATTTAATGTTTACAAAGTGAATTAGCCATTGACACCTGGCAGACTCTACATTTAATTGTAATTACAAATCAGACAGATGTTTCTCCCAAGAACTGCTAATTTCTTGAAACAACATTGCGTAATTATATGCCTTTCATGTCCTGGCCATCAAAGACTCATTGAGTTTATCTAATTACCTAATACCTGTGAATCTTTCACTCAATTCATTTGATGTCTCCAATTTGTCACTTTTACTCATTGTTTAGATTCTTATATATGCTGAATTGTATTTGTCAATCGTCCGTTCGGAGGCCAGACGCATTACCGGCCACTTTCGTCTAACTGGGACGATTCAGGGTTCATTTGATTCGGTTCGGTTTCGGTTCGAAATGCTACGGTTCGGTTTTTTTTTTCGGTTCGATTCGATTCAACATATATAAGCCTTAATATTTCTCATTATAAATAAAAATAATAATCTTTACCTTGTAATTTCCTTTACTTAAGGATAACAAAAAAGAATGTTATGTATTGTATTCAAATTAAATATTTAGAGGATAAAAAACTTGCAGGAAATGGAAAAACTTGTTGTGCAAAACTGTATACAAAGGATATTTGATGATATTATTGGTTCACATGCTAATGCAGTATCTGGAAACGATTTTGAAAATAATTTGAAAAAAGTATTTTGCAAATATAGTAATATTAAAAATATTCAAGAAAAATTCAATGGAAATTTGTCATTCTAAAGCCAATTAATAATTACACAAAATCTAAACAAGCCTGAAATTCAACCATACTTAAATTTTTCCATTTCCAAGAAGCTTCTTTCTTTTTTTGACTCTATTAAGAATAAGTGCCCACAAATTACAGATATAACCCTATTATTCCAAGGGATGAAAGATATTGCATTAATTGTCATAATGTTAATGAAGATGAACATCATTTTTTATTTGTATGTCCTCTTTATAAACAACTACGAAGTGAATATTGTTCACTTTTTAATAACGCATGTATATCTTATAAAATTCTTAATCCAAGAGATGTTAAATCAACAAGAATTAACCTGAGAAAATATATGTACTAACTATTTGTACCGTATACTGTTTGTATGACTTGTGCCACATGTGGTTTCTGTCAATAAATTGAATTGAAATTAGCAGACATTGAGTTGGTTGATCCAGTTGTATATTTAAATTGTGATGTACACAAGGTACAAATAGTCGTTGATTTATCTTCTTTTCCATCATCTGATAGGAATTTAAATGTCCCCACATTCTGAGCATCTACTGGCGGTCATGTTTGTTTATACATGTTAGGTAAACTTTGAACCGAACCGAACCGAAATCCGGAATTCCGGATCGGTGCACCGAATCGACAGGAATGAATCGCGGTGCACCGAACTTTTCGATGCACCGCAGAGCCCTACTTCCGTCTGTGTCCCTTTTATTGTTTGTTATTGTTCATCTTTTAAACTCGATCGCTAATAGATACGGAATCCTTCAACACTTGGTTCTAATTCTCTGGAATTGCGATTTGGTGGACCTTCGGGAATACGGCATACCTAATCTTCGTTTTTACCTTACGGCCCACAGCGTGCCTCAACCTTATACCTAGCTAGCAGCCTCTACGCCAACATTCCCTCACCCCGTTCGTACTGCTCACGAGGATGCAGTTCCAGACAAGTTCCCTAGCACTGTACAAATCTACGAGGTCAATTGTCATGTACAAGTTTTCATTCCAAATAATCTAAATTTTTGTAAAGGACACATTTCTGCCTGGGAGCTGACAAATTAAGTGAGGTTTTTTTGTGTGCAAATACTGTCTCTGTTTGGCGAATGAAAATCATTTACTTATTTTTAATATCTAAATATGTACACTAAGTGAGTTACATTCATTGTTTGGATTACTTTTTGATAAAAATTATTCAAATGTCATTGGCTAAAAAGTAAATTTAAATCTGTTTATTTACGCCATGCGTGATTATTCTTAATTTTTATCACTTCATTTTGAAAAAAAATCAGCTTTTAACAAATTCGTAATGTTGAATGAACTGTTTTTATGTATTTTCGAAATTTATTAAAACTTATTTCTTATTTAACATGTTCATGTATTCTATATATTGCAGATTAAAGAGAAATTGGTTGTGGCTGTACGTGTGCATGTGTTTCTACATGTAACGTTAAATTCTATGAAAAACGCGTGTTTATGTATTACATGAACTTGAATGACAAGATTATCAACTGTTAATTTACACTCAAAGAATGTACACGTAATGTTTAAATAATAATCTGCTTGTAAGCCAACTCTGTCCTGATACATATTTTCTTTAAAAAAATAGCAGTTGTTTGGATTTCTTGGGGGGAAGGGGGGTCTTCTTTTTTTTTCTTTTTTTTTTCTTTCTTATTTTTGATTAAATTGTTATTGTTCACTGATATATATTTAGGTAAATGTAAATTTATAAAAATGTATGCGTTAAAATTACTGGTTTAGGCCTATTATGTTAACTACCGACACGTTCTATTTTCTCTGGCAAAATGTTTAAATGATTTGTCCCTATACAAGTCTCTCAAATTCGATCTGTATGAATAAATGTGAAAAATAAGAATGGTTGCAGAAGACGTGTCCTAAGTTGATGATGTTCCTTACTTATTTCCTAAGTCATATCTTAGGAACACACATAGGTCATATCTTAGGAATGTTTCGTGAACATGCCTGCTGATTGTTAACAAATATGCATGTATTGTTATATAAATATATATATACATGTGATAATATACATTAGGGATGGCAATCAATTGCAGAATTGAAAATCGAATATTTCAACTCATTTTGACTGATTCAGTTGTTAATCATTTTGAAAATATAGACATTTCTAAATATAACATAGTAGCAATATCAAAACTCTATTGGAGATTATTGGAGAATATAACATAGTAGCAATATCAAAACTCTATTGGAGATTATTGAAGAACGTTTTTAATATTAAAATGTCTACTGAAATTCCTCCATTGCAATTTACCTTGAAAACGGGTGAACAATCGATAGCTTATTCCAATGCAGAAAAGGCTGAAGTTCTGAACGATTATTTTTCTTCTATTTCATTTGTAGATGACAATGAAGCTAAATTACCCAAATTTCACTCTGTATGCAACAATTTTATCTCTGATATATGTATTTTAGAACAAGAAGTTATAAATATTGTATCAATTCTTCAAGTTAACAAGGCCGTGGGGCCAGATAATATAAGTCATAAAATGTTAAAAAGTACTATGTATACTATTGCAAAACCTCTGTGTATATTATTTAATCGCTCTTTAAGAGATTGTACGTTCCCAAGCTCCTGGAAAATATCCCATGTTCTTCCTTTATGTAAGAAAGGTGATTCATCTCAAATGTCAAATTATAGACCTGTTTCTTTGTTAAGTTGTGTATCAAAGATAATGGAACGAATTATTTTCAAACGTGTACAATTATTTTCATGACAATAATCTTTTTTATAAATATCAAGCTGGATTTTTACCTGGCCACTCAACTGTTTACCAGCTTATAGAAACATATGATCATATTTTAAAAGCAATTGATCAAGGCCAATCATGTTGCATGATATTTTGTGACTTGTCAAAAGCGTTTGACCGCGTCTGGCATAAAGGTTTATTGTCTAAACTCCATACTTATGGTATCACTGGGAAACTGTTTAAATGGTTTAATAGTTATCTTGTTAATAGAAAGCAAAAGGTTATGTATCGAGAAGTGTTGTCGTCTACAAAGCCTGTGAATGCCGGAGTGCCTCAAGGCTCTGTCCTTGGGCCATTGTTATTTCTTATTTATGTAAATGATATAGCAGATAATATGTTAACATTCTGTAGACTTTTTGCAGATGATAATAGTTTTCAACATGCTGCAATCAATGTACAAGATATAGAATTTAATCTAAATCAAGATCTTTCAAATCTGGAAATTTGGTCTAAGAAATGGCTTTTGAGCTTCAATCCTTCAAAAACCAAAGCAGTTCATTTTAATATTAAAAAAAATACTGTAAATCCCTTGTTAAAATTTCAAGATCGTGATTTGGAATTCGTGTCTTCTCACAAACATTTAGGTGTTATCTTTTCTGAGGATCTTTCATGGACAGTTTATATCAACTCTATTATAGCAAATGCTCAAAAGAAATTGGGACTAATGAAAAAACTCAAATTCAAACTTAATAGAAAGTCACTATCATTGTTATATACTTCATTTATAAGACCTCAGTTAGAATATGCATCTGATGTATGGGGCGGGTGCACTTTCACTGATTCCGAAAGGTTAGAACAAATACAATTGATTGCAGCAAGAATCGTCACGGGATTACCTATTTTTGCTTCTAGGGATTCTCTTTATTTCGAAACAGGGTGGGAAACACTTGATAGTAGAAGGAAAATGTCCAGGCTGAAAACCATGTATAAAATTGATAGAAACTTTTTACCCAATTATGTAATGGACATTTTCCCAAATAAACGTGTTAATGCATCCAATTATTTTACAAGAAAATGCACAAAACTATAGTATACCAAAATGTCGTTTACAATTGTATAAATCTTCATTTGTTCCCACTGTTGTTAACGAATGGAATGCGCTTTCAAAGGATGTCCGTGAAAGCGACTCCATTCGCATTTTCAAAGAAAAAATACATGTTTCTATCATAAATCAGAATGATATTACCTGTCGAACAAAACCTGATTTTTTTACCTATGGTGACAGATTTTTGAATATTATTCATACTAGACTTCGTCATAATTGTGTACTAAATAGTGATCTTTTTCGTTGTAATATTATTAATAGTCCACTCTGTTCGTGTGGCAAGCTCGAAGACACTTATCATTATTTTTTCACTTGTAATAAATATAAAGAGGCCAGAAATATTATGTTTAATGAAATTTTCAATATTGTAAATTTAAATATTGTTAATACTCATGTCCTACTTTGGGGCGACAACGCAATCAGTGTCAGCGAAAACAAACATTTATTTTCTCTAGTTTATCGTTATATCAAAGGTACAAAAAGATTTAGTTGATGTTTGTACACCATTGAAAAATTATATATAACTGTCATATGATCTGTTGACTTTACATGTTGTGCATACATTATTTTTACTGTATTATATATTTGTATTGGGAGAGGGCGGTCTAAGTTTTTGAACTTGTGCCCAATCCCTGTTGTAATTTTGTACAATAAAAATATGTTCAAATCAAATCAGCAATATCTTTTGAAAATTGATTTTGTAACTATAAACAACTTAATTAGGGGCCCACTCTGCAGATGCCTTGTAGTGATCATTCTGTCCAATTCTGCTGATCATGTCAAGATAATTTAAGACATGGACCCTGCCCCTTGCAATTGGGTCACCCCCCTCCCAGGAGTTGTTTTAAACCACCACACACCCCCCTCCTCTGAAATAGAAAATTATAATACATTTTCATAACTGTTGAGATCCCCACCCCTAAACCATATTCATTCTTGCTCCTTGTATCATTGCACATCAATTGGTATATAGGTTATGCCCCCTTTTAGACGCCCAGTGACTTTCTAGAACTGGAACTAATCAAGTATTTAATCTTATTCATATGTAGTGTTTGACTTAGGTAATTCCTAGCCCTAGCCAAATGATGACCCTGCTTTGTTTTTTACAGCAAGGTTTTTGTTGACTTTATAATTTCCGCAATTATATATAACATTTTGTTTATCTCTAAGATTAAAATGCAATTTCCAAAATCTCTTTATGTACATCTGACGTCATACAGAAAAATACAAATCAAGAAATGATTCTCTACTGTAAAATTGTGAAAAGACACTCTGAATCCCCCCCCCCCCCCCCCCGGAAAACATGAATACCTTGTAGTCGAATATTTTAAAAATATCTTCAAAATCATCGAAATCCCCACTCCTAAACCATATATATTTTTGTTTCTTGAACCATGACCATGTCAAGGCAAATCTTTTTGTGATATTAGTAGGTCATGGCCTCTGGGGGTCACCCTAACCCCCCCCCCCCAATCAGAAATTATCAAATAACTTTTTAAAAAATGCTTGTGATCCCCACCCCTAAAGCATATATATTCTTCTTCCTTGTGCATCGTATGGCATGTTAATTCAAACACAAGAGATAAGTGGAGGTCCAGGAATTAGGTTTTTTATGGGACGGAACATCATTTTGTAGATAGTATTGACCCTCAGAATCAAATTTATATTTCTAAACCCTTATTGCATATTTATAGCTCAGCCCTTGTTATATTACAATAGATGATGGGGCTATTCATTAAATCATTCGAGGAGTTCTGGGAAGTAGGGTTTTTTAGGAGTGATTAACGTCAATTTTCTACTACTATTTGACTCCCTGGATGGAATTGAAATTTTTAAAACCTTATTGCACGTCTATAGGACAACCCCTTTCATACACCAATAGATTCTCTGGCTATTCATTAAATCATGAGAGGAGTTCTGGGAAATAGGGGGTTTTTAGGAGTGATAAACGTCAATTTTCTAATAATTTTTGACTCCCTGGATGGAATTTAAATTTTAAAAACCTTATTGCACATCTAGAGGACAGCCTCTATCATATCTCAAGAGATGACATAGCTACTGCATAAATTGTAAGAGGAGTTCTGGGAAACCATTTTTTTTTTGCAAACAAAAAACGTCATCTTTTGTTGCCCACCGAGAAATTCTGAAACCTGATTACACATCAACATGAAACCCGGAATCGTATTCTAGTAGATCATTTGGCTATTGTAAAAAGAAATTCACGTTTTTTGAAACCAGTCTTGTAAAAACAAAACAAAAAAACGTCATTTTTCAGGCACTAAATGACCCCAGGACAAAATTTAAATTTCCGAAACCTTATTGCGCGTCTATGGGACACCCCAAACCATATTCCAAGAGATGATTTGTCAACTGTTGAAAATGTAAGAGGAGTTTGAGGAGGAAGTATTTTTGTGAAAAAAAACCGTCATTTTTTACTTATTATTTGACCCACAGGACTACAAAAGAATTTTTGAAACCTTTTTACAAAACAATATAACCCCCAAAATCAAACTCCAAGAGTTTAGTTTGCTGGTTTATAAGATGTAAGAGCAGTTTGAGAAAGTAAAACGTGACAGACGGACGGACGGACGGACGGACGGACGGAACAGGGAAACAACAATATACTTAAACTTTCTTTAGAAAGTGTGGGTATATAAAAACCCAGACAATACTATTATAATTGATCAATTTATTCAAATGTGATTAATCTTTTATTTGCCGATTCCCACCGCTCGCTGCCACCAAATGTTTGTAACGTTTCTGAGATAGATATGGAATTTGACTGCTCTGCCTGAGCAAATCAAAAAGTGGATTAAATATTCAATTTCCTCAATCACCGATTTTTTTTAAAATGTATGCAATAGTTATCTCCTGGTTATCTGTGACGCACGCATTTGGAATGATAATAGCGTATGCGCTGCTCGGAAACAGGAGCTCACGCGCTGTTCCGGGACTGCAGCGTACTAAGCACAGTAAACAAGCAAATCTGTATATTTAAAGATCTACATATACAGTCTCCAAAACCTATTTCAGACACGAAAGACTATAGACAGGTTAAACTTACAAACTTTTTTTTCTGTCCTGGCTTCTAAATGTGGTTCTTCGGCTGTCAAACACATACTCTCTGATCATATCAAATTTCTCAGCTTATATACCATTCAGGTATCACATGACCAGCTGAGAATTGAATGGGATACGTACATGAAACCGGAAATCAGCACAATGTTACCACAGGGAACCGAGGGGATATTTTTAATTTTTATCATAACTTCGCTTCAGTAAGCAACTGTGAACACAAATCACCAGCCCTTCATAAACAAACAAATAAATGCTTTCTCGGATGATAGAAGGCGTTGACAAATATCAATATATAATCCTCATAACAAAAACTTATAAATACCATTCTCTTTGATTCTCTTGAAATATTTGCATCAAGTGAATAAACGGATGGGCCATCAATTTCGTCCCCAGTCCGTGCAGTACATCCTTTCATGTTGATTAACCTTAATAATGGAACTAATATAATTAACTTCAATTAAACAGAATATGACATTATAAAACAATATCAAGACGTTTTAAAATCGTTTAATACATGCACCAATTTTCTACAGGACACAAACTTCGGACTGATACTCATCACAAGGAATCATTCATTGATTATCTACATTACTTTGATGGACTCTCAGAAAAACTTGAAAAACGCTCAAGTAGCTATAATAGTATAACAGGTTGGTTGTACAATGCTTGTGTCGAATCTCTCTCTCTCTCTCTCTCTCTCTCTCTCTCTCTCTCTCTCTCTCTCTCTCTCTCTATTTCTCATATCATTTCAGTTGATGCAACACCCATGGACTTCTGGGACTTTACAGGATGGCCGCAGATTCCACAAAATGTGAATGTCCGGGATCCTAAAATTCTGACCCCTCATTTGATGAAATATTTGAATCCCTATGTCAAGTTCATCTTGATATTTCGACAGCCTTCTGAAAGGTATTCTCCTATATTCATTGTCGTTTTTTATCGTTAAATAACTTTAATATTTCTGACCTATTATTGGCTTTCAGGTTATTTTCTGATTACATTTTTCTGAAGCTCGGGGATCCCACTGCTAAAGCTTTTCATGAGAAAGTTTTAAAATCAATAAAAATGTTCAACAATTGCTGTGCAAACAACACGGTGCGGGCTTGCCTTTTTAGCAGAGAACTTCAAATCAAAATGCCGGTAAGAACACAGTAAACTCCTGTAAGTCATGATAAAGGAACGTACCTTCATTAGAGTACTATCCTACTAGATAGACGTTCAGTACTTAAAGCTGCATGGACTCTTCTTAGCTCTAAATGTATAAATGATTCTATAAAAATCACTTTCATCAACGTACAACTGCAGAATCGGCACCTTTTTACATGACGTAAAAATGTATATAATTTTTATATAATGTAAAATTATACATATTTGCAGTAAATAAAATAATAATGGTTTGGTCGTATATTAGTAATTGTTTGGTCAATCTCAACTTCTTGGATCTTTCTGCTGTAACGAATATTGACCTAAGTTGAAAATTGACCCGGAATTCATTTTAAAACCAGGGGTGCTTTTTGTCCGTTAAAAATTAAGTCCCAAATCGTGAAATTTTTAAAGAATCAATTTTTACATTTTTTTATACAAATGTGATGCTCCTGGGGGCGGAGTTAATGATTTTCAGTGGCAGAATTCTTAATCAAACTAGTTTCGCTTCTGTATTTGAAGACTGACCAAGGGTATCTTCTGCAGACACGGTCCGGAGTATGCACATTCAATATTATTATCACATCATCGGTAATTGTTTTTACTAGATAAAACCATGCACGAAAAGAAAATCTGAGAAAATTAAAATATTTTGGTGAAGAAATACATAGATAGCAATGTTCTGTGATACCTTTTCATTATCTATCTTAACAAAAATTGGTTTTCTAACTGCGAACTCGCCTACTTCCAATCCACATATTTTCCAGGTGCCCGTTTCACATATCATAGTTACTGTAGGACTAAGTTATATTTTAAGAAAGAACTTCTTAGATCACCTGAGTGACTCAGGCCTCATGAGTGTGGCCAAATAAGCAATAAAGGTAAATTTTTCAACAATCTTCTTCTCTATTCCCACCACACATGTTGAAAAACCTATATGCGCGGTTAAAATGTCCACGAAGCCCTCTACCAAAATTGTGAAATTGGTCAGAAGTTCAAGGCCCTAGGGCGGGGTAATATGGACATAAAGTGAAAATATATTAAATCTTCGAAAATCTTCTTCTCTACTTCCACACACACACACACACACACACACACACACACACACACACATATATATATATATATATATATATATATATATATATATATATATATATATATATATATATATATATATATGTATATATATATATATATATATTTGAGAAAAACTAAATGCACGGTTATGATGCCCATGAAGCCTTCTACGAAAATTGTGATATTCATGGCTCCTGGGTTAGGTGTTCAGGCCCTAGGGCTGGACCAATATAACCATATAGTGAAAATGTATTAAATCTTAGAAATTCTTCTTTACCATTTCCACAGTAGTGGAAGATAAACTTAATGCATGGATCTGATGTGAATGAAGCCTTTCACCTAAATATAAAAATCAAATATGTATTTTACTTTACGAAATCTACTTTAATTCCCCGTGCATGCTTGTAGAAATAAACTGTATTTATGTTCTTATTCGTTTCACTCAACCGAACATAAATTATTTATAATAATAACAAAACACATGATTAGTAAAGGAAGCGCTTATTTGCTGCATTTATTTACACGTACAAATACATAAAAAGATTCTTTAAACTTCTTTCTGAAATAAAGCAAATTACATGTTATTATGCACAGTCCTTTGATTTTTAAATGTCACCGAAAAAATAAGTGGGTGGATGTGTGGGGATAGTGTAAATGCGGCAAAGAAAAGCCTTCGAATGAGTGAAGATCGTGCTTAACTTGAATACCTGTTCTACAGGTTATACGCTATCAATAGTAGCCAATGGCTACAGGTTCAAATAAATCCAAAACATACTAGATGCTGTCATTAGACAGTAATACCCGCACCAAGTGTTTGCCTCTAAATAACACTCTCTTGTACCAGTTTAAGTCAAAAAGAAGGCCACATGCAAATTCCGGTACTTTTTAAAAATTATAATTTTCATAAATGCTGAGTTCACATCCCATAATACTCATATTGCCTTTATGTACAATTTGGGGTTGAAATGTTTGCATGTGAATTTTAAATTAATCAATAATCTAAATGTTTCATGTCATAGAAAGTATGGTCTATATACTTATTACAAACAAAATTAAATTATGCCCCCCTACCCCTTGCGGTTGCCTGCTTTATATATGCTTTTGTGTGCCAACATCATTGTGCGCGTGGATTTAGAGAAACGCTCTAACCCATTGCACTATGCTGCTAGGTAACATTATTTTGGGGGAAAATATCATATTTTATACTTTGTTTTGTTCAATAAGGAGTACATCACAATATATGGGTGTCCCATACCACCTTAAAGCTGAAAATTGTGCTTTACATGGTTAATTACCTAATAAAATTGTGCAAGGGGTTTTAAAGAATAAAGTTATGAAAATACACGCAATATGTTACAATTAAATGATCTTTGTCTGAAGTTACGTACACAATACAGGTGTACATGTTGCATTAGCGGGTATTAGTTTTACCCAGCTCTTTGGTTAGATGGGTTTCACGTGGTGTACATGCATATGTTTTTTTGATATGCAGAATAGGATTAATTAACATGAATAAACGTTTCTTTTGTGGTGATCAGCTAAAGGAATTCGTATTGTGCTAATTGGATTATCATTATGTTGACCAATATAGGTAAGTATAATGCATGTAGAAGCGTAATACTATGAGACACCGGTATACAAAACAGTTAAGTTTTACTTGCACTTTCTAAAATGTGATCTCCCTTTGCCATTATACTGTATCATCATCTTTATTTAAATTAGCTTATCTACAGTTTCTGTTATTTTAATTGCAGAATTGTTAAATTTTTTCATTTGTCAGACTTACACTATTGAGTTGACTCCATATTGACCCTATTTTGTATTAAATTTGGGTATTAAATATCATGTTTATATGAGTTATAATAGGGAGGAAGGGGAAGGGGCCTTATAACCGTCCCCCATGTGTGGATTAGATATACATTTCTAGTGAGAATGAAGGCATGCTGCAGCTTTTTTTTCCATTATACCCCCTACCCCATCATCATACACCAGTAATAGAAAAACCGCTAATGACTAATTTTCTTTTATTTTAAATTGCTTATTCTTTTTTGTCAAGAGATATGTGGTATGTCAAGATTTATGACTCATGAAAATTTGTGCATTTTAATCCTGATTGTTAACATACATGTATAATTATATATATAAAAAAAATACATGTGATATTATACTAGGGATCATGCAATCAATTGCAGAATTGCCAATCGGTTATTTATAACTCATTTTGACTGATTAATTTGTTAATCATTTTGAAAATAAAGACATTTCTAAATACATGTATAACATATTATTGATTTTGTAACTATTCAGGGCCCCACTCTGCAGATGCCCTATAGTGATCATTCTGTCCAATTCTGCTGATTATGTCAAGATACATTTAAAACAAATTGGCCCCTGCCCCTTGGGTTATCCCCCCCCCCCCACCGGAGTTGTTTTTAACCCCCCCCCCCTCCTCTGAAATAGGAAATGATGATACATTTTAATAACTGTTCCCCACCCCTAGACTATATTCATTCTTCCTCCTTGTGTCATGCACATCAATTGGTACATGTATATAGGTTATGCCCCCTTTGAGATGCCCAGTGACTCCCCAGAGTTGGAACTAATCAAGTAATCTATCTTATTCATATGTAGTGTAATTCCTAGCCCTAGTCCAATGTTGACCCTGCTTTGTTTTTTACAGCAAGCTCTAGGTTTTTGTTGACTGACTTTACAATTTCTACAATTACATATAACATTTTGTTTATCTTTAAGATTAAAAAGCAATTTCCAAAATCTCTTTATGTACATCTAACATCATACAGAAAAATACCAATCAAAAAATGATTTTGCTATTGTAAAAATGTGAGAAGAGACTCTGAATCTCCCCACCCCCCCCCACCCCCCCCTGAAAACATGAATAGTTGAATATTTTTAAAATATCCTCAAAATCATCGAAATCCCCACTCCTAAACCATATATATTTTGTTTCTTGAACCATGACCATGTCAAGACAAATCTTTTTGTGGTATTAGTCGGCCATGGCCTCTGTGGGTCACCTTAACCCCACCCCACCTTCCCAAAATCAGAAACGATCAAATAACTTGAATTGAAAAAAAAGCTTGTGATCTGCACCCCTAAAGCATAATTTTATATATTCTTCCTCCTTATGCATCTTATGGTACGTTATTTCAAACACAAGATATAAGAGGAGGTCCAGGAATAAGGTTTTTTTATGGGACGGAACATCATTTTGCAGATAGTATTGACCCTCAGAATCAAATATATATTTCTAAAACCTTATTGCATATCTATGGCTAAGCCCCTGCTATATCCATATAGATGATGTGGCTATTCATTAAATCATGAGAGGAGTTCTGGGAAGTAGGTTTTTTTTTAGGAGTGATAAATGTCAATTTTCAGCTACTATTTGACTCCCTGGATGAAATTTAAATTTTTAAAACCTTATTGCACACCTATAGGACAGTCCCTATCATATCTCAAAAGATGACATAGCTACTGCATAAATTGTAAGAAGAGTTCTAGGAACCATATTTTTTTTGCAAAAAAAAAAAACGTCATTTTTTATGACCACAGACCCACGTGATAAAAACAAAAATTCTGAAACATGATTACACATCAACATGACACCCCGAATCATATTCTAGAAGATCATTTGGCTACTGCAAAAAGAAATTGACGTGTTTTGAAACCAGACTTTTTGTTAAAAACATGTCATTTTTCAGCCATTTAATGACCCCAGGACAAAATTGAAATATCCGAAACCTTATTGCGCATCTATACGACACCCCAAAATATATTCCAAGAGATGATTTGTCTACTATTGAAAATGTAAAAGGAGTTCGAGGAAGAAGTTTTTTTTGTCAAAAATCGTCATTTTTTACCAATCATTTGACCCCCAGGACTACCAGAGAATTTTTGAAACCTTTTTACAAAACAACATGACACCCCAAATCATACTCCAAGAGTTCAGTTTGCTGGTTTATAAGATGCAAGAGCAGTTTGAGAAAGTAAAACGTGACAGACGGACGGACGGACGGACTGGCAGACGGAACAGGGTAACAACAATATACCCGAACCTTCTTTAGAAAGTTCGGGTATAATAACACGTGTTCTAGTACCTATGATAAATTAATTTATGTTCTTTTTCGTTTCACTCAACCGAACATAAATTATTTACAATAATAACAAAACACATGATTAGTGAAGGAAGCGCTTATTTGCTGCATTTTTGACAATAAAGAAAGAACACAGTAATGTGAAAAGTGGCAAAAAAATGTTATTAAATACCTATTTTTTTCGAAACTGATGACTTTTCTAAAAGGAATTTCCTGAACATAACCATCGTTGGCTTTCTCGGACTTCCATCTACCATGTTTCTTAAACAGTCTATCAGTAACGCCATTGCTAGCAGCAGATGTAGCACCCCCGATCTAAGACTAGGCAAACCAAAATTACTGGATTCTTAACCTAAAGACTTTAGTGCGTCGAGCAATATTTCTCTTGCTCGAGTGTTAGATAATGGTTTATCAACATTTCTGAGTTTGTAAGACTTGGATTTCTTACAGTAAAGTATGGACCTGAAAATAAATTCCTCGGAAGAAGGCAAAATATTTGCTTTCCGTAAATATCTCTCTAACATGGCTACAGGACATGAATCACTTGAGGTTTTTGAAATAACCACCGTGCTTCCTTCTTTGTATATATAGGTCTTGCTTCTTTCTATAAACAATGTAACATGAGAATCAAAAATACATATATTAGATCTTTTCAAATTTATCAGTTCGGAAAAACGCAAAAAAAAGCTATTAAACACATGCAGCACAAGTGTATGTCTTGTAATGAATCCGATTCTTTCCCAAATTTTTTCACTAATTCTGATATTACTTCCGGTGAAATCGGCTCTTTTTTCTTCACGGTATGACTGACTGATCTTGTAGCTCCTTCTTTCACAGAATTGACAAGAGTGGAATCGCACGGTTTTTTAAAACCTCCTAGAGAATGAGCCCAACTAATAGACTGCTTCTTGAATTTTACCTACGGAGTGGAATTTAGTCGATAAGTGAATAATGTATATAGCGACGTTTGACTCTGAAGCTGGTCTAATCTGGTCTAATCTAATCTTGCTAATCCGGGGTATGAAGGAAGAACACCACTTGCAAAATGCGTTAAAGGCATATTTTTTACATGTGTTTTTCGCTTTGGATTTTAAGCAATACTCTGGGATTGCGTTTTTCAGAGCTGATATGCGCTGATCCTCGTTATCATTTTTGGATAAGACTTCCTTCCATCTCCCCACAGAAAAAAATGTCTGATAAATGTAAACAAAAAACACCGATCAATATAACAAAATAACAATGCAAATTTTATGATGATATCAAGCCTTATCTTAAATCTGTACTAATTTTTAAATCACATTTACATAACGTTGTTTTATACCATTATAAATCGAAAAAATAAATGAAATATACATTGAATATCATTGGCTATATACCAAGAATTACTCAATGCCACTGGTTACACCATGCTATGTACCAGGACTTACTCATTTCCAAATGGCTACACAATGCTATGTACCAGGACTTACTCACTTCCAATTGGCTACACAATTCTATGTACCAGGACGTACTCATTTCCAATTGGCTACACAATTCTATGTACCAGGACTTACTTATTTCCACTGGCTACACCATGTTATGTACCTGGACTTATTCTACAAACAATTTTATTTACTACATAAAGTATTATTCACCCAGATCCAATTAACCGTCAAAATGTATGTATTAAGACTTTAATGATGTACCAAATTAAAGTAAAAAGATTTTATAAACATCAACTCTTTTATTTCAACAATAATATATCAACATTTACCAGCATCTAATCTTACGGCCAACACAGGAGTACAAAAATTGTTGGCTCCAAATATAGAGTTTTTGTTTAATCCTTGCTGAAAAATATTTTTTGGGTTTTTAAATTCGATTACTTCTAGTACGTAATCACGATAGCTTAAAATCCTTAAATTTTAACGCAATATATCTAGAGAAGGAGACATATTTTGTTAAGCACTGTAGAAGAGAAAATGTCTGCATTGATGATTCTAATCGATTGCACTTATCAAAACACCAATATCTGTCCCCATTAAGGATTTACTGGGCTGACCCCTAAAAGATTCAATCATTTATATCTCAAAAATGAACAACAATTTTAGATAGGTGTAAGAACAAAAATTGTTAATATTCTTAAGACCTTCCCAACAAAATCAAGAAAAAGGGGCTGGCCCCTTTAATAAGGGGCCAAGAGACTCGTAAACTCTATTACAAATAACTAAAAAACGATCAAGATTTTGTAATGCATTATAGAAGCAAAGTTGTTGATCATAACAATATCTATCTGCAAAAATGATTGCCACGCCCATTTGTTACGTAACTAGGGATTTTTAGGGACCAAAATCCTTAAATTTTGACGCAATATATCTAGAGAATGTGACATATTTTGTTAAGCATTGTAGAAGAGAAAATGTCTGCATTGATGATTCTAATCGATTCCACTAATCATAACACCAATATCTGTCCCCATTAAGGATTTACAGGGCTGACCCCTAAAAGATTCAATCATTTATATCTCAAAAATGAACAACAATTTTAGATAGGTGTAAGAACAAAAATTGTTAATATTCTTAAGACCTTTCCAACAAAATCAAGAAAAAGGGGCTTGCCCCTTTAATTAGGGGCCAATAAACTCGTAAACTCTTTTACAAATAACTTTAAAACGATCAAGATTTTGTAATGCATTATCGAAGCAAAGATGTTGATCGTAGCAATGTCTATCTGAAAAATCATTGCTACGCCCATTTATTACGTAATTAAGGATTATTAGGGGCCAAAGTCCTTAAACTTTGACGCAATATATCTAGAGAAGGAGACATATTTTATTAAGCATTGTAGAAGAGAAAATGTCTGCATTGATGATTCTTATCGATGCCACTAATCAAAACACCAATGTATGTTCCTATAAAGGATTTACAGGGCTGACCCCTAAAAGATTCAATCATTTATATCTCAAAAATGAACAACAATTTAAGAAAGGTGTAAGAACAAAAAATGTTACTATACTTAAGATCTTTCCAACTAAATCAAGAAAAAGGGACTGGCCCCTTTCATTAGGGGCCAACACACTCGTAAACTCTATTACAAATAACTTGAAAACGATAAAGATTTTGTAATGCATTATAGAAGCAAAGTTGTTGATCATAACAATATCTATCTGAAAAAATCATTGCCACGCCCATTTATTACGTAACTAGGGATTTTTAGGGCCCAAAGTTCTTAAACTTTGACGCAATATATCTAGAGAAGGAATGTAATTAAAATAATATTTTGTTAAGTATTATAGAAGAGAAAATGTCTGCATGGATGGTTCTAATCGATTCCACTTATCAAAACACCAATGTCTGTCCCCATTAAGGATCTATAGGACTGGCCCTTAAAATATTCAATCGTTTATATCTCAAAAATTAACAACAATTTTTGATAGGTTTACGAACAAAAAATGATAGTATTCTTAAGACCTTTTAAATGAACTCAAGAAAAAGGGGCTGGCCCTTAAAACTAGGGGCCAAGATACTAGTAAACACTATTACAAATAACTTAAAAACGATCAAGGTTATGTAATGCATTATAGAAGACAAGTTGTTGATCGTAACAAAGTCTGTTTGAAAAACTCTTTCCCACAACCATTTATGACTTAATTAGGGATTTATAGGAGCCGAAGTCCTTAAACTTTTTAAAAAATTGAACGGAAGACCTACTCGTTACTCGTAACGAGATCGTATCTATTTAAGGTCTTCCGTTTCCAACGGAAGACCTTATTGTTTTCGTACTGTTTCTTATTATTATTATTATTATTATTATTATTTTTCTTTTCCACAAATTTTGTGCACGCGATTTCTCGAAACTATTCGACCGATTTCCACAATTTTTTCACAGATGATTGGACTTCATATGATCTTCATACATTTTTGATGATTTTCCTGTCGTCACTTCCGGTACCGATTTATCGGCCATTTTGTTCATTTTTACGACCTATTTTGTGCACACAAAAACTCAAAAACTATCAGAGATATGAATATGAAATTTTCAGGATAGTTAGACCATAGTTTGAAGTTGTGCCCATTGTTTTTGTTTTACTCCTGTGGCGCCATTTCTTGGAGCTCGCTATGGCTCGAAAATTGGGTACGGATTTCTAATCAAAATTTTCACACGTTTTGATCTGTATCTTTTTATCAGTTGATATTTTGTTAAAACATATATAACAAAAGTGGTAGAGTATGAACAGTTCTTTTCACCGATATCACGGAGAAGGGGCTAGCCCCTTTAATTAGGGGCCAAGAGACTCGTAAACTCTATTACAAATAACTTAAAAACAATCAAGATTTTGTAATGCATTATAGAAGCAAAGTTGTTGATCACAATATCTGTCAGAAAAAATCATTGCCACGCCCATTTATTACGTTACTAGGGATTTTTAGGGGCCAAAAACCTTAAATTTTGACGCAATATATCTAGAGAAGGAGACATATTTTGCTAAGCATTGTAGAAGAGAAAATGTCTGAATTGATAATTTTAATCGATTGCACTTATCAAAACATCAATGTCTGTCCCCATTAAAGATTTACAGGGCTGACCCCTGAAAGATTCAATCAATTATATCTCAAAAATGAACAACAATTTTAGATAAGTGTAAGAACAAAAATTGTTAGTATCCTTTTGGCCTTTCCAACAAAATCAAGAAAAAGGGGCTGGCCCCTTTAATTAGGGGCCAATAAACTCGTAAACACTATTACAAATAACTTTAAAACGATCAAGATTTTGTAATGCATTATCGAAGCAAAGATGTTGATCGTAGCAATGTCTATCTGAAAAATCATTGCCACGCCCATTTATTACGTAATTAAGGATTATTAGGGCCCAAAGTCCTTAAACTTTGACGCAATATATCTAGAGAAGGAGACATATTTTGTTAAGCATTGTAGAAGAGAAAATGTCTGCATTGATGATTTCAATCGATGCTACTAACCAAAACACCAATGTATGTTCCCATAAAGGATTTACAGGGCTGACCCCTAAAAGATTCAATCATTGATATCTCAAAAATGAACAACAATTTTTGATAGGTTTACGAACAAAAAATGATAGTATTCTTAAGATCTTTCCAACAAAATCAAGAAAAAGGGACTGGCCCCTTTCATTAGGGGCCAACACACTCGTAAACTCTATTACAAATAACTTAAAAACGATCAAGATTTTGTAATTCATTATGGAAGCAAAGTTGTTGATCATAACAATATCTATCAGAAAAAATCATTGCCAGCCCATTTATTATGTAACTAGGGATTTTTAGGGGCCAAAGTCCTTAAACTTTGACGCAATATATCTAGAGAAGGAGACATATTTTGTTAAGTATTATAGAAGAGAAAATGTCTGCATGGATGGTTCTAATCGATTTCACTTATCAAAACACCAATGTCTGTCCCTATTAAGGATCTATCGGACTGGCCCCTAAAATATTCAATCGTTTATATCTCAAAAATCAACAACAATTTTTGATAGGTTTACGAACAAAAAATGATAGTATTCTTACGACCTTTTCAAGGAAATCAAGAAAAAGGGGCTGGCCCTTAAAATTAGGGGCCAAGATACTAGTAAACACTATTACAAATAATTTAAAAACGATCAAGATTGTGTAATGAATTATAGAAGACAAGTTGTTGATCGTAACAAAGTCTGTTTGAAAAACTCTTTGCCACAACCATTTATTACTTAATTAGCGATTTATAGGAGCCAAAGTCCTTAAACATTTTAAAAAATTGAACGGAAGACCTACTCGTTACTCGTAACGAGATCGTATCTAGTTATTATTATTATTTTTTTTTTTTTTTCCAAATTTTGTGCACGCGATTTCTCGAAAACTATTCGACCGATTTCAACCATTTTTTCACAGATGATGGAACGTGACCTGAATTTTATATGTTTTTGAAACTATTTCCGTCGTCACTTCCGGTCCCGATTTACGGCCGATTTTTCAATTTTTTACGACCCATTTTGTGCACAGGTGATCTAAAAAACTATCAGAGATATGACTGTGAAATTTTCAGGATAGGTAGTCTATAGTTTGAAGTTGTGCCCTATTATGTCGTTTTATGGCAGTGGCGCCTTATCTTGGAGCTCGCCTAGGCTCGAAAATTGGGCACCAATTTTCATTCAAAATTTTCATACGTTTTGATCTGTATCTTTTTATCAAATGACATTTTGTTAAGACATATATAACAAAAGTGGTAGAGAATTAACAGTTCTTTCCAAAAAAATCAAGAAAAAGGGGCTGGCCCCTTTGTTTAGGGGCCAAGACACTCGTAAACTCTATTAAAAATAACTGAAAAATGATAAAGATTTTGTAATGCATTACAGAAGCAAAATTGTTGATCGTAACAATATATACCAGGAAAAATCATTGCCACGCCCATTTATTACGTAATTAGGGATTATTAGGGGCCAACGTTCTCAAACTTTGATACAATATATCTAGAGAACGAAACATATTTTGTGAAGCATTGTAGAAGAGAAAATACTTATTTTGATGAGGTAAATCGATTCCACTAATGAAAACACCAATTCCTGTCCCCATTAAGGATCTAGAGGGCTGGTCCCTAAGATATTCAATCATTTGTATCTCAAAAATGAATAACAATTTCAGATAAGTGTAAGAACAAAAAATATTAGTATTCGTTAGACCTTTTCAGGGAAATCAAGAAAAAGGGGCTGGTCCCTTTAATTAGGGGCAAAGACACTCGTAAAGTCTATTACAAATGACATAAAAACGATAAAGATTTTGTAATTCATTATAGAAGCAAAGTTGTTGATCATAACAATATCTATCAGAAAAAATTATTACCACGCCCATTTATTACGTAACTAGGGATTTTTTGGGGCCAAAATCCTGAAATTTTGACGCAATATATCTAGAGAAGGAGACATATTTTGTTAAGCATTGTAGAAGAGAAAATGTCTGCATTGATGATACTAATCGATTACACTTATCAAAACACCAATATCTGTCCCCATTAACGATTTACAGGGCTGACCCCTAAAAGATTCAATCATTTATATCTCAAAAATGAACAACAATTTTAGATAGGTGTAAGAACAAAAATTGTTAGTATTCATTAGACCTTTACAACAAAATCAAGAAAAAAGGGCTGGCCCTTTTAATTAGGGGCCAATACATTCGCAAACTCTATTACAAATAACTTAAAAACGATCAAGATTTTGTAATGCATTATGGAAGCAAAGTTGTTGATCATAACAATATCTATCAGAAAAAATGATTGCAACGCCCATTTATTACGTAATTAGGGATTTTTAGGGGCCAAACTTCTCAAACTTTAATACAATATATCTAGAGAACAAAACATATTTTGTTAAGCATTGTAGAATAGAAAATAATTGTATTGATGATTTAAATCGATTCCACTAATCAAAACACCAATGTCTGTCCCCATTAAGGATCTACAGGACTGGCCCCTAAAATATTTAATCATTTGTATTTCAAAAATGAACAACAATTTTAGGTAGGTGTAAGAACAAAAAATGTTTGTATTTGTGAGACCTTTTCAAGGAAATCAAGAAAAAGGGGCTGGCCCCTTAAATTAGGGGCCAAGACACTCGTAAAGTATATTACAAATAACTTAAAAACGATAAAGATTCTGTAATGCATTTTCGAAGCAAAGTTGTTGATCGTAACAATATATATCAGGAAAAATCATTGCCACGCCCATTTATTACGTAATGAGGGATTTTTAGGGGCCAAAGTTCTCAAACTTTGATACAATATATCTAGAGAACGAGACATATTTTGTTAATCATTGTAGAAGAGAAAATACTTGTATTGATGATTTAAATCGATTTCACTAATCAAAACACCAATGTCTGTCCCCATTAAGGATCTAGAGGGCCAGCCCCTAAAATCTTCAATCATTTGTATCTCAAAAAAAGAACAACAATTTTAGATAGGTTTAAGAACAAAAAATGTTAGTATTTGTAAGACGTTTTCAAGGAAATCAAGAAAAAGGGGCTGGCCCCTTAAATTAGGGGCCAATACACTCGTAAACTCTATTACAAATGACTGAAAAATGATAAAGATTTTGTAATGCATTATAAAAGCAAAGTTGTTGATCATAACAATATCTATCTGAAAAAATGACTGCCACGCCCAAATATTACGTAACTATTGATTTTTAGGGGACAAAGTTCTTAAACTTTGACGCAATAAACCTAGAGAAGGAGACTTATTTTGTTAAGCATTGTAGAAGAAAAATGTCTGCATTGATGATTCTTATCGATTCCACTAATCTAAACACCAATGTCTGTCCCCATTAAGGATTTACAGGGCTGGCCCCTAAAATATTCAATCGTTTGTATCTCAAAAATGAAAAATTTTTTTAGATAGGGTTAAGAACAAAACATGTTAGTATTCTTAAGACTTTTTCATGGAAATGAAGAAAAGGGGCTGGCCCTTTTAAATTAGGGGCCAAGACACTCGTAAAGTATATTACAAATAACTTAAAAGTGATAAAGATTTTGTAATGCATTATAGAAGTAAATTTGTTGATTGTAACAATATCTATCTGGAAACCTCAATGCCACACCCATTTCTTACGTAATTAGGGATTTTTAGGGGCCAAAGTTCTCAAACTTTGATATAAAATATCTAGAGAACGAGGCATATTTTGTTAAGCATTGTCGAATAGCAAATACTTGTATTGATGATTTAAATCGATTTCACTAATCAAAACACCAATGTCAGTCCCCATTAAGGATCTAGAGGGCTAGCCCCTTAAAGATTCAATCATTTGTATCTCAAAAAAGAACGACAATTTTAGATAGGTGTAAGAACAAAAATTGTTAGTATTTGTAAGACGTTTTCAAGGAAATCAAGAAAAAGAGGCTGTTCCCTTAAATAAGGTGCCAAGACATTCGTAAATTATATTTCAAATAACTTTAAAACGATCAAGATTTTCTAATGCATTATAGAAGCAAAGTTGTTGATAGTGACAATATATGTCAGGAAAAATCATTTCCACGCCCATTTATTACGTAATTAGGGATATTTAGGGGCCAAGGTTCTCAAACTTTGATGCAATATATCTACAGAAGGAGACATATTTTGTGAAGCATTGTAGAATAGAAAATGTTTGCATTAAAGATTTGAATCGATTTCACTAATCAAAACACCAATGTCTGTCCACATTAAGGATCTACAAGACTGGCCCCTAAAATATTCAATCATTTGTATTTCAAAAATGAACAACAATTTTAGAGAAGTGTAAGAATAAAAAATGGTAGTATTTGTGAGACTTTTTCAAGGAAATCAAGAAAAAGGGGCTGGCCCCTTTAATTAAGGCCCAAAACACTTGTAAACTCTATTACAAATAACCTAAAAACGATAAAAATTTTGTAATGCATTATAGAAGCAAAGTTGTTGATCGCAACAATATCTATCAGAAAAAATTATTGCCACGCCCATTTTTTATGTAATTACGGACTTTTAGGGGCCAAAGTACTTAAACTTTGACGCGATATATCTAGAGAAGGAGACATATTTTGTTACGCATTGTAGAAGAGAAAATGTCTGTATTGATGATACTAATCGATTCTACTAATCAAACCACCAATGTCTGTCCCCATTAAGGATCTAAAGGGCTGGCCCCTTAAATATGCAATCATTTGTATCTAAATAATGAAAAACAATTTAAGATAGGTGTAAGAACAAAAAATGTTAGTATTCGGGAGACCTTTCGAATGAAATAACGAAAAAGGGCCTGGCCCCTTAAATTAGGGTCCAAGGCACTCATAAAGTCTCTTACACATAACTTAAAAACTATCAAGAGTTTATGATGCATTATAGATGCAAGTTGTTGATCGTAACAATATCAGTTTGTAAAACTCATTGCCACACCCATTGATTACGTAGATAGGGATTTTAGGGGACTAAAATCTTAAATCTTTAATGTGCTGTATGTGAAAAAGCAAAACAATTTGTTAAGCATTGTAAAGGATATTGACAATCGTATCCATTATCTCAAAGGGGGGAGTTTAGGGGGAATTCTGAAATTTCATTAATATTTTAATCATATTGTTTAAAAAATTGAACGGAAGACCTACTCGTTACTCGTAACGAGATTGCATCTAGTTACTATTATTTTTCTTTTCCACAAATTTTGTGCACGCGATTTCTCGAAAACTATTCGACCGATTTCCACAATTTTTTCACAGATGATTGGACTTCATTTGATCTTCATACTTTTTTGATAATTTTCCTGTCGTCACTTCCGGTACCGATTTATCGGCCATTTTGTTCATTTTTACGACCTATTTTGTGCACACAAAAACTCAAAAACTATCAGAGATATGAATATGATATTTTCAGGATAGTTAGATTATAGTTTGAAGTTGTGCCCATTGGCTTTGTTTTACTCCTGTGGCGCCATTTCTTGGAGCTCGCTATGGCTCGAAAATTGGGTACGGATTTTTCATCAAAATTTTCACACGTTTTGATCTGTATCTTTTTATCAGTTGATATTTTGTTGAGACATATATAACAAAAGTGGTAGAGTATGAAAAGTTCTTTTCACTGATATCACGGAAAAGGGGCTAGCCCCTTTAATTAGGGGCTAAAAGACTCGTAAACTCTATTACAAATAACTTAAAAACGATAAAGATTTTGTAATGCATTGTAGAAGCAAAGTTGTTGATCATAACAATATCTGTCAGAAAAATTCATTGCCACGTCCATTTATTACGTAACAAGGGATTTTTAGGGGCCAAAAACCTTAAATTTTGACGCAATATATCTAGAGAAGGAGACATATTTTGTTAAGCATTGTAGAAGAGAAAATGTCTTCATTGATAATTTTAATCGATTGCACATATCAAAACATCAATATCTGTCCCCATTAAGGATTTTTAGGGCTGACACCTAAAAGATTCAATCAATTATATCTCAAAAATGAACAACAATTGTAGATAGGTGTAAGAACAAAAATTGTTAGTATCCTTAAGACCTTTCCAACAAAATCAAGAAAAAGGGGCTGGCCCCTTTAATTAGGGGCCAAAAAACTTGTAAACTCTATTACAAATAGCTTTAAAAAGATCAAGATTTTGTAATGCATTATCGAAGCAAAGATGTTGATCGTAGCAATGTCTATAAGAAAAATCATTGCCACGCCCATTTATTACGTAATTAAGGATTATTAGGGGCCAAAATCCTTAAACTTTGACGCAATATATCTAGAGAAGGAGACATATTTTGTTAAGCATTGTAGAAGAGAAAATGTCTGCATTGATGATTTCAATCGATTCCACTAATCAAAACACCAATGTATGTTCCTATAAAGGATTTACAGGGCTGACCCCTAAAAGATTCAATCATTTATATCTCAAAAATGAACAACAATTTAAGATAGGTGTAAAAACAAAAAATGTTACTATACTTAAGATCTTTCCAACAAAATCAAGAAAAAGGGATTGGCCCCTTTATTTAGGGGCCAACACACTCGTAAACTCTATTACAAATAACTTAAAAACGATAAAGATTTTGTAATGCATTATAGAAGCAAAGTTGTTGATCATAACAATATCTATCAGAAAAAATCATTGCCAGCCCATTTATTACGTAACTAGGGATTTTTAGGGGCCAAAGTCCTTAAACTTTGACGCAATATATCTAGAGAAGGAGACATATTTTGTTAAGTATTATAGAAGAGAAAATCTGCATGGAAGGTTTTAATTGATTCCACTTATCAAAACACCAATGTCTATCCCCATTAAGGATCTATAGGACTGGCCCCTAAAATATTCAATCGTTTATATCTCAAAAATTAACAACAATTTTTGATAGGTATACGAACAAAAATGATAGCATTCTTAAGACCTTTCCAATGAACTCAGTAAAAAGGGGCTGGCCCTTTAAGTTAGGGGCCAAGATACTAGTAAACACTCTTACAAATAACTTAAAAACGATCAAGATTGTGCAATGCATTATAGAAGACAAGTTGTTGATCGTAACAAAGTCTGTTTGAAAAACTCTTTGCCACAACCATTTATTACTTAATTAGGGATTTATAGGAGCCAAAGTCCTTAAACTTTTTAAAAAATTGAACGGAAGACCTACTCGTTACTCGTAACGAGATCGTATCTAGTTATTATTATTATTAAGTACAGTACAAAAACAATAAGGTCTTCCGTTTTCAACGGAAGACCTTATTGTTTTCGTACTGTTTCTTTTTATTATTAAGGTCTTCCGTTTCCAACGGAAGACTTTATTGTTTTCGTACTGTTTCTTATTATTATTAAAGTCTTCCGTTTCCAACGGAAGACCTTATTGTTTTCGTACTGTTTCTTATTAAGGTCTTCCGTTTCCAACGGAAGACCTTATTGTTTTCGTACTGTTTCTTATTATTATTATTATTATTATTATTATTATTATTTTCCACGAATTTTGTGCACGCGATTTCTCGTAAACTATCCAGCCGATCTCAGCCATTTTTTCACAGATGATTGCCTGTGGTCATAATTCTAGAAGATTTTTTAAATTTTGAAATCGTCACTTCCGGTTCCGACTTAAGGCCGATTTTGTAAGTTATTACGACCCATTTTGTGCAGACATAAACTCAGAGACTATCAAAGACATAAATGTGAAATTTTCAGGATAGGTAGACTATAGTTTGAAGTTGTGCACCATATAATTTTTATACGCCAACGGCGCCATTTCTAGGAGCTCGCTATGGCTCGAAAATTGGGTGCGGATTTTTAATCAAAATTTTCACACGTTTTGATCTGTATCTATTTATCAGTTGATATTTTGTTAAGACATATATAACAAAAGTGGTAGAAATTTAAAAGTTCTTTTCACCGATATCACGAAAAAGGGGCTAGCCCCTTTTTTTAAGGGCCAAGACACTCGTAAACTCTATTACAAATAACGTAAAAACGATCAAGATTTTGTAATGCATTATAGAAGCAAAGTTGTTGATCGTAACAATATCTATCAGAAAAAATCATTGACACGCCCATTTATTACGTAACTAGGGATTTTTAGGGGCCAAAATCCTTAAAATTTTGATGCAATATATCTAAAGCAGGAGACATATTTTGTTAAGCATTGTAGAAGAGAAAATGTCTGCATTGATAATTTTAATCGATTGCACTTATCAAAAAACCAATATCTGTCCCCATTAAGGATTTGCAGGGATGACCCCTAAAAAATTCAAACATTTATATCTCAAAAATGAACAACAATTTTAGATAGGAGTAAGAACAAAAATTGTTAGTACTCCTAAGACCTTTCCAACAAAATCAAGAAAAAGGGGCTGGCCCTTTAATTAGTGGCCAAGACACTCGTAAACTCTATTACAAATAACGTAAAAACGATCAAGATTTTGTAATGCATTATAGAAGCAAAGTTGTTGATCATAACAATATCTATCAGAAAAAATCATTGACACGCCCATTTATTACGTAACTAGGGATTTTTAGGGGCCAAAATCCTTAAATTTTGATGCAATATATCTAAAGAAGGAGACATATTTTGTTAAGCATTGTAGAAGAGAAAATGTCTGCATTGATAATTTTAATCGATTGCACTTATCAAAACACCAATATCTGTCCCCATTAAGGATTTGCAGGGATGACCCCTAAAAAATTCAAACATTTATATCTCAAAAATGAACAACAATTTTAGATAGGAGTAAGAACAAAAATTGTTAGTACTCCTAAGACCTTTCAAACAAAATCAAAAAAAAGGGGCTGGCCCTTTAATTAGTGGCCAAGACACTCGTAAACTCTATTACAAATAACTTAAAAACGATCAAGATTTTGTAATGCATTATAGAAGCAAAGTTGTTGATCATAACAATATCTATCAGAAAAAATCATTGCCATGCCCATTTATTACATAACTAGGGATTTTTAAGGGCCAAAATCCTTAAATTTTGACGCAATATATCTAAAGAAGGAGACATATTCTGCTAAGCATTGTAGAAGAGAAAATGTCTGCATTGATGATTTTAATCGATTGCACTTATCAAAACACCAATATCTGTCCCCATTAAGGATTTTTAGTGCTGGCACCTAAAAGATTCAATCAATTATATCTCAAAAATGAACAACAATTTTAAATAGGTGTAAGAACAAAAATTGTTAGTATCCTTAAGACCTTTCCAACAAAATCAAGAAAAAGGGGTTGGCCCCTTTAATTAGGGGCCAATAAAGTTGTAAACTCTATTACAAATAACTTAAAAACGATCAAGATTTTGTAATGCATTATCAAAGCAAAGATGTTGATCGTAGCAATGTCTATAAGAAAAATCATTGCCACGCCCATTTATTACGTAATTAAGGATTATTAGGGGCCAAAATCCTTAAACTTTGACGCAATATATCTAGAGAAGGAGACATATTTTGTTAAGCATTGTAGAAGAGAAAATGTCTGCATTGATGATTTCAATCGATGCCACTAATCAAAACACCAATGTATGTTCCTATAAAGGATTTACAGGGCTGACCCCTAAAAGATTCAATCATTTATATCTCAAAAATGAACAACAATTTAAGATAGGTGTAAAAACAAAAAATGTTACTATACTTAAGATATTTCCAACAAAATCAAGAAAAAGGGATTGGCCCCTTTAATTAGGGGCCAACACACTCGTAAACTCTATTACAAATAACTTAAAAACGATAAAGATTTTGTAATGCATTATAGAAGCAAAGTTGTTGATCATAACAATATCTATCAGAAAAAATCATTGCCAGCCCATTTATTACGTAACTAGAGATTTTTAGGGGCCAAAGTCCTTGAACTTTGACGCAATATATCTAGAGAAGGAGACATATTTTGTTAAGTATTATAGAAGAGAAAATCTGCATGGAAGGTTTTAATTGATTCCACTTATCAAAACACCAATGTCTATCCCCATTAAGGATCTATAGGACTGGCCCCTAAAATATTCAATCGTTTATATCTCAAAAATTAACAACAATTTTTGATAGGTATACGAACAAAAATTATAGCATTCTTAAGACCTTTCCAATGAACTCAGGAAAAAGGGGCTGGCCCTTTAAATTAGGGGCCAAGATACTAGTAAACAGTATTACAAATAACTTAAAAACGATCAAGATTGTGCAATGCATTATAGAAGACAATTTGTTGATCGTAACAAAGTCTGTTTGAAAAACTCTTTGCCACAACCATTTATTACTTAATTAGGGATTTATAGGAGCCAAAGTCCTTAAACCTTTTAAAAATTGAACGGAAGACCTACTCGTTACTCGTAACGAGATCGTATCTAGTTATTAAGGTCTTCCGTTTCCAACGGAAGACCTTATTGTTTTCGTACTGTTTCTTATTAAGGTCTTCCGTTTCCAACGGAAGACCTTATTGTTTTCGTACTGTTTCTTATTAAGGTCTTCCGTTTCCAACGGAAGACCTTATTGTTTTCGTACTGTTTCTTATTATTATTATTATTATTATTATTATTATATTTCTTTTCCACGAATTTTGTGCACGCGATTTCTCGAAAACTATTCGACCGATTTCCACATTTTTTTCACAGATGATTGGACTTTATATGATCTTCAAACATTTTTAATAATTTTCCTGTCGTCACTTCCGGTACCGATTTATCGGCCATTTTGTTCATTTTTACGACCTATTTTGTGCACACAAAAACTCAAAAATTATCAGAGATATGAATATGAAATTTTCAGGATAGTTAGACCATAGTTTGAAGTTGTGCCCATTGTTTTTGTTTTACTCCTGTGGCGCCATTTCTTGGAGCTCGCTATGGCTCGAAAATTTGGTACGGAATTTGTCAGAAAAAATCATTGCCACGACCATTTATTACGTAAAGAGGGATTTTTAGGGGCCAAAAACCTTAAATTTTGACGCAATATATCTAGAGAAGGAGACATATTTTGTTAAGCATTGTAGAAGAGAAAATGTCTGCATTGATAATTTTAATCAATTGCACTTATCAAAACATCAATATCTGTCCCCATTAAGGATTTACAGGGCTGACCTCTAAAAGATTCAATCAATTATATCTCAAAAATGAACAACAATTTTAGATAGGTGTAAGAACAAAAATTGTTAGTATCCTTAAGACCTTTCCAACAAAATCAAGAAAAAGGGACTGGCCCCTTTAATTAGGGGCCAATAAACTCGTAAACTCTATTACAAATAACTTTAAAACGATCAAGATTTTGTAATGCATTATCGAAGCAAAGATGTTGATCGTAGCAATGTCTATCTGAAATATCATTGCCACGCCCATTTATTACGTAATTAAGGATTATTAGGGGCCAAAGTCCTTAAACTTTGACGCAATATATCTAGAGAAGGAGACATATTTTGTTAAGCATTGTAGAAGAGTAAATGTCTTTAATTAGGGGCCAATACACTCGTAAACTCTATTACAAAAAACTTAAAAACGATCAAGATTTTGTAATGCATTATAGAAGCAAAGTTGTTGATCATAACAATATCTATCAGAAAAAATGATTGCCACGCCCATTTATTGCGTAACTAGGGACTTTTAGGGGCCAAAGTCCTTAAACTTTGACGCAATATACCTAGAGAAGGAGACTTTTTTTGTTAAGCATTGTAGAAGAGAAAATGTCTGCATTGATGATTCTTATCGATTCCACTAATCAAAACACCAATGTATGTCCCCATTAAGGATTTACAGGGCTGGCCCCTAAAATATTCAATCGTTTGTATCTCAAAAACGAACAACAATTTGAGATAGGTTTAAGAACAAAAAATGTTAGTATTCTTAAGACCTGTTCAAGGAAATCAAGAAAAAGGGGCTGGCCCTTTAAATTAGGGGCCACGATACTCGAAAACTCTATTACAAATAACTTAAAAAGGATCAAGATTTTGTAATGCATTATAGAAGCAAAGTTGTTGATCATAACAATATCTATCAGGAAAAATGATTGCCACGCCCATTTATTACGTAACTAGGGATTTTTAGGGACCAAAGTACTTAAACTTTGACGCAATATACCTAGAGAAGGAGACTTATTTTGTTAAGCATTGTAGAAGAGAAAATGTTTGCATTGATGATTCTTATCGATTCCACTAATCAAAACACCAATGTATGTCCCCATTAAGGATTTATAGGGCTGGCCCCTAAAATATTCAATCGTTTGTATCTCAAAAATAAACAACAATTTTAGATAGGTTTAAGAACAAAACATGTTAGTATTCTTTAGACCTTTTCAAGGAAATCAAGAAAAAGTGGCTGGTCCTTTAAATTAGGGGCCAGGATACTCATATACTCTATTACAAATAACTTAAAAACGATCAAGATTTTGTAATGCATTATAGAAGCAAAGTTCTTGATTGTAACAATGTCTGTTTGAAAAAACTCTTTGCCATACCCATTTATTACTTAATAAGAGATTTATAGTAGGCAAAGTCCTTTAACTTTTTAAAAAATTGAACGGAAGACCTACTCGTTACTCTTAACGAAATCTTATCTAGTTAAGGTCTTCCGTTTCCAACGGAAGACCTTATTGTTTTCGTACTGTTTATTATTATTATTATTATTATTTTTTTCCAAATTTTGTGCACGCGATTTCTCGAAAACTATTCGACCGATCTGAACCATTTTTTCACAGATGATTGGATGTGATCTGAATTTTATATGTTTTTGAAATTTTTGACGTCGTCACTTCCGGTACCGATTTATCGGTGATTTTGTCGTTTTTGACGACCATTTTTGTGCACGCATAAACTCAGAGACTATCAGAGATATGATTATGAAATTTTCAGGGTAGGTAGACTATAGTTTGAAGTTGTGTCTATTGTTTTTGTTTTACGTCAGTGGCGCCTTGTTTTGGAGCTCGCTTAGGCTCGAAAATTGGGTTCGGATTTTCAATCGAAATTTTCAGACGTTTTGATCTGTATCTTTTTATCAGTTAATATTTTGTGAAGACATATATAACAAAAGTGGTAGAGAATTAATAGTTCTTTCCAACAAAATCAAGAAAAAGGGGCTAGCCCCTATTTTTAGGGGCCAAGATACTTGTAAACTCTATTACAAATAACTTTAAAATGATGAATATTTTGTAATGCATTATAGAAGCAAAGTTGTTGACCGTAACAATATATATCAGAAAAAATCATTGCCACGCCCATTTATTACGTAATTAGGGATTTATAGGGGCCAACGTTCTCAAACTTTGATACAATTTATCTAAAGAACGAGACATATTTTGTTAATCAATGTAGAAGAGAAAATATTTGTATTGATGATATCGATTCCACTAATCAAAACACCAATGTCTGTCCCCATTAAGGATCTATAGGGCTGACCCCTAAAAGATTCAATCATTTATATCTCAAATGTGAACAACAATTTTAGATAGGTGTACGAACAAAAATTGTTATTATTCTTAAGACCTTTCCAACAAAATCAAGAAAAAGGGGCTGGCCCCTTTAATTAGGGGCCAAGACACTCGTAAACTCTATTACAAATAACTTAAAAACGATCAAGTTTATGTAATGCAGTATAGAAGCAAAATTGTTGATCATAACAATAACTATCTGAAAAAATCATTGCCACGCCCATTTATTACGTAACTAAGAATTATTAGGGGCCAAAGTACTTAAACTTTGACGCAATATATCTGGAGAAGGAGACATATTTTGTTAAGCATTGTAGAAGAGAAAATGTCTGCATTAATGGTTTTAATTGATTCCACTTATCAAAACACCAATGTTTGTCCCCATTAAGGATCTACAGGGCTGGCCCCTAAAATACTCAATCGTTTGTATCTCAAAAATGAACAACAATTTAAGATAGGTTTAAGAAACAAAAATAAAAGTATTCTTAAGACCTTTTCAATGAAATTTAGAAAAAGGCTTTGGCCCTTTAAATTAGGGGCCAAATTACTCCTAAACTCCATGACAAATAACTTAAAAACGATAAAGATTTTGTAATGCATTATAGAAGCAAAGCTGTTGATCGTAACAATTAATGTCTGCTTGAAAATCTTTTTGGCACACCCATTTATTACTTAATTAGGGATTTATAGTAGCAAAAGTCATTGAACTTTTCAAAACATTGAACGGAAGACCTACTCGTTATTCGTAACGAGATCTAGTTATCATTATTAAGGCCTTCCGTTTCCAACGGAAGACCTTATTGTTTTCGTACTGTTTCTTATTAAGGTCTTCCGTTTCCAACGGAAGACCTTATAGTTTTCGTACTGTTTCTTATTATTATTATTATTATTATTATTATTATTTTTTTTTCCAAATTTTGTGCACGCGATTTCTCAGAAACTATTCAACCAATTTCGACCATTTTTTCACAGATGATGAGATGTGATCTGAATTTTATATGTTTTTGAAATTTGCGTTGTCGTCACTTCCGGTACCGAGTTACGGCCGATTTTGTAATTTTTGACGACCCATTTTGTGCAGAGCTGATCTCAGAAACTATTAGATACATGACAACGAAACTTTCAGGATAGGTAGACTATAGTTTGAAGTTGTGCACCATGTAATTTTTATACGCCAGCGGCGCCATTTCTTGGAGCTCGCTATGGCTCGAAAATTGGGTACGGATTTTTAATCAAAATTTTCACACGTTTTGATCTGTATCTTTTTATCAGTTGATATTTTGTTAAGACATATATAACAAAAGTGGTAGAATTTTAAAAGTTCTTTTCACCGATATCAAGGAAAAGGGGCTAGCCCCTTTAATTAGGGGCCAAGACACTCGTAAACTCTATTACAAATAACTTAAAAACGATCAAGATTTTGTAATGCATTATAGAAGCAAAGTTGTTGATCATAACAATATCTATCAGAAAAAATCATTGCCACGCCCATTTGTTACGTAACTAGGGATTTTTAGGGGCCAAAATCCTTAAATTTTGACGCAATGTATCTAGAGAAGGAGACATATTTTGTTAAGCATTGTAGAAAAGAAAATGTCTGCGTTGATGATTCCAATCGATTGCACTTATCAAAACACCAATATCTGTCCCCATTAAGGATTTACAGGGCTGACCCCTAAAAGATTCCATCATTTATATCTCAAAAATGAACAACAATTTGAGATAGGTGTAAGAACAAAAATTGTTAGTATTCTTAAGACCTTTCCAACAAAATCAAGAAAAAGGGGCTGGCCCCTTTACTTAGGGGCCAAGACACTCGTAAACTCTATTACAAATAACTTAAAAACGATCAAGATTTTGTAATGCATTATAGAAGCAAAGTTGTTGATCATAACAATATCTATCTGAAAAAGTCATTGCCACGCCCATTTGTTACGTAACTAGGGATTTTTAGGGGCCAAAATCCTTAAATTTTGACGCAATGTATCTAGAGAAGGAGACATATTTTGTTAAGCATTGTAGAAAAGAAAATGTCTGTGTTGATGATTCCAATCGATTGCACTTATCAAAACACCAATATCTGTCCCCATTAAGGATTTACAGGGCTGGCCCCTAAAAGATTCCATCATTTATATCTCAAAAATAAACAACAATTTAAGATAGGTGTAAGAACAAAAATTGTTAGTATTCTTAAGACCTTTCCAACAAAATCAAGAAAAAGGGGCTGGCCCCTTTACTTAGGGGCCAAGACACTCGTAAACTCTATTACAAATAACTTAAAAACGATCAAGATTTTGTAATGCATTATAGAAGCAAAGTTGTTGATCATAACAATATCTATCTGAAAAAATCATTGCCACGCCCATTTATTACGTAACTAAGAATTATTACGGGCCAAAGTCCTTAAACTTTGACGCAATATATCTGGAGAAGGAGACATATTTTGTTAAGCATTGTAGAAAAGAAAATGTCTGCATTGATGGTTCTAATCGCTTCCACTGATCAAACACTAATGTATGTCCCCATTAAGGATCTACAGGGCTGGCCCCTAAAATACTCAATCGTTTGTATCTCAAAAATAAACAACAATTTTAGATAGGTTTAAGAAACAAAAATAATAGTATTCTTAAGACCTTTTCAATGAAATCTAGAAAAAGGGTTTGGCCCTTTATATACTCCTAAACTCCATGACAGATAACCTAAAAACGATAAAGATTTTGTAATGCATTATAGAAGCAAAGTTGTTGATTGTAACAATGTCTGCTTGAAAAACTTTTTGCCACACCCATTTATGACTTAATTAGGGATTTATAGTAGCCAAAGTCATAAAACTTTTCAAAACATTGAACGGAAGACCTACTCGTTACTCGTAACGAGATCTAGTTATTATTATTATTATTATTATTTTTCTTTTCCACAAATTTTGTGCACCCGATTTCTCGAAAACTATTAGATCGATTTCCACAATTTTTTCACAGATGATTGGACTTCATATGATCTTCATACATTTTCGATAATTTTCCTGTCGTCACTTCCGGTACCGATTTATCGGCCATTTTGTTCATTTTTACGACCTATTTTGTGCACACAAAAACTCAAAAACTATCAGAGATATGAATATGACATTTTCAGGATAGTTAGACCATGGTTTGAAGATGTGCCCATTGTTTTTGTTTTACTCCTATGGTGCCATTTCTTGGAGCTCGCTATGGCTCGAAAATTGGGTCCAAATTTTGTATCAAAATTTTCACACGTTTTGATCTGTATCTTTTTATCAGTTGATATTTGGTGAAGACATATATAACAAAAGTGGTAGAGAATCAACAGTTCTTTCAAACAAAATCAAGAAAAAGGGGCTAGCCCCTTTATTTAGGGGCCAAGACACTCGTAAACTCTATTACAAATAACTGAAAAATGATAAAGATTTTGTAATGCACTATAGAAGCAAAGTTGTTGATCGTAACAATATATATCAGGAAAAATCATTGCCACGCCCATTTATTACGTAATTAGGGATTTATAGGGGCCAACGTTCTCAAACTTTGATATGATATATCTAGAGAACAAGACATATTTTGTTAAGCATTGTAGAAGAGAAAATACTTGTATTGATGACGTAAATCGATTCCACTAATGAAAACACTAATTCCTGTCCCCATTAAGGATCTAGAGGACTGACCCCTAAAATATTCAATCATTTGTATATCAAAAATGAACAACAATTTTAGATGGGTGTAGGAACAAAAAATGTTAGTATTTGTGAGATGTTTTTATAGAAATCAAGAAAATGGGGCTGGTCCCTTTAATTAGGGGCCAAGACACTCGTAAACTCTATTACAAATAACATAAAAATGATAAACATTTTGTAGTGCATTAAAGAAGCAAAGTTATTAATCATAACAATATCTATCAGAATAAATCATTGACACGCCCATTTATGGCGTAATAAGGGATTTTTAGGGGCCAAAGTACTTAAACTTTGACGCAATATATCTACAGAAGGAAACATATTTTGTTAAGCATTGTAGAAAAGGAAATGTTTGCATTAATGATTCTAATTGATTCCACTAATCAAAACACCAATGTCTGTCCCCATTAAGGATCTACAGTGCTGGCCCCTAAAATATTCAATCGTTTGTATCTCAAAAATGAACAACAATTTTTGATGGGTGTAAGAACAAAAAATGTTAGTATTTGTGAGACCTTTTCAATGAAATCAAGAAAAAGGAGCTGGCCCCTTAAATTAGGGGCCAAGATACTGGTAAACCCTATTACAAATAAGTTAAAAACGATTTAGATTTAGTAATGCATTATAGAAGCAAAGTTGTTGATCGTAACAATATCTGCTTGAAAAACCATACCCATTTATTACTTAATTAGGGATTTATAGGAACCAAAGTCAATAAACTTTTTTTAAAAAATTGAACGGAAGACCTACTCGTTACTCGTAACGAGATCGTATCTAGTTAAGGTCTTCCGTTTCCAACGGAAGACCTTATAGTTTTCGTACTGTTTCTTATTATTATTATTTTTTTTTTTTTTCCAAATTTTGTGCACGCGATTTCTCAGAAACTATTCAACCAATTTCGACCATTTTTTCACAGATGATGAGACGTGATCTGAATTTTATATGTTTTTGAAATTTGCGTTGTCGTCACTTCCGGTACCGAGTTACGGCCGATATTGTAATTTTCTACGACCCATTTTGTGCAGAGCTGATCTCAGAAACTATTAGATATATGACAATGAGATTTTCAGGATAGGTAGACCATAGTTTGAAGTTGTGCACTATTATGTTGTTTTACGCCAGTGGCGCCATTTCTTGGAGCTCGCCTAGGCACGAAAATTGGGTACGAATTTTGAATCAAAAATTTTGTACGTTTTGGTCTGCATCTCTTTATCAGTTGATATTTTGTTAAGACATATATAACAAAAGTGGTAGAGAATCAAAAGTTCTTTCCAACAAAATCAAAAAAAAGGGGCTGGCCCCTTTATATAGATGCCAATATAATCGTAAACTCTATTACAAATAACTTAAAAAGGATCAAGATTTTGTAATGCATTATAGAAGCAAAGTTGTTGATCATAACAATATCTTTCAGAAAAAATGATTGCCACGCCCATTTATTACGTAACTAGGGATTTTTAGGGACCAAAGTCCTTAAACTTTGACGCAATATACCTAGAGAAGGAGACTTATTTTGTTAAGCATTGTAGAAGAGAAAATGTCTGCATTAATGATTCTTATCGATTCCACTAATCAAAACACCAATGTATGTCCCCATTAAGGATCTACAGGGCTGGCCCCTAAAATATTCAATCGTTTGTATCTCAAAAATGAACAACAATTTTAGATAGGTTTAAGAACAAAAAATGTTAGTATTCTTAAGACCTGTTCAAGGAAATCAAGAAAAAGGGGCTGGCCCTATAAATTAGGGGCCACGATACTCGCAAACTCTATTACAAATAACTTAAAAACGATCAAGATTTTGTAATGCATTATTGAAGCAAAGTTGTTGATCATAACAATATCTATCAGAAAAATTGATTGCCACGCCCATTTGTTACGTAACTATGGATTTTTAGGGGCCAACGTCCTTAAATTTTGACGCAACATACCTAGAGAAGGAGACCTATTTTGTTAAGCATTGTAGAAGAGAAAATGTCTGCATTGATGATTCTTATCGATTCCTCTAATCAAAACACCAATGTATGTCCCCATTAAGGATTTACAGGGCTGGCCCCTAAAATATTCAATCGTTTGTATCTCAAAAATGAACAACAATTTTAGATAGGTTTAAGAACAAAACATGTTAGTAATCTTTAGACCTTTTCAAGGAAATCAAGAAAAAGGGGCTGGTCCTTAAAATTAGGGGCCAGGATACTCGTATACTCTATTACAAATAACTTAAAAACGATCAAGATTTTGTAATGCATTATAGAAGCAAAGTTCTTGATTGTAACAATGTCTGTTTGAAAAAACTCTTTGCCACACCCATTTATCACTTAATAAGAGATTTATAGTAGGCAAAGTCCTTAAACTTTTTAACAATTGAACGGAAGACCTACTCGTTACTTGTAACGAGACCTTATCTAGTTATTATTATTTTTCTTTTCCACAAATTTTGTGCACGCGATTTCTCGAAAACTATTCGACCGATTTCCACAATTTTTTCACAGGTGATTGGACTTCATATGATCTTCAAACATTTTTGATAATTTTCCTGTCGTCACTTCCGGTACCGATTTATCGGCCATTTTGTTCATTTTTACGACCTATTTTGTGCACACAAAAACTCAAAAACTATCAGAGATATGAATATGAAATTTTCAGGATAGTTAGACCATAGTTTGAAGTTGTGCCCATTGATTTGATTTTACTCCTGTGGCGCCATTTCTTGGAGCTCGCTATGGCTCGAAAATTGGGTACAGATTTTGAATCAAAATTTTCACACGTTTTGATCTGTATCTCTTTATCATTTGATATTTTGTTGAGACATATTTAACAAAAGTGGTAGAGTATGAAAAGTTCTTTTCACCGATATCACGGAAAAGGGGCTAGCCCCTTTAATTAGGGGCTAAGAGACTCGTAAACTTTATAACAAATAACTGAAAAATGATAAAGATTTTGTAATGCATTATAGAAGCAAAGTTGTTGATCATAACAATATCTGTCAGAAAAAATCATTGCCACGCCCATTTATAACGTAACTAGGGATTTTTAGGGGCCAAAAACCTTAAATTTTGACGCAATATATCTAGAGAAGGAAACATATTTTGTTAAGCATTGTAAAAGAGAAAATGTCTGCATTGATGATTTCAATCGATGCCACTTATCAAAACACCAATGTATGTTCCCATAAAGGATTTGCAGGGTTGACCCCTAAAAGATTCAATCATTCATATCTCAAAAGTGAACAACAATTTAAGATAGGTGTAAGAACAAAAAATGTTACTATACTTAAAATCTTTCCAACAAAATCAAGAAAAAGGGATTGGCCCCTTTCATTAGGGGCCAACACACTCGTAAACTCTATTACAAATAAGTTAAAAACGATAAAGATTTTGTAATGCATTATAGAAGCAAAGTTGTTGATCATAACAATATTTATCAGAAAAAATCATTGCCAGCGCATTTATTACGTAACTAGGGATTTTTAGGGGCCAAAGTCCTTAAACATTGACGCAATATATGTAGAGAAGGAGACATATTTTGTTAAGTATTATAGAAGAGAAAATGTCTGCATGGATGGTTCTAATCGATTCCACTTATCAAAACACCAATGTCTGTCCCCATTAAGGATCTATAGGACTGGCACCTAAAATATTCAATCGTTTATATCTCAAAAATTAACAACAATTTTTGATAGGTTTACGAACAAAAAATGATAGTATTCTTAAGACCTTTTCAATGAACTCAAGAAAAAGGGGTTGGCCCTTAAAATTAGGGGCCAAGATACTAGTAAACACTCTTACAAATAACTTAAAAACGATCAAGATTGTGTAATGCATTATAGAAGACAAGTTGTTGATCGTAACAAAGTCTGTTTGAAAAACTCTTTACCACAACCATTTATTACTCAATTAGGGATTTAAAGGAGCCAAAGTCCTTAATCTTTTTAAAAAATTGAACGGAAGACCTACTCGTTACTCGTAACGAGATCGTATCTAGTTATTATTATTATTTTTTTTCCTTTTTTTGTCCACAAGATTTCTCAGAGATGGCTGGATAGATTTACTTGAAAGTTTCGGGAATGATAGACAATGATAATATCTCTAGGCGTTTTTTTCATTTTTTCAAAATTCATTTCCTGTCGTCCGTTTCCTGTCCCGCGACAAAAAGCTAGTGACATCGAGATCTCAAAAACCAAAAAGACTTGAACATCCAAACTTTATGGGATGATAGAGCTATAGTTGTAGATGTGTTTAAACTATTTACTTTTGTTCGTCATAACTTCCGGTCGTCACCGGAAGCACTTCAAAAAATATTTTTTTTACGCATATAATTGTTTCCACATAGAAATTATATATAAGTAAAAATCTTTACATATGTTATCTATCAGATGGTGAATAAAGAAAAAAAATCTACTTCCGGTGAGATATCTCAAATATCTCAGGTTGTTTTTTTTAAACAAATGTTGTAACAGCGAGATCTAAGAAACTGTAAGTGACCAAGGCTCAAAGCTTACATGGATGATAGACATTTGATAGTAGATGTGTTTAACCGCTTTCATTTTGTCAACCGTCACTTCCGGTCCACACCGAAAGAGTTCAAACAATTCAAGTTGTTTAAAAGTTTAACTGTTTTTCTTTGACACCTTAAAATATATTGATAGGCAATAAAGTCCCGTTGTCTAGTCTTTGAGAAAAATTACCTATCCTTTTCATTGATTACTTCCGTTTGTCCGTTTCCTGTTCCGAGACACAAAAACCTTGACTTCTCAAGATCTCAAAAACGGTAATGACTTGAACAATCAAACTTTGTGGGATCATAGACCTATATATGTAGATGTGTTTACACTCTTTTGTTTTGTTCGGCGTAACTTCCGGTCGTCACCGGAAGCACTTTAAAAATTATTTTTTTTACCTATTTTAGTTTTTTTTTTTTTTTTTACATAGAATTGAAGTTAGTTTACATTATGTCATATGTCATGTATGCGATGTTAAATAAACACAAAATTTCTTCTTCCGGTGAGTTATCTCAAATATCTCAGATAACCTTTTTTTAAACAAATGTTTTAGCTGTCAGATCTTACAAACTTTAAGTGATTAAGACGCAAAACTTAAAAGGACAATAGACATTTGAAAGAAGATGTGTTTAACCGCTTTCATTTTGTCAACTGTCACTTCCGGTCTTCACCGGAAGTTTTCAAACTAATCATATTTTTAACAAGTTTACCTGACTTTCTTGGGTGTTTCATCTAGCCTGATAAATAGTGATGTACAATAGGAAAATGTGCATCAAATACCAGCTTTCATTTTCAATAATCACTTCCGTTCGTCAGTTTCCGGTCCCGAGACAAAAAACCTTGTTTCGATGAGATCTCAGATTAGGCAGAGAGGTGAAAAACCAAACTTTGAGGAAAGATTGACTTATGACTGTAGAAATGTTAAACGTGTATTTTTGGGTTCGGTGTTACTTCCGGTCGACACAAAAGGTACTTTAAAAATTGATGATGTTTTTCATTCTCGTTGTTGTTTTAAATAGAAGTAACGTATATATACATTTTTCATTCAAAGTAATTATCATATCCATTACTTTTTCTACTTGAGAGAAGCAATGTCTCATAGTTAAATTCATACATGTATATCAGAACGGAAGACCTTTTTGTTGCTATAGCAACAAGAGTCTAGTTATTATTATTTTTCTTTTCCACAAATTTTGTGCACGCGATTTCTCATAAACTATTCGACCGATTTCCACAATTTTTTCACAGATGATTGGACTTCATATGATCTTCATACATTTTTGATACTTTTCCTGTCGTCACTTCCGGTACCGATTTATCGGCCATTTTGTTCATTTTTACGACCTATTTTGTGCACACAAAAACTCAAAAACTATCAGAGATATGAATATGAAATTTTCAGGATAGTTAGACCATAGTTTGAAGATGTGCCCATTGGTTTTGTTTTACTCCTATGGCGCCATTTCTTGGAGCTCGCTATGGCTCGAAAATTGGGTCCGAATTTTGTATCAAAATTTTCATACGATTTGATCTGTATCTTTTTATCAGTTGATATTTTGTTAAGACATATATAACAAAAGTGGTAGAGAATTAACAGTTCTTTCAATCAAAATCAAGAAAAAGGGGCTGGCCCCTTTATTTAGGGGCCAAGACACTCGTAAACTTTATTACAAATAACTGAAAAATGATAAAGATTTTGTAATGCACTATAGAAGCAAAGTTGTTGATCGTAACAATATATATCAGGAAAAATTATTGCCACGCCAATTTATTACGTAATTAGGGATTTATAGGGGCCAACGTTCTCAAACTTTGATATGATAAATCTACAGAACAAGACATATTTTGTTAAGCATTGTAGAAGAGAAAATACTTGTATTGATGACGTATATCGATTCCACTAATGAAAACACCAATTCCTGTCCCCATTAAGGATCTAGAGGACTGACCCCTAAAATATTCAATCATTTGTATATCAAAAATGAACGACAATTTTAGATGGGTGTAAGAACAAAAAATGTTAGTATTTGTGAGATGTTTGTAGGGAAATCAAGAAAATGGGGCTGGTCCCTTTAATTAGGGGCCAAGACACTCGTAAACTCTATTACAAATAACATAAAAACGATAAACATTTTGTAGTGCATTAAAGAAGCAAAGTTATTAATCATAACAATATCTATCAGAATAAATCATTGACACGCCCATTTATGACGTAATAAGGGATTTTTAGGGGCCAAAGTACTTAAACTTTGACGCAATATATCTACAGAAGGAAACATATTTTGTTAAGCATTGTAGAAAAGAAAATGTTTGCATTAATGATTCTAATCGATTCCACTAATCAAAACACCAATGTCTGTCCCCATTAAGGATCTACAGTGCTGGCCCCTAAAATATTCAATCATTTGTATCTCAAAAATGAACAACAATTTTTGATGGGTGTAAGAACAAAAAATGTTAGTATTCTTAAGACTTTTTCAATGAAATCAAGAAAAAGGGGCTGGCCCCTTAAATTAGGGGCCAAGATACTGGTAAACTCTATTACAAATAAGTTAAAAACGATAAAGATTTAGTAATGCATTATAGAAGCAAAGTTGTTGATCGTAACAATGTCTGCTTGAAAAACCATACCCATTTATTACTTAATTAGGGATTTATAGGAACCAAAGTCCTTAAACTTTTTTTTAAAAAAATTGAACGGAAGACCTACTCGTTACTCGTAACGAGATCGTATCTAGTTATTAAGGTCTTCCGTTTCCAACGGAAGACCTTATTGTTTTCGTACTGTTTCTTATTATTATTATTATTATTATTATTTTTCTTTTCCACAAATTTTGTGCACGCGATTTCTCGAAAACTATTCGACTGATTTCCACAATTTTTTCATAGGTGATTGGACTTCATATGATCTTTATACATTTTTGATAATTTTCCTGTCGTCACTTCCGGTACCGATTTATCGGCCATTTTGTTCATATTTACGACCTATTTTGTGCACACAAAAACTCAAAAATTATCAGAGATATGAATATGAAATTTTCAGGATAGTTAGACCATAGTTTGAAGTTGTGCCCATTAGTTTTGTTTTACTCCTTTGGCGCCATTTCTTGAAGCTCGCTATGGCTCGAAAATTGGGTATATATTTTGAATCAAAATTTTCATACGTTTTGATCTGTATCTTTTTATCAGTTGATATTTTGTTGAGACATATATAACAAAAGTGGTAGAGTATGAAAAGTTCTTTTCACCGATATCACGGAAAAGGGGCTAGCCCCTTTAATTAGGGGCTTAGAGACTCATAAACTTTATAACAAATAACTGAAAAATGATAAAGATTTTGTAACGCATTATAGAAGCAAAGTTGTTGATCATAACAATATCTGTCAGAAAAAAATCATTGCCACGCCCATTTATACCGTGACTAGGGATTTTTAGGGGCCAAAAACCTTAAATTTTGACGCAATATATCTAGAGAAGGAGACATATTTTGTTAAGCATTGTAGAAGAGAAAATGTCTGCATTGATGATTTCAATCGATGCCACTTATCAAAACACCAATGTATGTTCCCATAAAGGATTTGCAGGGCTGACCCCTAAAAGATTCAATCATTTATATCTCAAAAGTGAACAACAATTTAAGATAGGTGTAAGAACAAAAAATGTTACTATACTTAAGATCTTTCCAACAAAATCAAGAAAAAGGGATTGGCCCCTTTCATTAGGGGCCAACACACTCGTAAACTCTATTACAAATAACTTATAAACGATCAAGATTTTGTAATGCATTATAGAAGCAAAGTTGTTGATCATAACAATATCTATCAGAAAAAATCATTACCAGCGCAGTTATTACGTAACTAGGGATTTTTAGGGGCCAAAGTCCTTAAACTTTGACGCAATATATCTAGAGAAGGAGACATATTTTGTTAAGTATTATAGAAGTGAAAATGTCTGCATGGATGGTTCTAATCGATTCTACTGATCAAAACACCAATGTCTGTCCCCATTAAGGATCTATAGGACTGGCCCCTAAAATATTCAATCATTTATATCTCAAAAATGAACAACAATTTTTGATAGGTTTACGAACAAAAATGATAGTATTCTTAAGATCTTTTCAATGAACTCAAGAAAAAGGGGCTGGCCCTTAAAATTAGGGGCCAAGATACTAGTAAACACTATTACAATTAACTTTCAAGATTGTGTAATGCATTATAGAAGACAAGTTGTTGATCGTAACAAAGTCTGTTTGAAAAACTCTTTGCCACAACCATTTATTACTCAATTAGGGATTTATAGGAGCCAAAGTCCTTAATCTTTTTAAAAAATTGAACGGAAGACCTACTCGTAATGAGATCGTATCTAGTTATTATTATTAAGGTCTTCCGTTTCCAACGGAAGACCTTACTGTTATTGCTTTGTTTCTTTTCCTCTATTATTATTATTATTTTTTTTTTTTCTCCCACGTTTTCTCAAAAACGCTTCAGCCGATTTTGATAAAACTTTCAGGTCTTATTCATGACAAAATTTGTAAGAAAATTACACGAGTTTTTTTTGGTCGTCACTTCCGGTCCCGAGATATTAATGATTTTATGTTTTTGCTTGTTCACGATTTTTCTCCAAAAATATTTATGATAGAATTTTCAAATTTTTAGGGATGGTAGAAAGTGTCCTGCCGCAGTGCCCTTTGCATATCCGAACGTCCGCCGTCACTTCCGGTCGGCACCGGAAGGAAACAAAAAACAGTCAATTTTCAATTATTTTGTTTTGAAATTTTTTAATATTATTGTTCGATAGAGACGCTTTAATAACTTCAGAATATGAAATTTGTTTTAAAATCGATCCACGCATTCTCGAGATTTTGGGCTCCAAAGTCCTGAAGCGAGAGTCCGCGTAGCTCAGTCGTTAGAGTGGTGGACTTTGGCCCAGGCGACCCGGGTTCAGTCCCCGAGTGCCGAATATTTTTTCTTATTTAATTTTGTTAAATTTATGATTTTATATTTGAAATGATAGATTTTACTTATTTCCAATATAATTTTATCAAAAATCACAATAATAGCGACTTTTTAAAGATTAATTTAAGTATAATTATATGACTATTGAAATTCTTATAGAGGGTTAAACGAAATTTAATGACGTGTTTAGAAATGATAGAAAAGAACAACTATCCCTCAAGTCTACTTTATGGTGCACTCAAACGGACGACCTCTTGTTGCTCGCAACGAGCATCTAGTTATTATTATTTTTCTTTTCCACAAATTTTGTGCACGCGATTTCTCGAAAACTATTCGACTGATTTCCACAATTTCTTCACAGATGATTGGACTTCATATGGTCTTCATACATTTTTGATACATTTCCTGTCGTCACTTTCGGTACCGATTTATCGGCCATTTTGTTCATTTTTACGACCTATTTTGTGCACACAAACACTCAAAAACTATCAGAGATATGAATATGAAATTTTTAGGATAGTTAGACCATAGTTTGAAGTTGTGCCCGTTGTTTTTGTTTTACTCCTGTGGCGCCATTTCTTGGAGCTCGATATGGCTCGAAAATTGGGTACGGATTTTGAATCAAAATTTTCACACGTTTTGATCTGTATCTTTTTATCAGTTGATATTTTGTTGAGACATATATAACAAAAGTGGTAGAGTATGAACAGTACTTTTCACCGATATCACGGAAAAGGGGCTAGCCCCTTTAATTATGGGCCAAGAGACTCGTAAACTCTATTACAAATAACTTAAAAACGATAAAGATTTTGTAATGCATTATAGGAGCAAAGTTGTTGATCATAACAATATCTGTCAGAAAAAATCTTTGCCACCCCCATTTATTACGTAACTAGGGATTTTTAGGGACCAAAAACCTTAAATTTTGACGCAATATATCTAGAGAAGGAGACATATTTTGTTAAGCATTGTAGAAGAGAAAATGTCTGCATTGATAATTTTAATCGATTGCACTTATCAAAACATCAATATCTGTCCCCATTAAGAATTTACAGGGCTGACCCCTAAAAGATTCAATCAATTATATCTCAGAAATGAACAACAATTTTAGATAGGTGTAAGAACAAAAATTGTTAGTATCCTTAAGACCTTTCCAACAAAATCAAAAAAAAGGGGCTGGCCCCTTTCATTTTGGGCCAATAAACTCGTAAACTCTATTACAAATAACTTAAAAACGATCAAGATTTTGTAATGCGTTATCGAAGCAAAGACGTTGATCGTAGCAATGTCTATCTGAAAAATCATTGCCACGTCCATTTATTACGTAACTAGGGATTATTAGGGGCCAAAGTCCTTAAACTTTGACGCAATATATCTAAAGAAGGAGACATATTTTGTTAAGCATTGAAGAAGAGAAAATTTCTGCATTGATGATTTCAATCAATGCCACTAATCAAAACACCAATGTATGTTCCCATAAAGGATTTACAGGGCTGACCCCTAAAAGATTCAATCATTTATATCTCAAAAATGAACAACAATTTAAGATAGGTGTAAGAACAAAAAATGTTACTTTACTTAAGATCTTTCCAACAAAATCAAGAAAAAGGGACTGGCCCCTTTCATTAGGGGCCAACACACTCGTAAACTCTATTACAAATAACTTAAAAACGATAAAGATTTTGTAATGTATTATAGAAGCAAAGTTGTTGATCATAACAATATCTATCAGAAAAAATCATTGCCAGCCAATTTATTACGTAACTAAGGATTTTTAGGGGCCAAAGTCCTTAAACTTTGACGCAATATATCTAGAGAAGGAGACATATTTTGTTAAGTATTATAGAAGACAAAATGTCTGCATGGATGGTTCTAATCGATTCCACTCATCAAAACACCGATGTCTGTCCCCATTAAGGATCTACAGGACTGGTCCCTAAAATATTCAATCGCTTATATCTCAAAAATTAACAACAATTTTTGATAATTATTAATTTTTATAATTATTAACAACAATTTTTGATAGGCTAACGAACAAAAAATGATAGTATTCTTAAGACCTTTTCAATGAATGCAAGAAAAAGGGGCTGGCCCTTAAAATTAGGGGCCAAGATACTAGTAAACACTATTACAGATAACTTGAAAACGATCAAGATTGTGTAATGCATTATAGAAGACAAGTTGATGATCGTAACAAAGTCTGTTTGAAAAACTTTTTGCCACAACCATTTATTACTTAATTAGGGATTTATAGGAGCCAAAGTCCTTAAACTTTTTAAAAAATTGAACGGAAGACCTACTCGTTACTCGTAACGAGATCGTATCTAGTTATTAAGGTCTTCCGTTTCCAACGGAAGACCTTATTGTTTTCGTACTGTTTCTTATTAAGGTCTTCCGTTTCCAACGGAAGACCTTTTTGTTTTCGTACTGTTTCTTATTATTATTATTAAGGTCTTCCGTTTCCAACGGAAGACCTTATTGTTATTGCTTTGTTTCTTTTTCACTATTATTTTTATTGTTTTTTTTTTTCTGTCACCTTTTCTAAAAAACGCTTCAGCCGATTTTGATAAAACTCTCAGATCTTATTCATGACAAAATTTGTAAGAAAATTACACGAGATTTTTTCGGTCGTCACTTCCGGTCCCGAGTTATTAAAGATTTTATGTTTTTGCTTGTTCACGATTTTTCTCCAAAAGTATTTAAGATAGAACTTTCAAATTTTCAGGGATAGTAGAAAGTGTCCTGCCGCAGTGCCCTTCGCATATCCGAACGTCTGCCGTTACTTCCGGTCGTCACAGGAAGGAAACAAACAACAGTCATTTTTCAACTTTTTTGTTTTGAATTTTTGTAATATAACTATTCGATAGAGACGCTTTAATAACGTCAGAAGATGAAATTTATTTTAAAATCGATCCACGCATTCTCGAGATTTTGGGATCCAAAGTCCTGAAGCGAGAGTACGCGTAGCTCAGTCGTTAGAGTAGTGGACTTTGGCCCAGGCGACCCCGAGTGCCGAATGGTTTTTTTTCTTTCTTAATTGTGTTTTGTTTAACGATTTTATCTTTGAAACGATGGATTTTTTATGTTTTCCGTTTTAATTTTATCATAAATCAAAATAATACCTTTTTTTCAGTACAAATATAGAGCCCGTTTCAAAATACCGTCAATTTCCCGAATTGTGACAGTCTTGTTTCTGTCAGCAGCTCGCTAAATTCAGACGCTCGTCGCATCGCCGGCATCAAAGACATGCCGCCGAAGCACCCTTGCAGTACGACCGCATTAGAGCTCGCCAGGTCGCTTTGCCGGCATCAAAGAAATGCCGCCATCTCATTGACTGTATGCACAAAACATTTAGCAGTGCGCCCACATTTCAAGTATTCTACGGGACTTTAAAAGGAGGACTGTTTAGTATTTATTCAGATATATATAGATATATGCATGTAAATATGCGTTTATTGACATATGTTGTTTAAATATTGATTTCCTGAACACTATAAAACACTATAAAATATCTCTCTCTCTCTCTCTCTCTCTCTCTCTCTCTCTCTCTCTCTCTCTCTCTCTCTCTCCAACGTACGAATATTTTAGTATTTGAATAAGAACTACTACAGGTAACATGCAGTAATGTGGCTAAAGCCTAAATGTACATTTGACGTTTAAAATTATATATGTATTTATTTCTAGTTACGGGATATTGTCTTTGGATTTAAATGATTTGAAATTAATTTTTTAATGATTGCCTTCTTACTGATTGGAAGTCAATGCTAAAAAGTCATTTTTTATGATAGACGGTGTACTTTCTCCTTCTTTGTATCTGTCTACAGATACATATCTGTTGTCTGTCTTGGATTAAGAAAAACCTCCGAAGTTTAAACACTGAACTATACACACCACCGGGTGACTGCGACAAGGTGTGGAACTGATCACCTGTGTATGTCTGTTTGGGCCTATGAAAAAACACGTGTAAACACCGATCGGAGATATACACTGTTAAAACAAAAAGTCTGATTTTTCACTTTTGATAAAAAAAAAAGTCATTACGGCAGGGTGCATCGGGATTATAATCATTTAAAATCTGCCTTAAGTTTATAATTATTTACAAAGGTCTACATACATGTAATGTTCACCCAAAAAGCGGGATTTATTATATCTGTTTAGTGATTAAGCATCGAGGTCAAAATTTATAAATTTCGTAATATATTAACCGATTACTTAACACTGGTCATTTAGACATAACACTGGGGTATTGAGTGGATTCAGGAAAAGGGGGATAATTTACCATACTACATTAGTAAGATGTAGGTTATTTTATTTGCCGACTTAGCAAAAATTTTTATCATACAGTGTGAGTCGGCAAAGATAAACTTGACACAAAAAAAATTAATCGATATGCAAAAGAAGCAGATAAAAAGATAATCAATTTCTTTATCAAATTGATTTTTGATTAATTTCTCTCTCTCTCTCTCTCTCTCTCTCTCTCTCTCTCTCTCTCTCTCTCTCTCTCTCTCTCTCTCTCTCCAAATGCATTTATAACGTATGGCATTTTATATATCTTATGTCTAAAACATTTAGAAGTAAAGAGTAAATCCATAAATTAACGATGTTTTAAGAAAACAGCTACGCCTATTAAATCTTCCTTTTAATTTTTGCTGAAAATAATAACGCCGTTTAATATGTCACTGATTGTGTTCAAAATTCATAATGTATACTGCTGTAGGTGTTACTTTGTAAAATTGAAACCCGACATTTTATAATGTATAATTAAGATCGCGGAACATTAGGCCTAACTGGCAAAATTGGAAATATACAGCTTACGTCAATTTCACTTGTTACAGTCAAAACATTTGAAATGGGCGGGAACAAATTGACGCGGACGTCTGAGAAAACATTGGCTATAGGAAGTGTATCAGTGGCGACTGATTCTCTGAATCATCGGACAATGCTTTGCCTTGCGTATAATCTCTCCCGAATTTGGATCTTCTCATATTTGCTGATTATATAATTATTGATGAAATAAAATGGGTTTTTTTTATCGCTTTGCTGATACTAAATAAAATGTGTTTCGATCGCATAAGTAATATAGCAAGTTAGGAACGCTGAGGTGGATTGAAAATACACTTCCAATATTAACTACAGTTTGAATCCAACGTTTTCTCAGACATCCGCGTCAATTTGTTCCCGTCCATATCAAATGTTTTGACTGTAATAGGTAAAATTGACGTAAGCTGTATATTTCCAATGTTCCGCGGTAGCTTTTTTAAAATAAATTTTGTACCCGCGAGATCTCAGAAACTGTAAGTGATTAAGACATGAAACTTACAAGGACGATAGACATTCGATTGAGGATGGGTTTAACTGATTCCATTTTATCGCCCGTCACTTCCGGTAGTCACCGGAAGGGTACAAACAATTGAAGTTTTTAATAATTTTAACTGTTTTTCTTTGACAGTTTTAGATTGCTTGATAAACAAAACTGTACAATAGGAAAACGTTAGAAAAATATAAACTTTAATTTTGATTGAGCACTTCTGTTGGTCCGTTTCCTGTCTCGAGACAAAACAACAGGCCCATGGGCCACATCGCTCACCTGAGCAATGATGGACAAGGATGATTTTACAGTCATATTACATCTTGAGCATTGCAGTTTTCGAGAAAATGATCAGACTTAAACAACTGTTTGTATATGGATTATAAACCTACATCAAACTTTGGACCCCTTGTAAGGCCAAAGAATTGTCCAGGGGCCAGAGTTCAAACAACTTTAAAGAATCAACAATAATTCAAAATGCTTGCATATAAATAAAACCATATATAAAAAATCATTTGAGTTTTTGTGGATAATTTAAATGTTTTCCTCTGTAAAATTGGACAACCCTCCCCCCCCCCTCCCCCCATGTGGCCCAACCCTAGTCCTGAAGATTATGATTTTGACAAATTTTAATCTAGACTATCTGAACTTACTTTTTTAAGCAAATGATTTTTAAAGATATTTTTATATATATTCCTACGTAAAAGTTTGAGCCCCTCCCCCCCCCCCCCCATTGTGGCCACACCCTACCCCCAGTATCATGATTTGAACAAACTTGAATCTTCCATACCTGAGGACGCTTTCACACAAGTTACAGCTTTTCTGCCCGATCAGTTTCTGAGAAAAAGATTTTAAAAGATTTTTCTCTATATATTTCTATGTAAAAATTTGACTTCCCATTGTGGCCCCCATCTACCACTGGAGATTATGATTTGAACAAACTTAAATCTACACTACCTGAGAATGCTTCCACATAAGTTACAGCTTTTCTGGCTGATCAGTTTCAGAGAAGAAGATTTTTAAAGATTTACTCTATATGTTCCTATATAAAAATTCGATCCCCCATTGTGGCCCCACCCTACCCCTGGGGATCATGATTTGAACAAACTTGAATCTACACTACCTGAGGATGCTTCCACACAAGTTTCAGCTTTTCTTGCTAAATGGTTTTTGAGAAGATTTTTGAAAATACCATCAAATTGTCAATGATTTTTTAATTAACCCCCCTTGAAAGAGGGCATGGCCCTTCATTTTAACAAACTTGAATCCCCTTCACCTAAGGATGCTTTGTGCCAACTTTGGTTGAAATTGGCCTAGTGGTTCTGGAGAAGAAGTCGAAAATGTAAAAAGTTTATGGACAGACAGACAGACGGACAGACAGACAGACGGACGCCGGACGAAAAGTGATCAGAAAAGCTCACGAGCTTTCAGCTCAGGTGAGCTAAAAACCTTGTCTCAACGATATCTCAAAAATAGTAACTACTTGGACAACCAAACTGTGTGGGATGATAGACTTATGTATATTCATTTGTTTACTCTATTTTGTTTGATTGGTCTAACTTCCGGTCGTCACCGGAAGTACTTTAAAAATTATTTTCGTATTTGATTTATTTTTCATAGAATTAATATATTAGTATCTTTACATATTTTATTTATGCAATGTTAAATAGACAAAACAATTCTACTTCCGGTGAGATATCTCGAATATCTCAGGTAGCTGCTTTTGAACAAAATTTGTACCAGCGAGATCTCAGAAACTGTAAGTGATCAACACACAAAACTAACAAGGACGATAGACATTTGATTGAAGATGTGTTTAACGGGTTTCTCTTCGGTCCTCACTGAAAGGGTTCAAACAAATCAAGCTGTTTATAAGTTTAAATGATTTTCTTCGACAGTTTTAGTTAGATTTTAGATAATAATGTATGATGGAAAAGTATTTAATAAATACTAACTTTAATTTTTATTGAGCACTACCGTTTGTCCTCTTCCTGTCCCGAGACAAATATCTTTGTCTCAATAAGATCTCAAAAACGGTATAGACTTAAACAACCATACTTTGTTGAATGATACACCTATGTATGTACATGTGTTTACATTATTTTGTGTCATCTGGCCTAACTTCCGGTCCTCACAGGAAGTACTCCAAATTTTTTGTTTAATTATTTTTTTTGTTATTTACCATGGAAGTAACATTTTAGTAATAGAAATACAATGGGTCCCCTACACATGGTTAAATAAACTAAAAAAAATCCGGTGAGTCATCTCAAATATCTCAGTAGGTTTTTTTTTCATACAAATTTTGTACACGGGAGATCTCAGAAACTGTAAGAAATCAAGATACAAAACTTTTATGAATGATAGACATTTGATTGAAGGTGTGTTTAACAGGTTCCATTTTATTTTCCGTTACTTTCGGTTCTCTCCGAAAGTGTACAAGCAAATGACGTTTTTAATAATTTTAGACTTTTCTCTTTGATTATTTTATTTAGTCTAATTAACAGTAATGTATTGTAAGTAATTGAACTAAAATGCTTACTTTTAATTTCTTTAATTACTTCCGTTTGTTTGTTTCCGGTCTCGAGACAAAAAACCTTTTCTCAACGAAATCTCATAACTGACAAAAATTTGAACATCAAAACTTTGAGGAAAGACAGAACAATATATGAAGATATGTTTACCATATTCTGTTAGATCCGGCGTACATGTAACTTCCAGTCGTCACAGAAAGTACTCAAAAATGAATTTTTGTCTTTTCTCAGACGTCCGTGTCAATTTGTTCCCGCCCATATCAAATGTTTTGACTGTAACAGGTGAAATTGATGTAAGCTGTATATTTCCAATCTTGCCAGTTAATGTTCCGCAGTCTTATTGATAGAAAAGAACAAGCATTCCGATAGCATAAGGTGTATTCAAACGGAAGACCTCTCGTTGCTCGCAACGAGATCGCGTCTAGTTAAGGTCTTCCGTTTCCAACGGAAGACCTTATTGTTTTCGTACTGTTTCTTATTATTAAGGTCTTCCGTTTCCAACGGAAGACCTTATTGTTTTCGTACTGTTTCTTATTATTATTATTATTATTATTATTTTTCTTTTCCACAAATTTTGTGCACGCGATTTCCTGAAAACTATTCGACCGATTTCCACATTTTTTTCACAGATGATTGGACTTCATATGATCTTCAAACAATTTTGATAATTTTCCTGTCGTCACTTCCGGTACCGATTTATCGGCCATTTTGTTCATTTTTACGACCTATTTTGTGCACACAAAAACTCAAAAACTATCAGAGATATGAATATGAAATTTTCAGAATAGTTAGACCATAGTTTGAAGTTGTGCCCATTGTTTTTGTTTTACTCCTGTGACGCCATATCTTGGAGCTCGCTATGGCTCGACAATTGGGTCCGAATTTTGAATCAAAATTTTCACACGTTTTGATCTGTATCTTTTTATCAGTTGATATTTTGTTAAGACATATATAACAAAAGTGGTAGAATATTAAACGTTCTTTTCATCGACATCAAGGAAAAGGGGCTGGCCCCTTGAACTAGGGGCCAAGAGACTCGTAAAGTATATTATAAATAACTTAAAAACTTTAAATATTTTGTAATGCATTATAGAAGCAAAGTTGTTGATCATAACAATATCTGTCAGAAAAAATCATTGCTACGCCCATTTATTACGTAACTAGGGATTTTTAGGGGCCAAAGTCTATAAATTTTTGACGCAATATATCTAGAGAAGGAGACATATTTTGTTAAGCATTGTACAAGGGAAAATGTCTGCATTAATGATTTCAATCGATGCTACTAATCAAAACACCAATGTATGTTCCCATAAAGGATTTACAGGGCTGACCCCTAAAATATTCAATCATTTATATCTCAAAAATGAACAACAATTTAAGATAGGTGTAAGAACAAAAAATGTTACTATACTTAACATCTTTCCAACAAAATCAAGAAAAAGGGACTGGCCCCTTTCATTAGGGGCCAACACACTCGTAAACTCTCATATAAATAACTTAAAAACGAACTAGGGGCCAAGAGACTCGTAAAGTATATTATAAATAACTTAAAAACTTTAAAGATTTTGTAATGCATTATAGAAGCAAAGTTGTTGATCATAACAATATCTATCAGAAAAAATCATTCCCAGCCTATTTATTACGTAACTAGGGATTTTTAGGAGCCAAAGTCCTTAAACTTTGACGCAATATATCTAGAGAAGGAGACATATTTTGTTAAGTATTATAGAAGAGGAAATGTCTGCATGGATGGTTCTAATCGATTCCAATTATCAAAACACCAATGTCTGTCCCCATTAAGGATCTATAGGACTGGCCCCTAATATATTCAATCGTTTATATCTCAAAAATTAACAACAATTTTTGATAGGTTTGCGAACAAAAAATAATAACATTCTTAAGTCCTTTTCAATGAACTCAAGAAAAAGGGGCTGGCCCTTAAAATTAGGGGCCAAGATACTAGTAAACACTATTAAAAATAACTTAAAAACGATCAAGATTGTGTTATGCATTACAGAATACAAGTTGTTGATCGTAACAAAGTCTGTTTGAAAAACTCTTTGCCACAACCATTTATTACTTAATTAGGGATTTATAGGAGCCAAAGTCCTTAAACTTTTTAAAAAATTGAACGGAAGACCTATTCGTTACTCGTAACGAGATCGTATCTAGTTATTATTATTATTATTATTATTTTTCTTTTCCACGAATTTTGTGCACGCGATTTCTCGAAAACTATTCGACCGATTTCCACATTTTTTTCACAGATGATTGGAGTTCATATGATCTTCAAACAGTTTTAATAATTTTCCTGTCGTCACTTCCGGTACCGATTTATCGGCCATTTTGTTCATATTTACGACCTATTTTGTGCACACAAAAACTCAAAAATTATCAGAGATATGAATATGAAATTTTCAGGATAGTTAGACCATAGTTTGAAGTTGTGCCCATTGGTTTTGTTTTACTCCTTTGGCGCCATTTCTTGAAGCTCGCTATGGCTCGAAAATTGGGTATATACTTTGAATCAAAATTTTCACACGTTTTGATCTGTATCTTTTTATCAGTTGATATTTTGTTGAGACATATATAACAAAAGTGGTAGAGTATGAAAAGTTCTTTTCACCGATATCACGGAAAAGGGGCTAGCCCCTTTAATTAGGGGCTAAGAGACTCATAAACTTTATAACAAATAACTGAAAAATGATAAAGATTTTGTAACGCATTATAGAAGCAAAGTTGTTGATCATAACAATATCTGTCAGAAAAAATCATTGCCACGCCCATTTATACCGTAACTAGGGATTTTTAGGGGCCAAAAACCTTAAATTTTGACGCAATATATCTAGAGAAGGAGACATATTTTGTTAAGCATTGTAGAAGAGAAAATGTCTGCATTGATGATTTCAATCGATGCCACTTATCAAAACACCAATGTATGTTCCCATAAAGGATTTGCAGGGCTGACCCCTAAAAGATTCAATCATTTATATCTCAAAAGTGAACAACAATTTAAGATAGGTGTAAGAACAAAAAATGTTACTATACTTAAGATCTTTCCAACAAAATCAAGAAAAAGGGATTGGCCCCTTTCATTAGGGGCCAACACACTCGTAAACTCTATTACAAATAACTTATAAACGATCAAGATTTTGTAATGCATTATAGAAGCAAAGTTGTTGATCATAACAATATCTATCAGAAAAAATCATTACCAGCGCAGTTATTACGTAACTAGGGATTTTTAGGGGCCAAAGTCCTTAAACTTTGACGCAATATATCTAGAGAAGGAGACATATTTTGTTAAGTATTATAGAAGTGAAAATGTCTGCATGGATGGTTCTAATCGATTCTACTGATCAAAACACCAATGTCTGTCCCCATTAAGGATCTATAGGACTGGCCCCTAAAATATTCAATCATTTATATCTCAAAAATGAACAACAATTTTTGATAGGTTTACGAACAAAAATGATAGTATTCTTAAGACCTTTTCAATGAACTCAAGAAAAAGGGGCTGGCCCTTAAAATTAGGGGCCAAGATACTAGTAAACACTATTACAATTAACTTTCAAGATTGTGTAATGCATTATAGAAGACAAGTTGTTGATCGTAACAAAGTCTGTTTGAAAAACTCTTTGCCACAACCATTTATTACTCAATTAGGGATTTATAGGAGCCAAAGTCCTTAATCTTTTTAAAAAATTGAACGGAAGACCTACTCGTAATGAGATCGTATCTAGTTATTATTATTATTATTATTTTTCTTTTCCACAAATTTTGTGCACGCGATTTCTCGAAAACTATTCGACTGATTTCCACAATTTCTTCACAGATGATTGGACTTCATATGGTCTTCATACATTTTTGATACTTTTCCTGTCGTCACTTTCGGTACCGATTTATCGGCCATTTTGTTCATTTTTACGACCTATTTTGTGCACACAAACACTCAAAAACTATCAGAGATATGAATATGAAATTTTTAGGATAGTTAGACCATAGTTTGAAGTTGTGCCCGTTGTTTTTGTTTTACTCCTGTGGCGCCATTTCTTGGAGCTCGATATGGCTCGAAAATTGGGTACGGATTTTGAATCAAAATTTTCACACGTTTTGATCTGTATCTTTTTATCAGTTGATATTTTGTTGAGACATATATAACAAAAGTGGTAGAGTATGAACAGTACTTTTCACCGATATCACGGAAAAGGGGCTAGCCCCTTTAATTATGGGCCAAGAGACTCGTAAACTCTATTACAAATAACTTAAAAACGATAAAGATTTTGTAATGCATTATAGAAGCAAAGTTGTTGATCATAACAATATCTGTCAGAAAAAATCTTTGCCACCCCCATTTATTACGTAACTAGGGATTTTTAGGGACCAAAAACCTTAAATTTTGACGCAATATATCTAGAGAAGGAGACATATTTTGTTAAGCATTGTAGAAGAGAAAATGTCTGCATTGATGATTTCAATCGATGCCACTTATCAAAACACCAATGTATGTTCCCATAAAGGATTTGCAGGGCTGACCCCTAAAAGATTCAATCAATTATATCTCAAAAGTGAACAACAATTTGAGATAGGTGTAAGAACAAAAAATGTTACTATACTTAAGATCTTTCCAACAAAATCAAGAAAAAGGGATTGGCCCCTTTCATTAGGGGCCAACACACTCGTAAACTCTATTACAAATAACTTATAAACGATCAAGATTTTGTAATGCATTATAGAAGCAAAGTTGTTGATCATAACAATATCTATCAGAAAAAATCATTACCAGCGCAGTTATTACGTAACTAGGGATTTTTAGGGGCCAAAGTCCTTAAACTTTGACGCAATATATCTAGAGAAGGAGACATATTTTGTTAAGTATTATAGAAGTGAAAATGTCTGCATGGATGGTTCTAATCGATTCTACTGATCAAAACACCAATGTCTGTCCCCTATAAGGATCTATAGGACTGGCCCCTAAAATATTCAATCATTTATATCTCAAAAATGAACAACAATTTTTGATAGGTTTACGAACAAAAATGATAGTATTCTTAAGACCTTTTCAATGAACTCAAGAAAAAGGGGCTGGCCCTTAAAATTAGGGGCCAAGATACTAGTAAACACTATTACAATTAACTTTCAAGATTGTGTAATGCATTATAGAAGACAAGTTGTTGATCGTAACAAAGTCTGTTTGAAAAACTCTTTGCCACAACCATTTATTACTCAATTAGGGATTTATAGGAGCCAAAGTCCTTAATCTTTTTAAAAAATTGAACGGAAGACCTACTCGTAATGAGATCGTATCTAGTTATTATTATTATTATTATTTTTCTTTTCCACAAATTTTGTGCACGCGATTTCTCGAAAACTATTCGACTGATTTCCACAATTTCTTCACAGATGATTGGACTTCATATGGTCTTCATACATTTTTGATACTTTTCCTGTCGTCACTTTCGGTACCGATTTATCGGCCATTTTGTTCATTTTTACGACCTATTTTGTGCACACAAACACTCAAAAACTATCAGAGATATGAATATGAAATTTTTAGGATAGTTAGACCATAGTTTGAAGTTGTGCCCGTTGTTTTTGTTTTACTCCTGTGGCGCCATTTCTTGGAGCTCGATATGGCTCGAAAATTGGGTACGGATTTTGAATCAAAATTTTCACACGTTTTGATCTGTATCTTTTTATCAGTTGATATTTTGTTGAGACATATATAACAAAAGTGGTAGAGTATGAACAGTACTTTTCACCGATATCACGGAAAAGGGGCTAGCCCCTTTAATTATGGGCCAAGAGACTCGTAAACTCTATTACAAATAACTTAAAAACGATAAAGATTTTGTAATGCATTATAGAAGCAAAGTTGTTGATCATAACAATATCTGTCAGAAAAAATCTTTGCCACCCCCATTTATTACGTAACTAGGGATTTTTAGGGACCAAAAACCTTAAATTTTGACGCAATATATCTAGAGAAGGAGACATATTTTGTTAAGCATTGTAGAAGAGAAAATGTCTGCATTGATAATTTTAATCGATTGCACTTATCAAAACATCAATATCTGTCCCCATTAAGAATTTACAGGGCTGACCCCTAAAAGATTCAATCAATTATATCTCAGAAATGAACAACAATTTTAGATAGGTGTAAGAACAAAAATTGTTAGTATCCTTAAGACCTTTCCAACAAAATCAAAAAAAAGGGGCTGGCCCCTTTCATTTTGGGCCAATAAACTCGTAAACTCTATTACAAATAACTTAAAAACGATCAAGATTTTGTAATGCGTTATCGAAGCAAAGACGTTGATCGTAGCAATGTCTATCTGAAAAATCATTGCCACGTCCATTTATTACGTAACTAGGGATTATTAGGGGCCAAAGTCCTTAAACTTTGACGCAATATATCTAAAGAAGGAGACATATTTTGTTAAGCATTGAAGAAGAGAAAATTTCTGCATTGATGATTTCAATCAATGCCACTAATCAAAACACCAATGTATGTTCCCATAAAGGATTTACAGGGCTGACCCCTAAAAGATTCAATCATTTATATCTCAAAAATGAACAACAATTTAAGATAGGTGTAAGAACAAAAAATATTACTTTACTTAAGATCTTTCCAACAAAATCAAGAAAAAGGGACTGGCCCCTTTCATTAGGGGCCAACACACTCGTAAACTCTATTACAAATAACTTAAAAACGATAAAGATTTTGTAATGTATTATAGAAGCAAAGTTGTTGATCATAACAATATCTATCAGAAAAAATCATTGCCAGCCAATTTATTACGTAACTAAGGATTTTTAGGGGCCAAAGTCCTTAAACTTTGACGCAATATATCTAGAGAAGGAGACATATTTTGTTAAGTATTATAGAAGACAAAATGTCTGCATGGATGGTTCTAATCGATTCCACTCATCAAAACACCAATGTCTGTCCCCATTAAGGATCTACAGGACTGGTCCCTAAAATATTCAATCGTTTATATCTCAAAAATTAACAACAATTTTTGATAATTATTAATTTTTATAATTATTAACAACAATTTTTGATAGGCTAACGAACAAAAAATGATAGTATTCTTAAGACCTTTTCAATGAATGCAAGAAAAAGGGGCTGACCCTTAAAATTAGGGGCCAAGATACTAGTAAACACTATTACAGATAACTTAAAAACGATCAAGATTGTGTAATGCATTATAGAAGACAAGTTGTTGATCGTAACAAAGTCTGTTTGAAAAACTTTTTGCCACAACCATTTATTACTTAATTAGGGATTTATAGGAGCCAAAGTTATTAAACTTTTTAAAAAATTGAACGGAAGACCTACTCGTTACTCGTAACGAGATCGTATCTAGTTAAGGTCTTCCGTTTCCAACGGAAGACCTTATAGTTTTCGTACTGTTTCTTATTATTAAGGTCTTCCGTTTCCAACGGAAGACCTTCTTGTTATTGCTTTGTTTCTTTTCCTCTATTATTATTATTATTATTTTTTTTTTCTCCCACGTTTTCTCAAAAACGCTTCAGCCGATTTTGATGAAACTTTCAGGTCTTATTCATGACAAAATTTGTGAGAAAATTACACGAGCTTTTTTTGGTCCTCACTTCCGGTCCCGAGATATTAAAGATTTTATGTTTTTGCTTGTTCACGATTTTTCTCCAAAAGTATTTAAGATAGAACTTTCAAATTTTCAGGGATGGTAGAAAGTGTCCTGCCGCAGTGCCCTTCGCATATCCGAACGTCCGCCGTCACTTCCGGTCGGCACCGGAAGGAAACAAAAAACAGTCAATTTTCAACTTTTTTGTTTTGAAATTTTTTAATATGATTGTTCGATAGAGACGCTTTAATAACTTCAGAATAAGAAATTTGTTTTAAAATCGATCCACGCATTATCGAGATTTTGGGCTCCAAAGTCCTGAAGCGAAAGTCCGCGTAGCTCAGTCGTTAGAGTGGTGGACTTTGGCCCAGGCGACCCGGGTTCAGTCCCCGAGTGCCGAATATTTTTTCTTCCTTAATTGTGTTAAGATTTATGATTTTATATTTGAAATGATAGATTTTACTTATTTCCAATATAATTTTATCAAAAATCACAATAATAGCGACTTTTTAAAGATAAATTTAAGTATAATTATATGACTATTGAAATTCTTAAAGAGGGTTAAATGGAATTTAATGACGTGGTTAGAAATGATAGAAAAGAACAACTATCCCTCTAGTCTACTTTATGGTGTACTCAAACGGAAGACCTCTTGTTGCTCGCAACAAGCATCTAGTTATTATTATTATTTTTTTTTTTTTTTCCACGAATTTTGTGCACGCGATTTCTCGAAAACTATCCAGCCGATTTTGTCCATTTTTTCACAGATGATTGCCTGTGGTCATAATTCTAGAAGTTTTTTTAAATTTTGAAATCGTCACTTCCGGTTCCGATTTACGGCCGATTTTGTAAGTTTTTACGACCCATTTTGTGCAGATATAAACTCAGAGACTATCAAAGACATAAATGTGAAATTTTCAGGATAGGTAGACTATAGTTTGAAGTTGTGCACCATATAATTTTTATACGCCAGCGGCGCAATTTCTTGGAGCTCGCTATGGCTCGAAAATTGGGTCCGAATTTTGAATCAAAATTTTCACACGTTTTGATCTGTATCTTTTTATCAGTTGATATTTTGTTAAGACATATATAACAAAAGTGGTAGAATTTTAAAAGTTCTTTTCACCGATATCACGGAAATGGGGCTGGCCCCTTTAATTAGGGGCCAAGAGACTCGTAAACTCTATTACAAATAACTTAAAAACGATCAAGATTTTGTAATGCATTATAGAAGCAAAGTTGTTGATCATAACAATATCTATCAGAAAAAATCATTGCCACGCCCATTTATTACGTTACTAGGGATTTTTAGGGGCCAAAATCCTTAATTTTTGACGTAAGATATCTAGAGAAGGAGACATATTTTGTTAAGCATTGTAGAAGAGTAAATGTCTGCATTGATAATTTTAATCGATTCTACTAATCAAAACACCAATATCTGTCCCCATTAAGGATTTACAGGGCTGACCCCTAAGAGATTCAATCATTTATATCTCAAAAATGAACAACAATTTTAGATAGGTGTAAGAACAAAAATTGTTAGTATTCTTAAGACCTTTCCAACAAAATCAAGAAAAAGGGGCTGGCCCCTTTAATTAGGGGCCAATAAACTCGTAAACTCTATTACAAATAACTTATAAACGATCAAGATTTTGTAATGCATTATAGAAGCAAAGTTGTTGATCATAACAATATCTATCATAAAAAATCATTGCCACGCCCATTTATTACGTAACTAGGGATTTTTAGGGGCCAAAATCCTTAAATTTTGACGCAATATATCTAGAGAAGGAGACATATTTTGTTAAGCATTGTAGAAGAGAAAATGTCTGCATTGATGATTTTAATCGATTCCACTTATCAAAACACCAATATCTGTCCCCATTAAGGATTTACAGGGCTGACCCCTAAAAGATTAATCATTTATATCTCAAAAATGAACAACAATTTTAGGTAGGTGTAAGAACAAAAATTGTTAGTATTCTTAAGACCTTTCCAACAAAATCTAGAAAAAGGGGCTGGCCCCTCTAATTAGGGGCCAATAAACTCGTAAACTCTATTACAAATAACCTAAAAACGATCAAGATTTTGTAATGCATTATAGAAGAAAAGTTGTTGATCATAACAATATCTATCAGAAAAAATCATTGCCACGCCCATTTATTACGTAACAAGGGATTTTTAGGGGCCAAAATCTTTAAATTTTGACGCAATATATCTAGAGAAGGAGACATATTTTGTTAAGCATTGTAGAAGAGAAAATGTCTGTATTCATGATACTAATCGATTCTACTAATCAAAACACCAATGTCTGTCCCCATTAAGGATCTAAATGGCTGACCCCTTAAATAATCAATCATATGTATCTAAAAAATGAACAACAATTTAAGATAGGTGTAAGAACACAAAATGTTTGTATTTGAGACACCTTTCGAATGAACTCAAGAAAAAGGGGCTGGTCCCTCAAATTAGGGTCCAAGAGACTCGTAAACTCTATCACAAATATCTTGAAAGCAAGATTTTGTGATGCACTATAGAAGCAATGTTGTTGATCGTAACAATATCAGTTTGTAAAACTCATCTCAACACCCATTTGTGACGTAATTAGGGATTTTAGGGGACCAAAAGCTTAAATCTTTAATGTGCTGTATGTGAAAAAGCAAAACAGTTTGTTAAGCATTGTAAATGATATTGACAATCTTATACATTATCTGGAAAGGAGGAGGTGAGGGAGAATTCCGAAATTTTATTGATATTTTAATCATATTGTTTATAAAATTGAACGGAAGACCTACTCGTTACTCGTAACGAGATCGTATCTAGTTATTATTATTATTATTATTATTATTTTCCACGAATTTTGTGCACGCGATTTCTCGAAAACTATCCAGACGATTTCGGCCATTTTTTCACAGATGATTGCCTGTGGTCATAATTCTAGAAGTTTTTTTAAATTTTGAAATCGTCACTTCCGGTTCCGATTTAAGGCCGATTTTGTAAGTTTTTACGACCCATTTTGTGCAGACATAAACTCAGAGACTATCAAAGACATCAATGTGAAATTTTCAGGATAGGTAGACTATAGTTTGAAGTTGTGCACCATATAATTTTTATACGCCACCGGCGCCATTTCTTGGAGCTCGCTATGGCTCGAAAATTGGGTACGGATTTTTAATCAAAATTTTCACACGTTTTGATCTGTATCTTTTTATCAGTTGATATTTTGTTAAAATATATATAACAAAAGTGGTAGAATGTTAAAAGTTCTTTTCACCGATATCTAGGAAAAGTGGCTAGCCCCTTTAATTAGGGGCCAAGAGACTCGTAAACTCTATTACAAATAACTTAAAAACGATAAAGATTTTGTAATGCATTATAGAAGCAAAGTTGTTGATCATAACAATATCTATCAGAAGAAATTATTGCCACGCCCATTTATTACGTAACTAGGGATTTTTAGGGGCCAAAATCCTAAAATTTTGACGCAATATATCTAGAGAAGGAGACATATTTTGTTAAGCATTGTAGACGAGAAAATGTCTTCATTGATAATTTTAATCGATTGCACTTATCAAATCACCGATATCTTTCCCCATTAAGGATCTACAGGGCTGACCCCTAAAAGATTCAATCATTTATATCTCAAAAATAATCAACAATTTTAGATAAGTGTAAAAACAAAAATTGTAAGTATTCGTAAGACCTTTCCAACAAAATCAAGAAAGAGGGGCTGGCCCCTTTAGTTAGGGGCCAATAAACTCGTAAACTCTATTAAAAATAACCTAAAAACTATCAAGATTTTGTAATGCATTATAGAAGCAAAGTTGTTGATCATAACAATATCTATCAGAAAAAATCATTGCCACCCCCATTTATTACGTAACTAGGGATTTTTAGGGGCCAAAATCCTTAAATTTTGACGCAATATATCTAGAGAGGGAGACATACTTTGTTAAGCATTTTAGATGAGAAAATGTCTGTATTGATGATACTAATCGATTCTACTTATAAAAACACCAATGTCTGTCCCCATTAAGGATCTAAAGGGCTGACCCCTTAAATAATCAATCATATGTATCTAAAAAATGAACAACAATTTAAGATAGGTGTAAGAACAAAAAATGCTTCTATTTGAGACACCTTTCGAATGAACTCAAGAAAAAGGGGCTGGCCCCTCAAATTAGGGTCCAAGAGACTCGTAAACTCCATCACAAATATCTTGAAAGCGATCAAGATTTTGTAATGCACTATAGAAGCCAAGTTGTTGATCGTAACAATATCAGTTTGTAAAACTCATTCCAACACCCATTGGTGACGTAATTGGGGATTTTAGGGGACCAAAAGCTTAAATCTTTAATGTGCTGTATGTGAAAAAGCAAAAAAAAAAAATTCTTAAGCATTGTAAATGATATTGACAATTTAATACATTATCTGAAAGGGAGGAGGTGAGGGAGAATTCTGAAATTTTATTGATATTTTAATCATATCGTTTAAAAAATTGAACGGAAGACCTACTCGTTACTCGTAACGAGATCGTATCTAGTTATTACTATTATTATTTTTCTTTTTTTTTCTTACAAATTTTGTGTACGCGATTTCTCCGAAACTACTCGACCGATTTACACGAAACTTTCAGATATGATAGATAATGATCTGAACCTTATTGGAAATTTTTTGAACGATGACGTCACTTCCGGTTTTGAGATTTTAACAATTTAGCGATTTTCAGAGGGTCGGCCTGTCCAGGGGTAAACTCCTAAACGATTTAAGATACTGAGTTCAAAATTTCAGGGATTGTAGACGAAAGGTTGTAGATCTGGCATGTTGTATATATATTGTTCTGTGACCAAAAGCGCCGAAGCTCGCCCTAGCTCGAAAATTACGGTTAAAAAAGCGTCGTGTTTTTTTGTGGTTTTCTTTCAACATCTCTTTTGTTGATAGTATTTTGTTAAAACATGTAGAGCAAAAAAACTTTATAAAGTCAAGAGCTTTCATTTGACACCAAGAAAAAGGGGCTGGCCCTTCAAATTAGGGGCCGGGATGGCTCTAAAGTCTTTTAATGATAACTTAACTCTGAAATATTTTGTAATACGTTATAAGAGCAATTATGTTCATCATAACGTTATTGATCTATACAGGACAATTGTTTACTCCTTCGTTACGTAATTAGGGATTTTAAGGGGCCAGAAATCCGACATTTTGATCCTCAATATCTCAAAATGGAGGAAAATTCTGAAAAGCAATATTGAACAGAAGATGCTCAAAACAATGTTCTAAACAGTATGCAACCATAATTTGTTCGTTTTCCGGTCCCTAAAAGGAGTTACAGGGTCGGCCCCTAAAATGATCTTTCTCATATATCTCGAAAACGGTACATAACTTCTAAACACTTGTAGAAAAAATGTGTTTGAATTGACAAGAGCTTTCTTTTGACATCAAGAAGAAGGGGCTGGCCCTTTAAATTAGGGGCCGAGAGGGCTCTAAAGTCTTTTAATAATAACTTTTAACTGTGAAATATTTTGTAATACATTATAGAAGGTATTATGTTCATCATAATGTTATTGACCTATACATGGCAATCGTTTACTCCTTTGTTACGTAATTAGGAATTTTAAGGGGCCAGAAATCCGACATTTTGATCCTCAATATCTCAAAATGGAGGAAAATTCTGAAAACCAATATTGAACAGAAGATGCTCAAAACAATGTGCTAAACAATATGCAACCATAATTTCTTCGTTATCCGGACCCTAAAAGGAGTTACAGGGTCGGCCCCTAAAACGATCATTTCCATATAATTCGAAAACGGTACATAACTTCTAAACACTTGTTGAACAAAATGTGTTTGAATTGACAAGAGCTTTCTTATGTCATCAAGAAAAAGGGGCTGGCCCTTTAAATTAGGGGGCGCGAGGGCTCTTAAGTCATTGTATGATAACTTTGAAATATTTTGTAATACAGTGCTGCCATCCTGAAAGTTGACTAGGATAGGATAGGATATGATGCAGGATGCACGATACATGATAGAAATATAAAAGTTAAGTTCTATCCTATCCTATCCTATCATATCCTGCATCCTGTAGCCAATCAGATTCGAGTATAAATTTCAGAATGATTTTGTAAAACGAACATTAACGTAACAATGCATTTACAATGTCAATTTAATTTGTTTTACAAGTTAAAATATTTAAGAATGATTATAAATGTATTATAGTAACAAAACAGTGCTAATATTGATGCGAGCTAGTCGGCGCTACATGTTTGTCAGTTCGTACATATGTATGGAGTTACTGTGAGAATTCGATGTCACACAATGATTGCTATATAATATATTTTTTACTTCATTTAAAGTCTACAAATGTTAAAAGCTCAATTGAATTCATGGATGAAGAATTTGGCAAATATTAAAATAAAGGTATAAAGAAGAAATAGACATTGTTTGAGTGTACTTTTCACGATTCGTATAATTTTTTCGAAGCCTGATACATGTAACAGGGCCGTATATTTCTGTCCGATATTAAACTGAAAAGATCAAATTAATAAATGTTCGCTAACTATAAATTAATTTTTTTAAACATTTCCAAATGATTAAACTACAAATGCGATCGTATTAATGATTCCCAAATAGATTATAATGTTCAGATCGTGTTTACATTTATCGCCGAACGAATCGGCCGATTACCAATAATTTCACTCGGTTATTATGTTATAAGGGAAAAAAATGATAAAAATGTGTGTTTAAACATTAGTTCAATAAATACATCGAAGTTATCTATCTGTTTTTAATACATAAATCTTATGAAAACAAAAATCGAATCGCTTACCTGTTTGTTTACGTTATTGTGTACAATCTGCGTACGATTTAATTTTACCGTTGCAGTAAATAAGTTATCCCGTTCTAAGAATTTTCGGTTTAAACTTTTAATTAGTCATTTCGAGTACTACATTAGTTGATAAAATCATTTTTTTGTCTCAAATTTCGTTTTATTTACCTTTAATTCCTATATATGGATGGTATATGGGATATGATAGGATAGGATAGAGCTTATTTGCAGGATAGGATGCAGGATACAGGATATAGGATAGGATAGGATAGGATAGGATTGTCAACTTTCACAATAGCAGCACTGTACATTATAGAAGCAATCATGTTCATCATTACGTTATTTACCTTTACATGGCAAGCGTTTACTCCTCTGTTACGTAATAAGGGATTTTAAGGGGCCAGAAGTCCGAAATTTTGATCTTCAATATCCCTAAATGGAGGAAAATTTTGAAAAGCAATATTGAACAAAACATGCGAAAAAAAATATGCTTAACAATCTACCACCATATATTGTTTGTTATCTGGACCCTAAAAAGAGATATAGGATCGGTTCCAAAAATGATCTTTCGGAGATATCTCGACAACGGTAACGAATTTCTAAACACTTATTAAACAAAAAGTTTTTAATTGAAATGAAAGAAAAGAAGCTGATCCCTCAAATAAGGGACCCAGAGGGGTTGATAGTCTTTCATCCATAGCATAGCTCTTTTAGATCCTACCCCCATTTCCAGATATGTTTCGTTGACGAAGATCAAGGGCTAGGTCTTTCCATCTTCAAAAAATCGGACGGAAAACCTCCTCGTTGCTCGCAACGAGATCGTGTCTAGTTAAGGTCTTCCGTCTTCAGCGGAAGACCTTACTGTTTTTCTACTGTTTCTCATTCTTCTATATTATTAAGGTATTCCGTTTCCAACGGAAGACCTTATTGTTTTCGTACTGTTTCTTTTTAAGGTCTTCCGTTTCCAACGGAAGACCTTATAGTTTTCGTACTGTTTCTTATTATTATTATTTTTTCCAAATTTTGTGCACGCGATTTCTCGAAAACTATTGGACCGATTTCAACCATTTTTTCACAGATGATTGGACGTGACCTGAATTTAATATGTTTTTGAAATTTTTTCCGTCCTCATTTCCGGTCCCGATTAACGGCCGATTTTGCATTTTTTTAACGACCTATTTTGTGCAGAGCTGATCTCAAAAACTATCAGAGATATGACTATGAAATTTTGAGGATAGGTAGTGTGTAGTTTGAAGTTGTGCACTATTATGTTGTTTTACGCTAGTGGCGCCTTATCTTTGAGCTCGCCTATGCTCGAAAATTGGGTACAAATTTTGTTTCAAAATTTTCATACGTTTTGATCTGTATCTTTTTATCAGTTGATATTTTGTTAAGACTTATATAACAAAAGTGGTAGAGAATCAACAGTTCTTTCCAACAAAATCTAGAAAAAGGGGCTGGCCTCTTTATTTAGGGGCCAAGACACTCGTAAACTTTATTACAAATAACTGAAAAATGATAAAGATTTTGTTATGCATTATAGAAGCAAAGTTGCTGATCGTAACAATATATATCAGGAAAAATCATTGCCACGCCCATTTATTACGTAATTAGGGATTTTTAGGGGCCAAATTTCTCAAACTTTGATACAATTTATCTTGAGACCGAAACATATTTTGTTAAGCATTGTAGAAGAGAAAATACTTGTATTGATGATTTAAACCGATTCCACTAATCAAAACATGAATGTCTGTCCCCATTAAGGATCTAGAGGGCTGGCCCCTAAAAGATTCAATCATTCATATCTCAAAAATGAACAACAATTTTAGATAGGTGTAAGAACAAATAATGTTAGTATTCGTAAGACCTTTCGAACAAAATGAAGAAAAAGGGGCTAGCCCCTTTAAATAGGGGCCAATATACTCGTAAGCTCTCTTACAAATAACTGGAAAACGATAAAGATTTTGTGATGCATTATAGAAGCAAAGTTGTTGATCGTAACAATATCTATCAGAAAAAATCATTGCCACGCCCATTTATTACGTAACTAGGGTTTTTTAGGGTTCAAAGTCCTTAAACTTTGATTCAATATACCTATATAAGGAGACTTATTTTGTTAAGCATTGTAGAAGAGAAAATGTCTGCATCGATGATTCTAATCGATTCCACTAATTATAACACCAATGTATGTCCCCATTAAGGATTTATAGGGCTGGCCCCTAAAGTATCTAATATGTTGTATCTCAAAAATGAACAACAATTTTTGGATAGGTTTAAAAACAAAAAATGTTAGTATTCTTAAGACCTTTTCAAGGAAATCAAGAAAAAGGGGCTGGTCCCTTTAATTAGGGGCCAAGACCTCGTAAACTCTATTACAAATAACATAAAAATGATAAACATTTTGTAGTGCATTAAAAAAGCAAAGTTATTAATCATAACAATATCTATCAGAATAGCTCATTGACACGCCCATTTATGACGTAATAAGGGATTTTTAGGGGCCAAAGTACTTAAACTTTGACGCAATATATCTACAGAAGGAAACATATTTTGTTAAGCATTGTAGAAAAGAAAATGTTTGCATTGATGATTCTAATCGATTCCACTAATCAAAACACCAATGTCTGTCCCCATTAAGGATCTACAGTGCTGGCCCCTAAAATATTTAATCATTTGTATCTCAATAATGAACAACAATTTTTGATGGGTGTAAGAACAAAAAATGTTTGTATTTGTGAGACCTTTTCAATGAAATCAAGAAAAAGGGGCTGGCCCCTTAAATTAGGGGCCAAGATACTGATAAACTCTATTACAAATAAGTTAAAAACGATAAAGATTTAGTAATGCATTATAGAAGCAAAGTTGTTGATCGTAACAATATCTGCTTGAAAAACCATACCCATTTATTACTTAATTAGGGATTTATAGGAACCAAAGTCCTTAAACTTTTTTTTAAAAAATTGAACGGAAGACCTACTCGTTACTCGTAACGAGATCGTATCTAGTTTAATTATTCTTCTTGGTATACACCCTTAATTTCTCAGCCATTTCTCCATCGATTTTAATGATTTTTACAGGGATGATGTCTTAGGTGAACCTCTCATTGCATACAACCTTTTGTGTGAAAATTTAATTCCGCTTCTGAATTATCTCCCTTTTTCATGTATTTTGGGACATGATATTGTCCACGCATCTCCTCAAAAACCGTTATAGTTAAAGACTTGAAATTTATGTGCAAGATAGAGTGGTTATGGTAGATTTGCATGCTTGTTTTAGATTTGACTAGAAGTCATTGTCCTTGAAGCTCGCCTGAACCTGAAAATGTTGATGTTAACTTTTTTGACAGTTTTTTGGGAAATTTGAGATTTGATCACGAATATCTTTCTTGTCATAAATATTTTGTTAACATATGTAGAACATTAAAAGTTTATATAAACAAGACCTTTCAACTGACACCAAGCAAAAGGGGCTGACCTCTCATATTAGGGGCCCAGAAGGGTCTAAAGTTTTTCATCTATATCTCTTTAATAAGAAACATTTTGTAATGTGTTATAGAAGCAAAAATGTTAATCTTCTAGCTCTTTATCTACGCATGTTAAAAGTTTTCGGATATGTTACATAATTAGGGGTTTTAAGGGGCTAGAAGTCCAATATTTTGATCATTTATATCTTAAAAAGGAGAAATATTTTGAAAAGCATTATATAAGAGAAGATGCTAAGAATAGTGTTCGTAATAAAATTTAACCATCAAAGTTTCGTCAAATGGACCCTACAGGGAGATAAAGGGTCGGCCCCTAAAGCAATCTTTCCCAAATATCTCAAGAACGGTAACACATTTCTGAACACTTAATGAACAAAATGTGTTTAAAATAATAAGATCTTTCAGTTGATATCAAGAAAAAGGGGCTGAAAAAAAAATAAAAATAAAAAAATGAAAAAAGATAAAGAAATAGAAGAAAATTGTCTGTTCAGAATCAAGAGATCTTTTTTTTTTTCTTTTTACAAATCATTTAGCTGGTAAATAGCAAAATAAAGGTCATACATGTATCTCAACTTCTAAAATTGGAAGGAAGACCTCCTCGTTGCTCGCAACGAGATCGTGTCTAGTTTTTTTTCTTTTTTTTCTTACAAATTTTGTGCACGCGAGATCTCGGAAACGGCTTTGTCGATTTTTATGAAACTTTCAGATCTGATAGATGTTGATCTGAACCTTAATGGAATTTTTTTTTATTGATGATGTCATTTCCGTTTCTGAGATATTGACAATTTAGTGATTTTTAGAGGGTCTGCTTGTCCATTGAACTCCTCCTAAATGGTAAAAGATATTGAGTTCACATTTTCAGGGATGATAGACGAAAGATTGTAGATATGTCTAAAGGCAATCATAAATGTATGGCTCAAAGAGCGTGAAAGCTCGCCTGGATCCGAAAATAGAGATTTTCTTTGTTTATCTCTTTTCTCAAAACTATTTTGTTAAAACATGTATAGCAAAAAAAGTTTATATTTTCAAGAGCTTTCGTTTAATACCAGGAAAAAGGGGCTGGCCCCTAAAATTAGGGACCCAAATGGGTCTAAAGTCTTTTATTTGTAGCTCTTTACTGAGAGGCATTTTGTAATAGGTTATAGAAGCAGAAATGTTTATCTTACAGTTATAAAGCCATACAATATAACGAATTTCTCATGTGTTACGTACTTAGGGATTTTAAGGGGTCAGAAGATCAAAAATTTGCTCACCTATATCTGGTTAAGGAAAATATTTTGATAAGCAGTATAGAAGAAAAGATACTCAAAATGACGTACTCAACAATAATCAACTCTCAAAATTTCGTTAAACGGCCCCGATAAGGAGATAAGGGGTCAGCCCCTAAAATCTTCTTTTTCAGATATCTCAAGAACGATCACGAATCTGAATTCACTTGTTGAACAAACTGTGTGTAGTTTTAAGTGATCTTTCATTTAATACCAAGGGAAAGGGGCTGGCCCCTAAAATTAGGGACCCTGAGGGGTCTAAAGTCTTTTATTTGTAGCTCTTTACTGAGAGGCATTTTGTAATAGGTTATAGAAGCAGAAATGTTTATCTTACAGTTATAAAGCCTAAGTTCAAAACTTTGATCACCTATATCTGGTTAAGGAAAAATATTTTGATAAGTAGTATAGGAGAAAAGATACTCAAAATGACGTACTCAACAATAATCAACTCTCAAAATTTCGTTAAACGGCCCCGATAAGGAGATAAGGGGTCGGCCCCTAAAATCTTCTTTTTCAGATATCTCATGAACGATAACGAATCTGAATTCACTTGTTGAACAAAATGTGTGTAGTTTTAAGTGACCTTTCATTTAATACCAAGGAAAAGGGGCTGGCCCCAAGAATTAGGGACCCAGAATGGTCTAAAGTCTTTTATTTGTAGCTCTATACTGAGGGGTATTTTGTAATAGGTTATAGAAGCAGAAATATTTATCTTAATGTTATGTACCCATACAATGTAATCATTGTTTTCATGTGTTAGGTAATAAGGGATTTTTAGGGGTCAGAAGGGGTCTATATCTAGTAAAGGAAAAATATTTTGATAAGCAGTATAGAAGAGGAGATGCTCAAAATGACGTACTAAACAATATTCAATCTTTTAAATTTTGTTAAATTGCCCCGATAAGGAGATAAGGGGGTCAGCCCCTAAAACGTTTTTTCTTAGATATCTCAAGAACGATAACGAATTTTTAAACACTTGTTAATCAAAATGTAAGTAGTTTTAAGTGATTTTTCATTTAGTAGCAAGAAAAAGGGGCTGGCCCCTAAAATGAGGGACCCAGAGGGGTCTAAAGTCGTTTATTTATAGCTCTATACTGAGGGGTATTTTGTAAGAAGTTATAAAAGCAAAAATGTTTTTCTTACTGTAATGTACCCATACAATATAATGACTTTCTCATGTGTTACGTAATTATGGATTTTAAGGGGTCAGAAGTTCAAAACTTTGATCATCTATATCTGGTAAAGAAAAACTATTTTGATAAGCAGTATAGAAGAAAAGATGCTTAAAATAACGTTCTCAACAATATTCAACTCTCAGAATTTCGTTAAACGGCCCCGACAAAGAGATAAGGGGTCAGCCCCTAAAACTTTCTTTCTTGAATATCTCAAGAACATTAACGAATTTTTAAACACTTGTTGAACAATATGTGTAGTTTTAAGTGACCATCTATTGAATACCAAGGAAAAGGGGTTGGCCCCTAAAAATAGGGACCAAGAGGGGTCTAGAGTCTTTAAGTTATAGGTCTATACTAAAGGTTATTTTGTAATAGATTATAGAAGCAAAAATGTTTATTGCACTGTTATGTACCAATACAATGTAATGATTTTCTCATGTATTACATAATTAGGGGTTTTTAGGGGTCAAGGGTTCAAAATTTTAATCACCTATATTTTCACCTATATCTGGTAAAGGAAAAATATTCTTAAAAGCAGTATAGAAGTAGAGATGCTGAAAATGATGTACTAAACAATATTCAACCTTTCAAATTTCGTTAAACGGCCCCGATAAGGAGATAAGGGGTCAGCCCCTAAAACGTTCATACTTAGATATCTCAAGAACGATAACGGTTTTATCAATCAAAGCTCTTACACCTAAAACAAAATACTCTCTGATATTTAGAATGAATAACCTCTTTTCCTCTATTTCAAGTTATGTTTAGATGGGTTTTTTTTTAGCAAAATCAAGATCATACGAGTATCTCAACTTCAAAAATCGGACGGAAGACCTCCTCGTTGCTCGCAACGAGATCGTGTCTAGTTATTATAATTGTTCTACTCTAGAATGAAACTTAATTCAATGCATATTTGTGTATGGGCTATGGTACTCAGGGATCGTTAATGCCTATTGGCCTCTTTGCTTTCTTAATTCAAATTTTTTTTTATTAAATATACAGGGTACATAGTGTATATTTTATCTACAAGTGTATGCATGTGAATTAAAATATCATAAAAGATTTCAGTTCTTATATATAGACAATACACATCTTTATACACATTTTACTTCTAGGTGGATGGGGGTATGAATTTTAACGTTCACTTTAAAATATTGCTTAAGTTTGTCAACTGTTTCACGGAGCATTGTTAGCCACGCTTATATCATATTGTTAATCAATATTATATTAAAATAAATTGAGATGTTTAACTATGGAAATATACTGATATACCGGGTAGTTTTGATTTTATATTGTTAAGAATGCATTGGTAAAAATCGTTAAAAATATTCTGAACTAGCAACAGTACATTTTGCAATATCATTATGTATTAAAGCACCCTGATTCCTAATTGTTGACACAACAATCACTGAAACAACACTGGCTTAAAGGTCATATGAAACGATATCCGGACCATATTGAGTTATATACGGGAATGAGTTCATAAGTGCCTATTCAATAAGACTGGCATTGCTTTTTGGATATTTTATGCAAAATGTCAGCGCCACAGTCGATCAAAATCACTCAATCGGGAAAAGGAACATCGACTTACGCGGCTTATCTCCCTTGCTTATGGCGTCAGTAAGACCCAATCGCCTTATAAAGCTCTGTAAATAATACAAATATCCATGTCATTTTGCAGTAGATTTAAAGAAAAAAAATACTATTTTATATAAAACTTATATAATTATGCAATAATCAACCACGGCAGTATATTTTCTCTCAAGAAATTAAATCCTATCCGGTTGTATTTTTTTTTTTTCATTTGATAGCGTATATTGGCATATTCAGTTTAGAGACTCGAAAATGAGTGATTTTCGTCATAGATCTACATGCAAATATATGCATGTATATACGCTCTGTTTTAATTAGTTTTACTGAAATTGTCAAATTTAAAGATAAGTGATCGGTTTTTTTCCCACGTTCATGCAATTCAGAAGGATTTTTTTTCTTCTAAACAGCTTATAGGCAACATGCTGCCCCATTCGCTTCACGGTTAACTTTTTTTGTTCCGTTTTCAAATTCAGAAATATGTTACCATTTAATTTAATTATTTTCAGTCGAAGAGATTTTTTTTCAAATGTGATGATTTTGAAACGGGTAGTGGTATGTGCGGTGTTTTGATTTTACAACGTGTGTGTACAGTGTTTACTCACAGATCCCTTCTATCTCCTTTTCTTCCGCAATTTTTTCTTCCGTTCTTTTTTTATTATTGATGCTTGTGTTGATTATCTACACGTTCATTCACATTTATTTTTTATCAAACAACCGATTTATTTTACCGTTATATTTCTAAATCCTTATGCTATATTTCCGTGATCTAATGTAATAAAACGTTAAAACACGTGTACTACACAAAGTATTTTTTAAAGATATTGCTACATATCAATAATTAAGTCTGAAATTTGTAGACCATATTAATTAGAATTTTTCAATAGATCTAATTCTGAAATAAAATTTTTGCGGCAATTTACAGCCGCGTTTAAATATAAACGATATATACAATGCCTCAAACATTTTCATTGGCATGCCTTTTACTTTTTCATGTAACAAAATAAATTAAATGAATTATTACTTTATCTCCAGATTTGGATGTTGTTGCTATTGGGATCTACAACATGGCATGCTATTACTTTTATATCATTTATCATGTATTGTAGGTGGTGTTATTAACATTCATTATGTCTTTAGGTTCGTCTTCATGTCGGTGTATACTCTATGTTTCTTGAGGAGTGGCGGAAGGTGTTCGATATGGAAAACTTCTTATTTCTCAGAACAGAGGACTACTCCAAAAATATAAAAGGCACACTAAAAAAAGTCTTCACCTTCCTAGGAGTTGGTAAGAAATTCGTGCAAGTACTTGCGATTCTTGTTATATGCTATTATACAAATATTGACTGGGGTTGAGGGCAAATTGATTATATTAGCCCCCGAGAGACGAAATATTGCCCGACGCGAAGCGGAGGGCAATGTATTTGTCCCAAGGGGGCTAATATAATCAATGTTGCCCGAAAACGCAGTCAACATTTGTTTTGTTACATGAAGAAACAAACCAAAATTCAAGAAAGGATTTGAAAACAGATCGCCGTAATTTTTTTCAGCTCAACATAAAATTCACGAATTAAATTTTGCGCAAAGTTCATTACCAAAATATCGTCGGCATCAAACAGTTACTGGAGATATTCCGCTGCCCGTAGAAATAAAGTTACAGATGTTCTACCTGATTTTACTTCACGGTAATTTGCAAATTTTTATATCCGTTATGATAGCGGACCGTCGCATTGCGCGTATGTTGTTTACTTGCCTTGACTGATTGCCTATTATGACGTCACCTTGTTTTGGAGTCGCGAAGAGTTATTTACGTTACCGTTTCGGAATCAACAAATCCGAAGCGATGAATTGAAATAGAGGGAATATTCCCTAGATATTATTCCCAGCCGGTCAATATTAAAAAGATATTGACCGGTCAATATTTTTCGAACGAGCTAATATAATAATTATTGACTATTCGTCTATATAGAGTTATATAGTGAGAATATTCTACTGAATATAACAAATATAAAATATTTTTTTCTTCCGACAGATGACCTAACAGAGACAATGATGAACGAAATTTCGAAAGGAAAAAGAGTTTACGAAACGAAAAGAAAAACAAAATCTGGAACAATGCTTTCAGAAACTAAGCGTTTATTAGATAATTTTTATTATCCGTATATGCGCAAGTTACATGCTTTAACAAACGATGATCGCTTTCTTTGGCGAAACAAGTAACTTTTTGGTTAGCAATTCAGACGCAAGTTGCCGGCAAGCCGTATGGAAAGAACACATACACGTATAATGGAGGTTATGTCAATGTTCAGCTTTCTCTACCGTGAATGTTGTTGTTTTAATGTGGAATGGGACACCTTGGGATAAGCACATCACATTCAAAATATAAATACCGTTTTAAAATTTTCAAGATTTACCATAAAATGCATTTAAAAATCTTGTATAGGTAAGAAATGTAAAAGCGAAAGCAGGTTGCAAACTCGGAACTTGTTGATTAATATAGCGAAACTTTTATTTTTTGCGCTACGCCGTTTAGACACCAAGATGGTAAGAAAAAATATTATAATAGTTATAATACCGGTATACAATTATAGCCTTTTGATGAGGTTAATACAAAGTTTTATAGACCTGATGAGAGTATATCGACCGAGGACGAAGTCCGAGGTTGATATACCGGGTACTCTTATCAGGTCTTAAAAAAACATGTATTGACCGATATCAAAAGACTGTAATTGTTTTATTATAATAAATAAAAAACTAATTATCTTCAAGATTATTTAGGAAATAAACAGCAAGTTAAAAAGTTCACCGAGATATCAACTTGGTTGGTAACGTGACAAATTCTGTGAAGCCCTAAGGGCTTCTCAGACGATTTGATCAGGTACCAACCAAGTTCATATCCCGGTGAACTTTTTAACTTACTGTTTATTACTTATATTTGCGTTTGAAAAGAGGCAAATCCTTCAGAATATAAGCACGTCCGATAATCATTGTGACGTCAAAGTTCACACAGAATTGAATGTTTTCGCTTTTCTCTAGGTTCATATAAGGAAACATATTTGCAAATGTAAATATCATACAAACATTGACTGGGGTTGAAGACAACATTGATTATATAAGCCCTCGAGGCACGAAATATTATATTATATTAAGTATTATTCGTCCCAAGGGGGCTAATATAATCAATGTTGCCCGAAAACACAGTCAACATTTGTTTTGTTATATGAAGAAACAAACCAAAATTTGAGAAAGGATTTGATAACAGATCGCCGTAATTTTCTCAGCTCAACATAGAATTCACGATTTCAATTTTGCGAAAAAGTTCATTTCCAACATATCGTCGGCATCAAACGGTCACTGATGATATGAATTAAGTTACAGATGTTCTACCTGAGTTTACTCCATAGTAATTCGCAAATCCTTATATCCGTTATGATAGCAAACCGTCACATTGCGCGTCTGTTGTTTACTTGCCATGACTGATTGCCTATTATGACGTCACCTTGTTTTGGAGTCGCGAAGAGTTATTTACGTCACCGTTTACGAATTAACAAATCAGAAGCGATTAATTGAAATAGAGGGAATATTCACTAGATATTATTCCTAGCCGGTCAATATTAAAAAATATTGACCGGTCAATATTTTTTAGACGAGCTGATATTACAATTATTGACTATTCGTCTATATAGAATTATTTAGTGAGAATATACTACTGAATATAACAAATATAGATTATTACGTGGCAATTTTTCTATCGCATCCTATATTAGCCCGATGTCGCTGTATATCAGCCCGAGAGCCGTTAGGCTAATATATGATGATATATAAAATTTCCATGTTATGAATGATTATTTTAAACAAATCGTTATGTGTCTATATAATCCATCTCTAATAAACTTCCCTGAAATTTTTGCGCCAGCTTTTTGTATACCACGTTGACGTCGACGTAACTATTTGACGTCATACTCGGATATCGGAGTTAAACGACGCAAACCGAACTCTACATCATAATAGCCGATGATTAACGGAAAGGGGTGTGATATAACATCCTAAGATTGCCGGAGAGGGGTGTGATATTATTCGCCTCGCCTTCTATGGACTTTACCGACCTCACAAATTTCTGTAAACAGTCAGTTACAAACCTAATAGACATTTTCAGATTTCGCGATCTCGAGGTCGGACTCGTACACTTACGCTTATATTTATCCTCAGATCATCAGGGGACATGTCAAAATACGATTTTCAAAAATGGTTAAGCAACAATAATACAGTTAAGCTGTGGAAAAATATCACCCGATAAAGAATATAACAATCAACACCACACGCAAATCTCCCGCCCTTTCAACTAGTTTAAAAATGTATGGTTTTCATATATTATTACCATTAGGCATAGTTTTATGCAATTAGCCTGCATTAAAAAAAGATTTCTGTCATTGACTTTTTCCTTACACATCGGCACCAGATTTGTGGGGTTTTTTTATTTAAAAGAGATAGTGAGAAAAAAATCACCTTTCAATAACTCGCTTCTATCGAAAGTAGTGTACTTGCAAATGAAATGAGAATGTGTGAGGAGTTTTATCTACCACTCAGCTTAAATAACTTTAAATAACGCGCGCTTTAATAATTCCTACAGTCTCTCTCTCTCTCTCTCTCTCTCTCTCTCTCTCTCTCTCTCTCTCTCAAGAGCGCTATAATTTCTAAGATCTATCTCTATTTCGTTCGTCCGTCTCTCTCTCTTTCTTCTCTTTCTTTCTCTCTTCATTTTACCAAAATTTTGCAAAAATATATATATATTTTAGATATGAATGTTGATTAAAAATTTGGCGCAATCATTTCCACCCACCCTCCTTGCGATGACGATTTCATGCAATTGCTTATAGATTTATTAGTGGTTTTATCAATGCTACCCCCAGAAATACTTAGTAGTATACAGCATCGACTCAATGATCTTGAACATCCATGATCCTGGTATAAGTTTACAAATATTTTCTTTAACTTTTCATACGACCCCTTATAGTACGAGTCCGAGTTCGATGTCGTTATTCGCTGGAAATGTCTAATAAGTGTTTTGTTTAGTCAAGGACCTAATATGTATATATGTAAACAAACAAGATAATATAACAATTAAATTCATAGCTTGATTCTCTTTTTTTTCGTTCTTCGTCAGTCGTCTGCGCAAACCTGGATGCCATTGTAGGATCACGGGAAAAGGGGGATCACTCTTAATATTTTGGGGCTTAAAAATCAAAGGTATGGTCGAACGTTTGTGTAAACAATCAGCTCAAATAACGTTGCATCCGCCATGTTGCCGTATAAATTTTGACGCGTTTCATTCAATGACGTCGAGACATTCTAGTCCGAGGCGAAACAAAAATCTAATACCACACCCCTAGGGTTTATATCACACGAGTAGGCGATTTTTTGTTTTTATCCTGCAACTACCCCTTGCATTGACCGAATAAAGGTAACCCAATAAACCAAAGCTGTATTCGGTCAATGCCCCAATATAGCCTCGTGCATTTATCCGACGTTCAAATGCATTGTGACGTCATCTTTCTTGCTTCGTTTACGCCATGGTGTCATGGTTTGAACTGCAAATATGCAGCGAAATTTGTCGAAAAAAGCTCGTATGAGGCATAAAATATGATAATATGTTACAGGATAAACAAAATACACGATAACTGTCTTGAAATATTATAAGCAATATTTGGGCTCGGGTCGAAAACGTGAAGAGGGCTCGGCAAGCCTCGCCTCTGTCACGTTTTCTTGCCCTCGCCCAAATATAGCTTATATTTCAAGACAGTAACCATGTATTTTATATATATATATATACCGCACTGGGCGGAAAATGGTATATTTTCTATAAGTTTTCGATATAACAGTATAATATTTGGTTCATATAAGGAAAAACAGTAATTTAAAATATTCACTGGGATATGAACATGGTGAAGCTCTTTTTTAGTTTAGTAAAGTTTATAACAGAATTTATAGCACGGTCATATGACGGCAATCGACCAATCAAATGCTTGGAAAAAATACGAATCTGTAAATCTGTTATTAACCTTACTAAACTAAAGATAGAAAATTTATAAACCTCACAATACTAAAAATAAATTTTCATGACAAAAATTTTGGTTTTGGCATGTGCATTGTGACGTCATAATAGCGAAATCAACGCCTATACATTATCAAACATATACTATACTCTGTCCCGATTTTTTGCTACCACCACTTTTCGCTTGATATTTCGATAATCATAAATACCTTGTGCTCAAATTTCGTTCATCCACTAATATAAAAAATGTCCAGATTATCTGCTTTGAAACGCCCCCTCTACCGCTTCAGACTTCAATACACAACCTAAAATAGAAAGAAAGTCTACGGGGATTTTGCATTGCACCAGCCATTAAATAGCCCGGATGATAACTTAAAAAAATAGTGTGAGGTATTCCGAGTGAGTTCCGAATAGTGAAAAGATGTAAACATTTCCCATTATAAATCTCCGTAAGAAATTTGTTTTCGTTCATGTGAACTTTTATGAGTGAAAAATGATAATGTGTCAATGAAGATATCTTGGGTATTTTCCCTTTTATCGATTTCAACAGTATTTCTTTCACAGTATGTGTATTTTTTGTCAAAAATCATCAAAAAGTGATGGAAGCAATAACTTGGGACAGACTGTAGTATTACATGGCTTCGAGGGCGACTATCAGAATATTTGGCCCAGGGTGACAGGAAAGCCCTGGAGTGTTATGTCGCCCGATGCCAACATAACACTCCAGGGCTTTCCTGTGGCATCGGGCGACATAACACTCCAGGGCTTTTCTGTCACCGAGGGACAAATATTCTGGTATTGTCGCCCGAGAAAACGAGATAACACTTTTAAACAAATTAAAATGTTTTGCGAGCGTATTTATTTCAGTAACAAGTGGTTTTTTTTTTTATAAAGCATGTTTTTATTTTACAATTCATGGGCTGGCTGAAATTGTTTTACCCCGGTAAAGGCCAAGTTGACGTTTGTTGTTTTGAGTTGATTTCTCTCATTGTAATTATTAAATTTTTCTAATCAGTTAAATAATTTAAGTACTTCTGAATTTAAAATGAATCGCAGACGTTGTCCTGACATTGCATTGTTTACGTTTGCTAAGCTCTTTGAATTTCGAACCCGATGTAATAAATATGCAGAATAATTGCACGCGAGGGTGTAAACCTATTACGTTTGGCTGTGTATTCTGTTTAGCGTTTTTGGCGGAAAACAGCGTCCGTTAACTCAAGCACATCGCAAAATGTCAAATATATAACTAAATAAATAGGTACATTCAGAAATGCGCTAAATCAAATCTACGCTAACTTGTTTAGAAATCATATTCCGCCAAATATCGTACACGCTAAATATGATACGTTTACAGTAACAACTGTAACAACTGAAATAACAGTTTTGGTAGGGCAATATAACTATTTCCGGCGTGATTAAGCATTTTTCGGGGCATAGAATAAAATTATCTCATTTGTGACATTAAAACGAGAAAACGTATTCAAAAATGTTATATAAATAAAATATTTGACTGTTATACTCTTGAAGAGACTGAAGAGAATTATAGTTTTTGATATATTATAATAAAACAATTATAGCCTTTTGATAAGGTCAATACATGGTTTTATAGACCTGATGAGAGTATATCGACCGAGGACGACTTCATGTATTAGTAATGATATAGTAGTAATATAAAATAATTATGATTTAATATATTGTTTATTTTATCATAATATGGAGGTGTTCCATATCTCTTTAATGAAATACTTTCGTTATTTTTATTGTTTCGTTTGTTTGACTCACAATTCATTGAGTGACTATCATATTAAATTATGAAATATGAGAAAGGCGTCTTTCTGGATTTCTTCTTTTGTTCACCTATGTAGACTGCAAACCCACATACACCCACATACACCCTCCCACACACCTATTGTTATTTTTGCTACGAGGGGCAGTCCGTGGGTTTCAAACGATGTTGTCCAAAATTTAAGCACTTTCGTTATTGAAAATCTGTGGCATATATTCAATTACAGCATTTGGATGAGATTATATTATACAAACATTGACTAGGGTTCATGGCAACATTGATTATATTAACCCCCGAAGGACGAAATATTGCCCGACGCGAAGCGGAGGGCAATATATTCGGCCCCAAGGGGCTAATATTATCAATGTTGCCCGAAAACGCAGTCAACATTTGTTTTGTAATATGAAGAAACAAACCATAAATCATGGTTTTTTAAAATAATTTTCAAATATTTTTAAAAACATATAATGCTTATTAAAAGGCAAATTTTTAATCTATAATCTCAATACTATAACTATCTTAAATAAATGCTTTCGAAATCGATTTATTTAAAGGATTTTCGCACAACAGACCGTAATTTAAATCTTATTTTTAAAAAATCCTAACGATATTTAATTGAAGTAGAGCCATCTTCTTCGGCATGCGGTGTTTATTTCTTTGAGTAAGAATGTGGAAAATTAAAAATGTACTAAAAGCAGTATCGCTAAAAACACAGATGTTTATTAATATCTTCTAGGGATTTCTTCTATATTTCTAGTTCATACGGTTTTGAACTGACAAGCCAGAAATCTACACGATTCAGTAATCGCGTATTGTATTTTTGTGCTGCCTTTGCATGGATTATTTCTTAATCGACCAAAACTGAATCTACATCGAGAGCACGAATTTTACAGCCTGCAAGTAGTTGTAGATACATGTATTATAGTAACCTTCACAATTTCACATATATGGAGAAATTAGCTGGTCCTTCTGTGTTACGTTCTGGTCGACAGTATTGCTAATTTACATTTTTCAATAACTTTTAATATGCTATTTATGATTCAGATGCAGATTAAGATATTGTGATAAATTGGCAAATTTATATATATGTTTATCAGAGATCTTGTTATAGTCTGTCCCAAGATATTTATGCAGCACATTTGGCCGATTTGGAATAAAAATACACATTTGAAAACTGACACCGCCCAAAATATACCGTTACTTTATGAAAATGAATGATCAGGAAAGATAAATCAACTACCAAAATTGCGATTGTATAAAAGTATCAAAACAAATTTTAAAACTGAAAATTACATTGCAAAGAAAATTTTAAAAATTTAACTTACCGGTATTTACGTACTTATACCGCGCAATAGTTTTTAAAATCAACCATAAAAAGTGAATACTTATGCGAGAAAATCTGAGGCGTGCTTCCCTTTCACCTCCTGCAGGCATGTTCACGAAGCTGCCATAGGACTATGGTGTGTCCTAAGTGCATCTTAGGATACGTCCTAGTCCTAAGTCTGTTTCTCGAAGCTCTCATAAATTTAGGAACCGCCATAACTTTGTCCTAACTTTAGGACATCACTTACCTTGTCCTAAGACCATCATAAGGCTGTAAAATCACGTTTTTGGGGATATTGGGACTGTTGTGAAGCTTTTTCTTAAGACCGATAGAATAAAGCAATATTTTCTACAGTTCCAGCATTTCCGACAAACCTCAAATTCTTAATCCGGGAGGAAGGGGGGGGGGGGGGCATAGTTATTTATTCTATCATATACGTTCATTTTAACAAAATTATGTGGAGAGGGACCCCGAACACTCACCCCCTTCCCCGTTGCTACATGTATCACAGTGCAAAATAGACTGTTCTATAACTAACTTTATTTCGGACTTTACTTTTCAAATACAACATTTATTTTGTCATATATTCTAAGAATTTAATGTTTACAAAGTGAATTAGCCATTGACACCTTGCAGACTCTACATTTAATTGTAATTACAAATCAGACAGATGTTTCTCCCAAAAATTCTAATTTCTTGAAACAACATTGCGTAATTATATGCCTTTCATGTCCGGTCATCAAAGACTCATTGAGTTTATCTAATTACCTAATACCTGTGAATCTTTCACTCAATTCATTTGATGTCTCCAGTTTGTCACTTTTACTCATTGTTTAGATTCTTATATATACTGAATTGTATTTGTCAATCTTCAGTTCGGAGGCCAGACGCATTACCGGCCACTTCCGTCTGTGTCCCTTTTATTGTTTGTTATTGTTCATCTTTTAAACTCGATCGCTAATAGATACGGAATCCTTCATCACTTGGTTCTAATTCTCTGGAATTGCGATTTGGTGGACCTTCGGGAATACGGCATACCTAATCTTCGTTTTTACCTTACGGCCCACAGCGCGCCTCAACCTTATACCTATAGCTAGCAGCCTCTACGACAACATTCCCTCACCCCGTTCGTATCGCACACGACGGATGCAGTTCCAGACAAGTTCCCTAGTACCGTACAAATCTACGAGGTCAATTGTCATGTACAAGTTTTGATTCCAAATAATATACATTTTTGTAAAGCATGTCTGCCTGGGAGCTGACAAATTAAGTTATTTTTTTCTTTTGTGTGCAAATACTGTCTCTGTTTGGCGATTGAAAATGATTTACATGTACTTATTTTTAATATCTACATATGTACACTAAGTGAGTTACATTCATTGTTTTGATAACTTTTTGATAAAAAATATTCAAATGTCATTGGCTAAAAAGTAAATTTAAATCTGTTTATATAAGCCATGCGTGATCATTCTTAATTTTTATCACTTCATTTTGAAAAAAATAAGCTTTTAACAAATTCGTAATGTTGAATGAACTGTTTTTATGTATTTTCAAAATTTATTAAAACTTATTTCTTATTTAACATGTTCATGTATTCTATATATGATGTTCATGTATTCTATATATTGCAGATTAAAGAGAAATTGGTTGTGTTTGTACGTGTACATGTGTTTCTACATGTAACGTTAAATTCTATGAAAAACGCGTGTTTATGTATTACATGAACTTGAATGACAAGATTATCAACTGTTAATTTACACTCAAAGAATGTACACGTGTTGTTTAAATAATAATCTGCTTGTAAGCCAATTCTGTCCTGATACATATTTTCTTATAGCAGTTATTTGGATTTCTTGGGGAGGGGGGCTTTTTTTTTGGTTTTGTTTTTGTTTTCTTTCTTATTTTTAATTAAATTGTTATTGTTCACTGATATATATATATTTAGGTAAATGTAAATTTTTAAAAATGTATACGTTAAAATTACTGGTTTAGGCCTATCGTGTTAACTACCGACACGTTCAATTTTTTCTGGCAAATGTTTAAATGATTGTCCCTACACAAGTCTCTCAAATTCGATCTGTATGAATAAATGTGAAAAATAAGAATGGTTGAAGAAGGTTAGGATATCCTAACTTAAGATGTTCCTAAGTTACTGTCGAGCTACATCTTAAGACGTGTCCTAAGTTGATCTTAAGATGTTCCCAACTTATTTCCTAAGTCATATCTTAGGAACACACATAGGTCATATCTTAGGAAAGTTTCGTGAACATACCTGCTGGACTAGAGTAAAGTGCGTTACCCTAGTCCGTTTCTACACAGTGATAATACAGATAACAGTTCAATAATTGTACATCGTTCTTTGAGGCCCGGTCACACTGCCCAAAAGTCGTAACATTATGTCCGCCGCCTTTTGTAGAAATCGTATTATGACCGCGCTAATAATTATGAAAAACTATGGCTTAATATCCGCCAACTGGAAATTATGTGTCAAGCGTTAGTTGTAACGTGATGTCCGACATTAAAATATTTTCTAAAAGTTGCAACAACGTTTATGGCCTCGCTAAAAATTGTGAAAATGGTAAAAAAAAAAAAATCATAAGTCGTAACATTATGTCCGACATTAATTTTTTTTTTTCATTTTCTGAAAATAGTTAAATTTTGTCCGCAACCGTAGAGTTTCGGATAAAATTTTATGTCCGACGTGAAAAAATTGTTTTAAAATTGTGGCATAATTTCTACCAAACACTACTGTATTCTTTAGTATGAAATTATCATATATATTTGCTAAACCCTTGTGTTGTTTCATCGTGTTCTCTTTTTTTTTTACTGAACTTGAAATATTTCGTCCGCCTTCATTGAAATTAACCGTATTTTATGAATAAAACACATGTACACACATGACTTTATGATAGATTTGATCACGCCCCGACCGAAATTATCACCTCATAATATTCAAAGAATGATTCCTTATTAATCATATTTATATAATTTTCAGCAATTGTACGATTAAATATTTGAATATGAATAAGCAAACCTTGCTTGCGCCCCAATAATACGTTATTTGAATTTATTGGACTATTGTACAAAATCGATGCGTAGAGTAATTTCATGCAAAGACACTGAAAAATGTAAGTATTTAGACTTATTTTCGTTCGCAACTTCCTATCAGACTGAAAAAGGGGGGGGGGGGGGGTGGTGGTGGTGTCGGTTCCGACGCCTATGCATATGTTATCTTCCATAGTATGTTGTTAGTCAGCCCGTGAACTGACTTTACAATAACGTTTAAAGCTGCTTGGTCTGATTATATATCAACGATCACTTCCAATCTCCCATATAGGTAACACAAAGTCATGTATGTGTATGTATATATCTCGTAGGTCCGACACATAATCTCGTATGTATTACATATTTCTCGTTATTACGACTCATTATCTCGTAATAAGTTATAATTACCGTACGTACGACGTATTATCTTGTTATAACGACATAATATTTCACTATTACAGTGTGCAAATTATTATTTTGTATATATAACATATTTTTCGGTATTACGACTTAGTATTTCGATAATACGACCGAGTATCTCGAACGTATGACATATTATCTCGTTATAACGACTTCATATCTCGTTATCACGACATGTTATCTCGTACGTACCAAATATTACTTCGTTATTACAGTGTACGACTTATTATTTTATGACATATTTTTCGTTATTACAACTAAGTATTTCGTTTATACGACATGTTATCTCGTACGTACGACATTATTTCGTTATATTTACACTTGCAAATGTTTTCCCTTATATAACAATGTTTGCGCAATCCGCTGTTATTCCTGCATAACATCATTATGGGTCAAGAGGTCAAAGTAGCGCATGAATAATCTAGATCACTACTTTTTCTATGTGCTCAAACTAACCGACGTGCTGAAACACACCTATTAGATATCGTAATGAAAACATAATTTAGGCATAAAAAATAAACGTATCTGTATTTTGTTATACGAAGTCTTATTCATTCATTTTCTTAAAAAATATAACATTATTTGCTGGGGATAAATGATCCATGTAAGATAGGCCTGTAAACAGAATAATGTTTATGGATCGACATCGTAACGAGGCGATCTTGAAAATTACAATCGCAATTTGTCAAAGGAGTTAATTCAGTTAAAATTCATTTCTGACTTTATTACAAGCCTCGATCAAAATCGCAAACGCAATATCACAGACCTTTCGTGTTTAGTCCATTCACGGATCACGGTAAAATTTAACTCCTTGTGCTTCTCTGTCCGTTTTGTTCCGTAAAAAGAACTTAGAAGTTAAAATTGCTTTCCTCTATAATGTCGGAGGAAAATCATTATGCTTTTGAATCTAATTCTGCCATAGAGTTTCTACGGAAGCGTATCGGGGCCTACACTTGTTGTGTTATAACTTATACATGGTCATATTTGTTACCGTCCTATTTACATATAATCTATTATGTCGTATTTTTAATGCAAATATTTTGCATTGTATTGAGGTAAGTTTACATAATTTAAATCACCTTAATATAATTGATCAGCTTTCTTGCAATCTGCTATATCGACTAAACAAAATATGGGGTTATAAATAATAACTTAAGAATGAGTTTTAGTCATATCGAGAAAGAAATGTTGACATAGAACAATGAAATTGTATACATTATAGGTATCGACATATATATATATATATATGTTTCATTTCTTGGGAAAATATTGCGAAAATATTGTTATCGTATGAATTTCGCGGGGGCGAGAGTTCTGACGGTATTACACTTCATCTGACTCTAGCTCTGGGAAATAAATGTAGACTGACATTTGTGGACTCATTGGAATTCGTATGCTCAATTTTCATGGATTTCGATTATCCTTCTATCAATGAATTTAAATCCACAACGAATTATGAGTAATAGTATTGATATATTTATCATACAAATTATTCCAAGAAATATAGTACCCATTAACCTATGAAAAAATAGTAATCTACGAATATTGGCTCCACGAAATTCAATCCAAAATAACGTAAATAAATTTAAACTCTAAAAATCAGATAAATTTTTTTATTGTCAAGCAATTAACAAAATATCTGCATTTTTGTTATCGTAGTTAGGGGCGGTAGATTAGACCCAAAAATTATGATTATGTTTTAATAATCATGTTTTTACAACGGTCTCCCATCGAAGAGGCTTGTTTCACCCATCTGTCTTGAAGCAATTTGATTGGATGATAACCCAACCTCTCAACTACAATGTAATCTAACTACGATATCAACTGCTATTATGCATGAACTAACTGCATAAGCGTTGTATTTTCTCATTGCTAAGTCTCTTCGTTATTCACGTGGTGAAAAGACTCGCATCAAATCATGATAGTGAAAAAATGCAACGATCATGCGATCAGTTCATGCACACTATTATTTTAAAGCAAATACACTAATTTTATAATTTATTTCGACGCTTTGGTAAATGAAACATTTTAAGGGGGGGATAATGCGTATAAGTAAATGGGTTCACCTACTTTAAATGTTCTACCATGTTTTCAAAACTCATATCACATGTTTAATTGAGAGTTACCCAAACATAGAAGATCATAACTACAATATCAAATACTAATATAAATTGCAATTATTATAAAGTAATTACTGTTCTTTGCTTTTTATTTATATGAAACTGTCAATGTCAGTCTACATGTGCTGTCTACAGCTAGATTCAAAGTGAGGTGACGTACATGTACATGTACCTTCAGAACTCCCGCGCTCGCGAAGTTCATTCAATAGTATCATTTTCGCAATAGGTTTCCCAGAAATGAAAGCATATTGATATCGACATGACTATAAAGCATTTATTTTATTGTTCTTTGTCTAAATTTCTATGTCAATATAATTAAATCACATTCTTAAATCAAAATTTCAAACTCTATATTTTGTTAAGTCGATAACGCAGATAGGAATAAAACTTGAAAAATTCAATAAGGTGAATTAAATTATATAGAAATCACAAGATACAATTCAACACATTTACATAAATAAGAGGTCACAATGCTTTATATGTTGACAATACAATAAAAAGAAGGACATTTTATAAGTTGAAAAACAACAAGTGTAGGCCCCGATACGCTTCCGTAAGTTTCCCCTGAAAATGCCTAAGTAGAATCTAACTCAACTTTCAATCGCTTTGTTTTCAAATTTCCAACCGCTCTGCGACTTCAACATAATTGGTACTATTCCGCCAAGCTTCAATCGTTTTTTTCAATTGTACAAGCGAATTTTCTTTTCTGTTTCCCTTTAGTATTGGTTGAAATACTGTTCGGCGCAAGGGAGATAATTTTCTGAGGATATTTTTTACGTACGACTTAACAATTTTCGAAGATTTTAAATTTCAAAAAGAGAGAAAACGGAAAAAACAATTAAAATTGCTATGAATGAAATTCAGGCTTTAATTTTTCAGTACAACTAGTTGAAAGCAACATTCTATAATATATATTGATTTATTTTGTTCTTTTCTTTTTGTATTGTTTATACAAATACAAAAAATGTGAAACTTTGATACGGTATGGCTAATACCACTAAACAGGTTTGCATATTTGATACGGTAAAACTAATATCAGTAAAAAAGGATGCTTAATGCTGTGGTATTAACTTTGATTTTATTAAAATAATAAGACCCTTCCTAAGATCTCTTTTTCCATACTATAGTCGATCTCAGATAACAAGCACGTGGTAGGCATTTCTCAACTTTAAACACGCAACATGTAGAGGAAGGCGACATTTATATAAAAAAGAATTAAATTTTCTTTGATAACTTATTGCTGTTTAGAGTTTGCTCTAAAGACGGTAAGCTTTTTAAAAAAGCTAAACTTGTATAGTTCATTAGTTTCATTCAACCAGACGGTCGGATGCCTCCGTATATCTCCGACAAGCAGGGAGTCTCTCTGCTTGTCGGAGATTTACTGCTCGGATCCTCAATTATCCAGAAATATTTTGATTACTGATATATAGTTTAATGAAATTAATTCAATTTATAAATATTACAGATAATGATTCATGTTGGGTTTTATTAGAAATCTATTGGGAAAACCCTTAGTAATTCTAATACAGCTAAGAAACTACTTGCCACTTCAAATTACATATCATCGATTTTAAACCAAATAATAATCCATAAAAGCAACTCTCATCAGTACTTCCGTACTTCGATTAAAATCTTGTCTTTCTTCTCTTTTGACTAATATTATAAAGACGTATCTCATAACGAGGGATAAAAATGGCGACTGTTTACACTGATATGTAGCGACGCCAGGGAAGACTATTTTTCATGCTAGAACCGATACGTTAGAAAAATCCAAATCATTCTTTTATATTTACATTTCAAATATTTTTGTATGTAAATTGTGTTGAAATCACACCAGCCATGAGACAATAGCACACAAATCGTTTATAAGGTGAAACAACTAGGCTATAACGTCACAATTGTTAAACGTCGGAAAGTGCGACGTAACAAGCAAATTAAACCATTACAGCTGAATAATAGAAAAAGAAATGTTTAGACTTTACCGAATAACATTACATCAATCATCAATATATCAGCTTGTTATACGACTTCAGAGATAATATGAAAATATTCAAATTAATGTTTTTCTACATAATGTTGACATGCCATGTAAATAGCACTTATGATCGTAGAAATGAGCGGTTAAATCATCCAAAATATATCGACTTGTATTTATCTCTTTTTACAAGTCGACATAATTTTGACAATATATACGTTTTATAAGAAGAAAACGCTAATTTTAATTTGCCATTTAGAGGGGTAACACAACATCAAGAGGCGATTATACGTTTCCGTACTTACTATCTCGTACGTACTACTCTTTATCTCGTACGTACGACATATTATCTCGTTATAACGACTAAGTACGAGGGTTGTCCAAAACGGAACTTTATTAAAAGAGGCGTGATTAACCTGGAGTGACAAGGGTCCGCCGAGTTGCTAATTGCTCTACACAATTAAATACACGGAAACGATACAAAAATATTGGAAATATACTATTTTCGTATAAATCCATCATTTTAAAACTTCATTATTTAAATGTATGTACAAAATAATTAGCAGCTATAATGCTAAAAATATCTGATAAGATGTAAATTAGTTCTCAAACTGAAATCGACACATAGGTAAAACATTGCCTGTAACACTGCATACCTAACAGAGTTATCGTTCCTTATCCGCTTGGGTCTCCATAAGAAATACTCTTCCGGCCAGGACGGTAGCAATATGGACCGTGGCTATTTATAGCCACCGTCTAAAAAGGCCATTTAGCAACATAATTAACTGAATCAAATTCCGTTATAATTGGGCTGAACCCAAAGGGACGGCAACGAACACAAACAGATAGCAAAAGGTCATTTAATGACCTTCCTGTTCATGTATATAACAGACAAGAAAGGTTATATAGTAAAACACGCTTATAACGAAGTGCCAGGGACGGGCGATTTTACTTCGTTATAAGCGTAATTCGTTATATCCTTCAAGTTTACAACATGTAATAAAGTCACCGGGGATGAAAATTACTTCGCTGTAAGCGTCAATTCATTATAAGCGTGTTCCAAGTAGCGTAGTGGACAATGTACTCTTCTCACCGCTGCGACCCGAGTTCGATTCCCGTGATCGACAGTGGTTGTATGTGAGAGGGTATGGCGGTCGCCCGCTTGGACACGTGGGTTCTCTCCGGGTACTTCGGCTTCTCCCCACATTAATGACCCCCTCGCGCTAACATCCGTGCCAACGAGAGAGATTAATATAAGTTGTAGAACTTGTTTATCAATCGTTGTAAAAAAAAATAAAGTTCAGTTTTTTTATAAGCGTGTTCGCTATAACCGTGTTTTACTGTATAGAAGGCAAACGGACGACAAACATAATATAATCAAAAAGGCTCACCTGATCTGTTAGCTTAGGTGTAAGCTATACAGACAGACAAACTGACAACAAACAAAATGTGATCAGAAAAGCTCACCTGGTCTGTTAGCTTAGGTGAAAGCTATACAGACAGACAAGCAAACGACAAACAAAGTGTGATCAGAAAGGCTCACCTGGTCTGTCAGCTTGAGTGAAAGCTATACAAACAGACGACAAACAAAATGTGATCAGAAAGGCTTAGGTGAAAGCTAAACAGACAGACAAACAGATGACAAACAAAGTGTGATCAGAAAGGCTCGCCTGGTCTGTCAGCTTAAGTGAAAGCTATACTGACAGGCAAACGGACGCCAACATAATATTATCAGAAAGGATAACCTGATCTGTCAGCTTGAGTGAAAGCTATACAGATAAACAAACGGACGACAAACAAAATGTGATCAGAAAGGCTCGCCTGGTCAGTCAGCTTTGGTAAAAGCGGAAAATTATATTTATGATAAACACAAAAAATAACAAAAGGTTATTGCGTGACCCTCCTGAAAAAAAAGTACATGTACATGACAGATTAGGTGAAAGCCACATGTATACAGACAGACAAACGGGCGACAAACAAAATGCGATCAGATTGGCTCACCTGATCTGCCAGCTTTGGTAAAAGCTGAAAATCATACATATGATAAACACAAACAAATATAATCAAAAGGTTATTGCATGACCCTCCTGAAATACAATGTAAAAGTACATGTATATTACAGACTAGAGAAGTTATACAAACAGAAAAAGGGACGACAAACAAAATGTGACCAGAGAGGCTCCCCTGATCTGTCAGCTTTGGTGAAAGCTGTACAGAGAGAGAAAGATAAACAAACGACCAACAAAGTGTAATCAGAAAGCCTCGCCTGATTTTTCAGCTTGGGTGAAACTGAAGAGTTAAGATTATAAATATAGATAAAGATAGATATATGACAAAAACAAACAAAATATCTAAATAATTTTATATTGTATATTTGTACCACGTGGATTTTGATTGATACGTGCTGAAAACTACAAGATCTTCGCCCGACTACGGTCATCATGGAATAGGAGGTAAAAGGGACTCTCTGAACGGAACACATCATCACTTTCTCGATAATTTATAAATGGTTTACCAATTTCAGTTCATTTTAAAATGAACAGACATAAATATGTCGAATAACCCCTCAAGGGGCCTCACTTACAAAATGAATTTAGTTTGTAGCAACTCCAGTGATAAAAACACAAAATACATGCTTACAAAATAATAATTCGGGTTAATTTAAAAACTTTGAACAATTATTACCTGGGAGAAGTAGAAAAGCCACATCTCTATCAACAATCCTGTCCAGGAGAATCTTCGCGAGCCCTGCATGTGTTTTGTTTATAGTGAATACGCTTGCGTAATTGCTAGCGCTCTCGAGCGCTAGCAACTACGTTAGTCCTTTTTACTGGAATACGCATGTTCGACTTCACGGTAAGGGATTCTGGGAATACTACAATAAACTGTACCATGTCCACTTCGTTTTATCATAAACAACAGTAGTTTAGGTCTTCTATGCCAAGCTATTTCTAAAATTATAATTAATAGTCCGTTTACTTAACTACCTTCAAGCTTGCAAAACAACATCGGATATGCCGAGCTTGCCGGAAAGGCACGAGAAGATACGAATCTTGCTACAAAACAGTACAATTGGTTCTACTGGTCTCTTATTTTTCACTTCAAAATTGAAATTACAACAAATACACACAGGGGCCAAGCCCGTTTTGACATTAATTAATGTAACCATTCTTCTTCAGTTTATTCTCTCAAACCATTAACATTCAATTGTACATGAGGTACATATAACATATTTACGTTAAATAGTAATGTCAAGGGTCTAATAAATTATATATAATATTATAATACAACATAGTAATACATGTGTCAATAAGTATAAATAAGAGAAAAAAATAGTAATAACACAAAAAGTGGCAGAAAAAGTGGATAATCATGTACAATACAGAGTTTAATTGGTATTCAATACGCAAAGAGTAATAATAGATACTAAAATAGTTAAAAAATTATAATTTAATAACATTTTAAATAATAAAATCTACAAGTTCTTATAAAGTTAGTTCCTTATCTTTAACTTGGACTATCATAATAAATACTCTCCCAAAAAAGAAAAGGATAAAAAGAAACCACAATTATGAGAAAAAAAATCAAAAAAGAAATTAAGAAAAAAACAGTCACAAATTACTGAAAATTAAAGTGTATGTCTTGAAAAACTAAGCATTATTGTAAAAATCACTCCTTCTATGAGGAAAGATATCTATTATTTTTAATTATTCGTTGGCTAAAAAAGACTGTTTAAAATGCAAGCGTTGTGAAATGTTTAGATAAAATGAGTAAAATTACACGATACGTTATGAAATCGTTGCCTTATTAATACTCACAATCTGCTTGAAATTTTGAGGTTTTATCTTAGATAAGATATCAAGTTACCAATAAAACATAAACTCTTATAATTATCAGATAGTTTTTATTATTTTACTCACGGAGGATTTAATTATGTAACACTTACCTGATAGTCTTCATTTTTGTTCTCAACCTGTCACGGGTCGCAGCAGGGGTCAGCGTGTAAGCGTGTGTCTACCTGTGGCCAGGTGCGATAAGCAGCACGTTCTCTTTGGGATGATACATTCACTTGATCATTTGAAAATTAATTTAGATGGGCGTGGTTTACCTGTGAAACTCGACCCTAGATGCTAAATGGGGAATAACATTTCGCATAAGAAATACTATTGATTTAAACCCTTTTCTTTTAATTTTAATGTAAAAATAAACACATTGAAAAGCCGACAAATTGTGATTTTTAAAATATGAATTTTTTTAAAGTGTATTTTCGTCAGGGTGGACATAATGTGATGCTCTTATTGATTAGAACTATTGGCGGATATTTAGCATATGTTCTGTGACGGCGGACATAATGGGGAATTTTGTTTAAGTATGGAACGCCATCGCTGCCTTATAGCATAAACTATAGATACGTTATGTCAAATTATCATTACATGATGTCAAAGTCCATCATGTGGTGTGAATATATCTTTACCCTTGGTCAAATCTTTATTACGTGATGTCAAAAGCACATTAGGTGAAGTAAACATGTCTTTCCATGATGTCAACTTTTTACGTTGTGATGTAAAATCATCCTTACGTTATGCCAACATTGGAGAACTGAAGGTCAATACATCATGACATTATTTCGACATTGTATTACATGGGGCAAATGTATCCTTACATTATGTCAACATTTTATTACATGCTACCAATATATCCTTACATTACATCAACACTGCAGTACATACCGCGATTCTATACTTACATTGTGTCAACATTTTATTACATGCTATCAATATATCCTTACATTTTATCAACACTTTAATACATGGTGTTAACACATCCTTTCATTATGTCAACACTTTATAACTTGATGTCAAAAGTACATTACGTGATGCGAAAATATCTTGACATTTTGTCTCAACTTTATTACGTGATGTGAATAAATCTTTACATTAGGCCAATTCTCTATTCCGTGATGTTCACGCTCCATTACTTTAGGTCGAAACATCATTCCGTTATACAAACGCGAATATCCCCGGCCTTTATATATATGTCATGATTTAAAAATCAAAATTTACAACATGACATATACATAGAAACGGTACGCCGATTTACCCAAATGGGCCCAGAAAAAAAAAACCGCAACAGTAGATACTAGTAAGAAGCAGTGGTTTAATCATACTAGAATGAAAATATATAAACGGATGCTTTTCTGAAAGTTGTAAGGGACTTAAGTTGCTGACAATTTAATTTCCCGAGAGTGAATGTACATCTAAGTATTTAAACATTGAATTTTTATTTCAAATATACCTAAGTTATAAGAATAAGACTTAAAATGCAAGTCTTCTCGTGTTCACCGGCCCTTGAAAACTTAAAAAGAAATAAAATCTAAAATTGATCCCTTTATTGTTGTTCTAAAATTTTATATTTGATTTATGCTTTTGTTTTTACTTCAAGAGTGTTCAAATTAGGTTCGTTACAACACACTCAGTCATTTAGCAGTCAGGGTTCTTTATCGTTCCAAAGCCGTGTCGTGTCGTGACGCGGACACTAAGTACATATTTCATTTTCTAAAATTTAGTCTCAAAGTATTTAGAAGTTAAAATATACCTTGCTATTGGTAAATCAAGCTAGGACATTGACCCTCACTGGGTATGGCCGTTCTGCTACAAAATTATTATGCTATTAAAATGATTTTTTTTGCAGAGGGGGTGGGAATAAAGTTTGGGGAGGGGGTACGCTACGTTCCTACGAATGAATTTTCTCCCTTTTATTCAAGAGGGCACTTGACAACTTAATATGAAATAAAATCTACAAATAAATTACAATTGATCTTTAACCGCTTTAAAGACCTTCTCCATCTTGATATAGATGGGTTTGGTTTTTATAAAATGTTTGTTTTAGGTAATTTTTCGGACAGAGAGTATAAATCAGAAATATGTCATAATAAAACGTAAACAAAAAAGAGAGGGGAACTGCAGTATTCGCCGATTTTAGAATTTGTTATTCAGAAAGGCAAACACCATTGGTAGAATTGGCACTGTCTCCAGCGTTTGCCTCATACATGTAACTAATTTTATTAAATGAAATAATTTGACTGCATGAGCGTTGATGATGTATTGTAAACAATTATGATCATGATACATATATTTTCGGCGATAATTAAATATATATAGAATCGGCGTTAAATAGGCTGAGAATGAAATTTACGCTCAGTCCGTTGTGTTCCGTTGAATACCAATATCCACACGGGTAATGGTATTTTGCGGAACGGAGCGGAACCTGGGCTGCGTTTTACAAAAGAACTTACGACTTACAACCAAATTAAAGAATGCTAATTAATCACAAATTAATCAATGTTTTATTCTCATGGCTGTAAAATATAATTATGGGAATTGAAATAGTTGTAAACAAATGGTTTTATATAAATTTTATCCATTAAAGATCATTCTACAAGACGGAAAATATTTACGAATTTGTCGCAAGTTCTTTTGTGAAATACAGAATTTTAAAAATAAGTACTGCTGACATTGTAATTTTAAAGATGTTATACTTTGGAATGTGAACTTTGGTTTGTTTTAAAGCTCTAAGGCTGTTCAAAATTAATTCTACGTTTAACGTAATCCGCGCGCGTAGGTTTCGGCGAAAATGTCGTTTTGAAAAAACAAACAAATCCGGATTTGAAAAAGTAGTTCCGGTTTGGGTTTTCATTAAGCGACTTAATTCTACATCCTGTATGAGAGAAAAACATGCTCAAAAACTGCATCGAGGTATTCATTATTTATAATACGAAGAACATGAGAGTCTACGCCACTATCAAAGTAAAAAAAAACATGTAAAAACGAACAACAATGTATCAACACATGATCGAAGTTGACGGTAGAAATCTTATTTCGAGACTGTATAATGCCGGTTGTCAAGTCATTTATTATATGACAGTGTTGATATATTGGTAACTGAATGGGTGACTTTCAATAAATACACATTTGTTTGAAATTTTTGTTTGTTTATTTTTTTCCTCCCTCGTAGGTTTTTAATTTTCATGTGACGTTAAACGTAGAATTAATTTTGAACAGCCTAACTAATATAGAATATTCTCTTGCTAGCTTAAACCAGCTAGTAAGTTCTGCCGTGAAAGTACTGTAATGTGTTAATATTAGAGTAGTAAGTAATATATGTATATTTTTCTTTAAACAACGAATTTAAACATTAAAATTAAAGATCACATAATGGACTTTAACATCATGTAATGATAATTTGACATAGTGCATCTATAGTTTTATGCTATAAGGCAGCGATGGCGTTCCATATTTAAGATAGACGGATATTTTGTAACATCGAACTTTAAATGGCGATTGAAAAATAATAATGATGAAATTTATAACGTGGCGGACATAACGTGACAATAATTTCAAAAAAGCGGCGGACATTTCGTGATGACATAACGTGACGATTTTTAAAAATAAGTGGCGGACATTTCGTGATGGCGGACATTTCGTGATGGCGGACATAACGTGACTCAACTGGGGCAATCGAAATCCACAATGGAAACAGATATTTAATGTTAAATGACAAAGTTACAAACCTCTAAACTACAAAGGCTACTGTGAGAAATGTATGGGCTTTTCCCCAAAGATGGCGGCCAAGGGACAGTATTTACACTTGCAAATGTTTTCCCTTAAATAACACTGTTTGCGCAATCCGCTGTTATTCCTGCATAACAGCAGTCTGGGTCAAAAGGTCAAAGTAGCGCATGAATAATCTACATGTAGGTCACTACTTTTTCTACGTACTCAAACTAACCGACTTCCGCTAAAACACACCTAATATCATAATGAAAACATGATTTAGGCATAAAGGAAAAAAAATTGTATTTTGTTATACGAAGTTCTATTCATTCATTCTTTTTTACTATATATAACATTGATTGCGGAGATAAATGATCATAGCTTAAGATTCACGAAAGATAATGTTTATGGATCGACATCGTAAAAAAGCGTTCTCGAAAATTACAATCGCAATTTGTCAAAATACATGTAGTTAAATCAGTTATAGTTCATTTCTGACTAAGTCTCGGGGTCAAAATTGCAAACGCAATACCACAGACCTTTCGTGTTTAGTCCATTCACGGTCAAATTTAACTCCTTCTGCTTCTCTGTCCGTTTTGTTCCGTAAAAGAAATTAGAATAGCTTGCTTGTCTCTAAAATGTCCGAGGAAAATCATCATGCTCTTGAATCTAATTCTGCGATAGAATTTCATCTGAAAAGGCCTCAGTAGACTCTAGCTCAGCTTTCAATCGCTTTGTTTTCAAATTTTCAACCGCTCTGTGACTTCGACGGAACTTGCACTAATCCGCCAAGCTTCAATCGTTTTTTTTTAATTGTACAAATGAATTTTCTTTACTGTTTCACTTTATTATAATAAAAAAAGTGTTATCTTGTCAAAAGTAGTTTTCAAATTTTCAACCGCTCTGTGACTTCGACGGAACTTGCACTAATCCGCCAAGCTTCAATCGTTTTTTTTTAATTGTACAAATGAATTTTCTTTACTGTTTCACTTTATTATAATAAAAAAAGTGTTATCTTGTCAAAAGTAGTGTCATATTTATTTATTAAGATTACCAATTTTAGACAAATACTTGCAACATTGTTGAACTATTTTTTGTTGCGTCATGTTTATCGAAGCGGCATTTTAGGTCATCACAAAAAAGGAAGTATGGAACAATGTTATCGTCATAATTTGCAACAAATGTAAATATAAGAAGTAAGGTATCATTTTTGGATGTATATCGGGATATAAATACAGGTTGGTACGTGATCAAATATTTCCATAAAGCCCGAAGGATTTGATCACGTGACCAACCCGTATTTATATCCGGATATAAATCTAAAAATGATACCTTATTTCCTAATAACTTTTATAAAGTGTGGATTGGGCTATACTGGTATGTCAGTGATCAAGTCTTTAAATGACTCTTACATATGTACGTTATCTGTGATAAGGCATGCGACTGCATTGGCGAGAAATGGCACTCGGCGAGTACACGTCAGTATAGTATTGAGTAGGCTCATTAATTTTTCAACTTTCGGTAAAGTTTGACATCCAAATGCAATGATTATAACGATTTTTTATGTATATGTATAGACGGGATCCATTTAAACATTATATTGACACATGTAATCAGTCTTAAACAAATAATATCAATTTTCGATATGCCTGATAAGTAAAATTATGTATCGGCTATAATTCTGCTTTCCCATACTTTTCCGATTCCATGTTTTTTTTTTTATCATGACGTTATACAATAACTATAGTCAAGTGCATGAATATACCCTGATAAATTAAGTCATTTATTAATTTCGTCTTTGGTGAATCGGGTTCGTTCATTATCATTATGGCTTGCTGAATATTGTCTTCTTCTAACAGTTGTTGTCCATCCGTCACGGATTCTTTTTCTATCATCACTCTATCAAATCTTGCTCTTCTCATTAGGCCTATATACAGAAGCAGAGTTCTTTTACTAAAAGTCTCTTGTCAATCTGTACGTAACAACGGAATTCTGTTGTCATCTACTAAAAGTCTAAAAACCCTGATAGATTTCTTTTAGGAAAAATGATAGTGGTACGGATCGGGTGAGAGAACAAGCAGCGCTGCTTACAGTTTTTTCATCGTAGATTGAAAATACGTAAATACCTAATATCTGGACGGACAGTGTCTCGATTTTTATACGGTAGTAAACTAGAATAAGTTTATGCTCGTCATTTCCATCCTTAAATCATAAAATTTCTCTTTGGAAAAAATCTTATTGGATCAAAACGGTACAAAAATTCAATAAGAAATTGAATCACAATGTCTAGAGAAGTGTTTCTCATTTTCTTTAATAAAAAAATGTTTTTGTTGTAAAAATATTTTCCTAATATGTTAACTTTGAGATAAAAAAGTTACATGTATGAAGAAAGCAATAAATTCTTCGAAACTGAAGTTTTTCTGACCATACCTCGATATTGTTTACTGTACGCGTAGCTCTTCCTTGTCTGTACGGGTAGCTCTAATTCGCAGTTAAACAACTGTAGGCGTAGCTCCGAACATTACAATGAGCTATTCTAGGTTCCCACTGTCGTGCGATAACTAATACTACGATCGACAAATCGAAACTAATCGTGGAACTTCTGTATAATTCAGACTTAGGTACGAGGTGATGCGAGTCGACAGGTCCTTATGCGATTTATTGAGCTTTGAAACTGTAAGGTCCAAGTAGACATATTTCAGGGGATGCAATCTGTCACGATCTCATTGTCCGTTTAAATACGATAAAATATGTTCCGATATAATTGCCCACATATAATTTCCCGAACGACCATGTTGACAAATCTCAATAGTCGCGATTGCCACGACAGACCTCAAGATCCTTTGAGATTTGATACGATTACTACGATTACTCTACGATTAAGACAACGATTGTAAAGATAGATGAAGTTTGCATTTTGATTTGTATATGCCACAGGCGCATGATGCAGATTGAAGGATGATTTTTATTAATGACAGGCCTCAGGATCATGAAGCAATCTTAGACTTAAGTCAAAAATTGTATATTGCCTTAATGTCTCTTGATTAAAAACACTGATAAAATTGAAATGCTATTAAAAGTGTCTTGATATAATGTTGTTAATTACAAATTTTAATCTTCATATAATGATAAACAATAATTTTATGACTGGCTGAAGTTTTGACTTAAGTCTGAAATTGCTTCATGATCCTGAGGCCAGGTGTAATGCGCCGTATTGGTTGAATCTTAAATGTTGATGGACCGATCGGGAGACGGAGAGGATCGCAAAATAATTTTACCGATGAGTTTTAAGTTAAACTTCCATCTGAGGCGTCAGATTTAAATAAATAAAAGATGGCGGTGATGTGTACCTTGTGTATTATTAGGTAGACGGTTTTCATTTTTTATAATGAGAAAAAATATATAACGTCAGGTGCGTTTGTTGTATGCCTAGAATTTTTTTGTCTGGAGCTCAATACTGTACATTTAAGCAGCTTTTCTGCAATAAATGATTGTTTGCGTTGAAGTCGCAGAGTAGACATTTTGTTGTATCGCTAAAAAAATTGAAAGAAAAATTGATGTTAATGAAATAATATTTAATTCATAGAAACCCTGATGTTTGTGGGTCATACTCGAAGGTCATTTCGCTTACCTTAACAACATTACACACATAAAACGATTCAGCATGTAAAAGTTCTTTCTTATATTCATCTTTGTAAAAATATGCCTTTGGAGTTCTTCTTGCAATTCCTGTCTCCTCCCCCCCCCCCCCCCCCCCCCCCCCCCCCCCCCCCCCCCCACATCTGAGAAAACAAAGCAACGTATCTGTGACAAAAATGCTAGTTTTACTTGATTTCACGAAGAATCCCTCCCCCTCTCAAAGGATTTTTGTATAATGAATATTATTCCATTAATAACTTGCTTTTCGTAACACTGAAAATACATGTAAATTATATTTCTTTACTATCCATTTTCTAAAATACCGTATAACGATAACCAATAACGTAAACTCCCATGCACAGAATATACTATTTGTATCAGCATCTTAACCTGCAAGGCCTAAGGATGTCAAACATACATTTAATTTCCGTAAAGATTTACCCCAATACATATACATGTAGCTCAGGAAAATCATTTCCGAATTAACCCTTGAAATGAAGGGCGATTCTGCTTGCGACGAGTGTTGAAAATAATAGATAAAAAACAACATGTAAGTTATATGGCCTCTCCTCACCAACATTTTGAAATTACTCAACTCAGTTCTCAACTCAAATCCATGAAAGACGAGTGCATAATTCTGGGGTAATCTAATTCTCTCAGTTACATATAGATGAGGAGATCCTGATTTACCAGGATTCGTAATAATACGAGGCAACATGAATTATTACTGTATGCTTAACTATTTTGTGGGTGGTAATTTTTAAACACATACACAAACTATATATATATTGTGAAAGAGGTTTAGCGCACTTAGTATACGATTTCGCCCAAAATATACCGCTTTTGCAAACATCAGGCATTTTCAATATTATACAATATTTAGTTAAAATATATTTAAATAAACGCATATTACACAATTACCATGTTAAAAGAGTCTTAATTGTCTTACAAGACATCATTAAAATATTCAGGTTTTGTAAGGGATATATAGGAAAATAGTTAGTATGCAATAAACAATGAACTTACCATCCGAAATCAAACATCTCCAAATCAAACTTCACAATGCTTTTAACAGAACTACCCGTACAGTAAAATTCAAATATTTTTGCGCTACGCGTACAGTATAAAATAATCACAGCTCGTGATATTCTGGTAATTTTTTCTACTTTTATATGCAATAGCATCTGAAGAAAGGACAATCAATCTTGTGCGCTCACTTTCTTTGTATTTGCCGATATCAAAAGGGTATAATCTATTTCTGATGTCCATATTGTCAAGATAAATTATCGCACATGCTCTACTCAAAAATTTTGTAATGACAACCTATTAAATTTACAGTATAGAAAGGTTTAAATGAAATTTTCAATTTAAAGATAAAATAGAGACCTTGAACAAGAGGCCCAGAGGCCACATCGCTCACTACAGAAAAAATGGGCTTAATTCTGATAAAATCAAATTAATCTAGTGGAGTACAAAATATCTGGACAATATAGTATAATTAAATTTAACCTTATATGATTCTATGTAAGTTTGACCCCCATTGTGGCCCCACCCTAACCCCGGGGATCATGATTTGAACCAACTTCCCTGAGGAAGCTTCCATAAAAGATTCAACTTAACTAGCAAAATGGTGAGATTTTTTCAAATTTAACCTTATATGTAAAAATTTGAACTCCATCCCCCACTCCTACCTAAAGTTGATTTTACATAGATTTCAACTGTTCTGGTCAAATGGATTTTGAGAATATTTTTAAAGATTCTTCACTATATATTCCTATGTAAAATTTCGACCCCCCGATCTTTGCATAGTAATCTCTGTTATATTATAGTTCTCAAAAAGATATTTTTAAACATTTTCCATTATATTTCTATGTTACACACTTTGAACCCCTCTTGGGGCTCCCGTATTAGTCCAATGGCCCGCCTGGCGCCCGAGTGTTGGTCCGGGGGTCACGGCTTTTACAATTTAGAATTTTCACTATTTGAGGATCCTTGCATTGTAATCTCAAAAATTGTAACAATGTAGTTCTCGAGAGGAAGATTTTTAAACATGTTTCCTATATATTTCAATGTTAAACTTTGAACCCCTCTTGGTGCCCCACCAGTACTACCGGCTGTCCCGGGGGGGGGGGGGGGGGGGGGTCACGATTTTAACAATTTAGAATCTACAATAGCCAAGGATGTATGCATAGTAATATTCCAAACTGTTGCACTGTAGTTCTTGAGAAGAAGATTTTTAAACATTTTTCTATATATGCTAAACTCTGAACCCCACCTCGGGCTGGGGCCCCAGTTTTGTTTCGGGGGTCACAATTTTTACAATTTAGAAAATTAACTATATATACAAGCTTTTGTGTAAATATTGGCATTTCTGGTGTAGTGGTTCTTGAGAAGAAGATTTTTAAAGATTTTTCCTATGTATTTCTATGTTAAACTTTGAACCTGGGCCGATGCCCCAGTTTTGGTCCGGGGGTCATGATATTTACAATTTAGAATCCTCACTTATATATACAAGCTTTTGTGTAAATATTGGCATTTCTGGTGCAGTGGTTCTTGAGAAGAAGATTTTTAAACATTTTTCCTATGTATTTTATGTTAAACTTTGAACTCCGCCTGGGGCGCCAGTTTTCGTCCAGGGGTCACGATTTGTACAATTTAGAATATTCACTATATATATACAAGCTTTTGTGTACATATTGGCATTTCTGGTGCAGTGGTTCTTGAGAAGGTTTTTAAACATTTTTCCAATGTATTTCTATTTTAATATTTGAACCCCGCCTGGGGCCCCCCGTTTTCGTCTTGGGGTCATGATTTTTACAATTTCGAATCCTCACTATATATACAAGCTTTTGTGTAAATATTGGCATTTCTGGTGCAGTGGTTCTTGAGAAGAAGATTTTTAAACATTTTTCCTATGTATTTTATGTTAAACTTTGAACTCCGCCTGGGGCGCCAGTTTTCGTCCAGGGGTCACGATTTGTACAATTTAGAATATTCACTATATATATACAAGCTTTTGTGTACATATTGGCATTTCTGGTGCAGTGGTTCTTGAGAAGGTTTTTAAACATTTTTCCAATGTATTTCTATTTTAATATTTGAACCCCGCCTGGGGCCCCCGTTTTCGTCTTGGGGTCATGATTTTTACAATTTCGAATCCTCACTATATATACAAGCTTTTGTGTAAATATTGGCATTTCTGGTGCATTGGTTCTTGAGAAGATTTTTAAACATTTTTCCTATGTATTTTTATGTTAAACTTTGAAGCCCGCCTGGGGCTCCAGTTTTTTCTAGGGGTCCTGATTTTTACAATTTAGAATCTTAACTATAAATTCAAGCTTTTGTGTAAATATTGGCATTTCTAATGCAGTAGTTCTTGAGAGTTTTAAAGACACACACCCTAAACTCACTGTTAAGCATTTATCTCCCTTTTTAAAAAGGTTGTGCCCTTTATTTTAACAATTTAGAATCCTCTTTCCATTAGGATGCTTTGTACCAAGTTGGGTTGAATTTGGCCCTGTGGTTTTAGAGAAAAAGTCAAAAATGTGAAAAGTTTACGGACGGACGGACGACGGACAACAGGTGATCAGAAAAGCTCACTAGAACCTCGGTTCAGGTAATAAAAAAACAAGAAGCCCATGGGCCACATCGCTCACCTGAGCAACAAAGACATAATAAAATCAGCTTTAGAGAGTCATATACAAAATATCTGAACAATGTCGTATAATAGATCCTGTATAAAAAAAAAAATTCTCCTGCAGATTCTTATGTTTATCATTGAGCCCCTTTGTACAGGATAATTTTACAGTCATATCACATATTGAGCATTGCAGTTCTCGAGAAAAATCAGACTAAAACAACTGTTTATATATGGACTATAAACCTACATCAAACTTTGAACCCCTTTTGAGGTCCAAGAATTGTCCAGGGGCCAGAGTCTAAACAATTTTAAAGAATCAACAATATGTCAAAATGCTTGCATATAAGTAAATCCTTACATAAAAACCATTTGAGATTTTGTGAACAATTTAAATGTTTTCCTTTGTAAAATTGGACCCCCCCCCCCCTCCCCCCATGTGGCCCAACCCTACTCCTGAAGAATATGATTTTGACAAATTTTAATCTAGACTATTTGAAGACTGAACTGCCTAAAGTTAGAGCTTTTCTAGACAATTTGTGGTTTAGAAGATTTTTCCCTATATATTCCTATGTAAAAATTTGACATCCCCCTCCAATTGTGGCCCCACCCTACCCACAGGGATCATGATCTGAACAATTTGAATCTTCCCTACCTGAGGATGCTTCCATACAAGTTACAGCTTTCCTGCCCAATCGGTTTCTGAGAGGAAGATTTTTAAAGATTTCTCTCTATATATTCCTATGTAAAAATTCGACCCCCCCCCCCCCCCCCCCCCCATTGTGGTCCCACTGTACCGTACCCCCTGGGATCATGATTTGAACAAACTTGAATCTACACTACCTGAGGATGCTTCCACACAACTTACAGCTTTTCTGGCTGAACAGTTTCAGAGAAGAAGATTTTTAAATATTTCCTTATATATTCCTATGTAAAAATTCGACCCCCCGTTGTGGCCCCACCCTACCCCTGGGGATCATGATTTGAACAAACTTGAATCTACACTACCTGAGGATGCTTTCACACAAGTTTCAGCTGTCCTGGCTGATCAGTTTCAGAGAAGAAGATTTTTCGAGATTTCCCAATATATTCCTATGTAAAAATTCGACCCCCCCCCCCCCCCGTTGTGGCCCCACCCTACCCCTGGGGATCATGATTTGAACAAACTTGAATCTACACAACCTGAGGATGCTTCCACACAAGTTTCAGTTGTCCTGGCTGATCAGTTTCAGAGAAGAAGATTTTAAAGATTTGCCTATATATTCCTATGTAAAAATTCGACCCCCCATTCTGGCCCCACCCTACCCGTGGGATCCTGATTTGAACAAACTTGAATCTACACTACCTGAGTATCCTTCCAAACAAGTTTCAGCTTTTCTGGCCCAATGGTTTTTGAGAAGAAGATTTTTGAAAAATACCAACAAATTTTCAATGATTTTTAATTATTTCCCATTGAAAGAGGGCGTGGTCCTTCATTTTAACAAACTTGAATCCCCTTTACCTAAGGATGCTTTGTGCCAAGTTTGGTTGAAATCGGCCCAGTGGTTCCGGAGAAGAAGTCGAAAATGTAAAAAGTTTACGGACAGACAGACGGACGCCAGACAAAAAGTGATTAGAAAAGTTCACTTGAGCTTTCAGCTCAGGTGAGCTAATAAATAAAAACTAGAATCTACACAATCTGAGGAAGCTTTCTTGTAAGTTTCAACTCCATTGTCCAAATTGTATGGTAGAAGATTTTTTTAAAATGTCAATATATTTTCATCATTTCCTAATCATCTCCCCTTAAAGTAGGGTGTGGCCTTTCATTTTAAACTTTTTTTTTTAAACTTGAATGCCGTTGGCCCAAGGATGCTTTGTTCTTTTGGTTGAAATTGGCCCAGTGGCTCTGGAGAAAAGGATAAACATGCGAAAGTTAACGACAACAACGCCAATGACAGACAACGGACAATTTAGAAAAGCTCACTTGAGCTAAAATTCATTAATACACAAATTTTTTAACAACAATGCCTTTAATTTTCAAGTCACTTTAACCCTCAATGGGTCATTTTCAGATCTCTCTGCGCTATTGTAAAGTTGTGCAGTTTAATCAGATAGAATTCAATCCCACCCGCTTGCGGTCTCACCCTACCCCCAGGGATTGTGATTTGAACAAACTTAGAATCCACACTACCTGGGGATCCTTCCATACAAGTGTCAGCTTTTCTGGTCAAATGGTTGTTTGTCAGTTTTGTTCGTGAAGATTTGTGAAAATGCCAACAAATTCATGGTATTGACTTGATTATACATGTAAATGTATTAAATTGAATATCTATATAATTATTGCAATCAACATCAAGATCAGTCAATTTATAACCATGGCCATCAAAAGGGAGATCCTAACATCATCAAATAAAGGCCATCTGTTGGGATACCAGTAAACAAGTTACCATGGCTTTTGGCAAGAAAATCCTATCGTTATACATGTATTGCATCATGGCCAGTGCTAAGCTTATTGGTATGGAGACTGTCATTTCTGTAATCATGGCCATGTTAACTTTAATCAATCTTGCCCATCAAGAGGGCGGCCCGTCATCATGAAATCGTAACCATAGCCCTGTCAAAATCAGGGAGACTTCAGAACATATAATAACTTACAATCAATAGAAAGGAAACAAACACAACACGACGACAGACAAAAACACATACAGCAGCAATAGGTCACCTGAATGACTTAAAATCAAAAGTCATGGAGTAAGAGAAATATGACTTTCCACTATATTTCTTGTATGTATTTTACATTTTCATACTCATACATACTCCCCCCCCCCCCCCCCCCCCCCCTTGATACGAACAAAAACATGAAGCATACTATCAGGATTTACTATCTAAAACAAATGTTTGTAATATTTTATTTAATGCTTCCATATTGCAAAGCTTTCACCATAATTCAATGATAACGTTATTTGATAGCTAGCTATAAGCATAAAACATTCTATACATCTACTGCCAATTTAAATGGAGCTTTTGGAAAAAAATAAATTGTCAATTTCTTAAAACAATTTTTAACTTATATCAGAGGTAAAGAAAGTCTGTTGCAATTAACAAAAAAATTAGTTACAAGGCAATGTCAAATCACAGAGGTGTAAATACATATTAAATAAAATACAAAGGGGACTTATATGGATGAAAATTATCCATGTATTAAATATCAAGTTATAAAAGAAGCCACAAAGAATTTGTCAGTCATACAGGTCAAATCCTAGTGAAATCTGATATCATTAAACTGAGAATGATAATGAAAACTATGTTCATAACACATAACCAATAACTGATCATAACCACATCCACAAAAAACATTTGGTCCTTGCATTATTATTTTGCAATTAAAACAAAAAAATGAGAATCAGTGAATGGACTTACTGGCTCCTAGCACTTGAGATTACACAACAAGCATATTATTATAGCAGAGATAATTGACAGGTGAAAATGACAAAATTAGCCCATGCCATGACAACTGATGCTTTAAAAAACTAATTTAAAAATAAAAACTTGAAAAAAAAAAACTGTTCCCATATTACCAGGTATGAAACATATCTGGGCAACAAAATATAATAACAATAAGAGATTAGATACAGTCACTAAATGTAGGATGATTATACATCATCTTAATATTGTAACAGAAAAAGATATTATTCGATACAGACAGGAAGACTTGAGAGATGCATTGGTCGCTGACCAGCCTATATATGTACACAGAACACTAAGCCTCCGAGTTATCTGGCGTCTCATCAGCACTTATATCATCATCAGCAAGCTCAGTCTTGATGGAGGATAGCAGGGAACGAGCTGGTCTGGCAGTTGCACTGGGTCTAGAAAACACCAAAGATTTGTATCAGTAGTATTTCACATTTCACAGACAAATCCCTTTTACAGCATATTAAGCTGAAACTTACAAGAAAGTCCTTTAATAAGAGCTGCAAAAAATGAAATGCATTTTTCATTGCGTTTCTTTTTATCCACAATTAAAATCATTATATTTGAATGTATAAATCATTCCAGGGGTATTATTCAGAAAGATACATTGACAAGATTAGGTATTGATGCTTCAAGGTTCAAAGTCAATGAATTTTGGTGAAGAAAGGTGCATGCAAAACTATTCTGACTCAACTTATACAGCAGAAATGTTGCTAGATCAATTTGTCCAAGCCCTTCTTTCGGAATATAAAATAAAACATAAGTTATAACAGATTACAAAGCTCACCGAGACGAGGAATCACCTTTATGAGATCATCTTGATCATAATACATGTATATAAAATTCATAGTTAATGATCTCTTATATCAAAATATTGGATATTGTAGCATGGTTTACCACAATATCATATAATACAAAATTGAATGATAATAATACTTTATGTTAATATCTTAATGTATTGCATGATAAAATATTAATTAATACACATACAATACCATACTCTATTGTATGATACTATATAGAAAATGGTGTCATTTGATATGACATTTAATACAATACTGTATAATATCATGATACAATATGATAACATATCAAACAATATATTGTAACATTTGATAAATTGTATATGATATCATATTGTACGATATGATATGATATTGAATCATGTATTATGATACGATATTGTATTATATGCCATCATATCATATAACATATCATAAAATATGATATTTTATTGAGCTGATATTGTATCATATGATACGATATTGTATTACATGAAATGATACAATTTTGTTTTATGTGATATGATATTGTATCATATATGTTGTATCTTATGATATTGTATCATGTTATATGATAAATGTATTAAACAATATTGTATCTATTTATCATATCACATATCACATGATACAATATCATAAGATACAATATCTTATTATGCAATATCATATGAGACAATATTATATCATAAGAAACAACAATATAATATAATACAAGATCATATCATGATACAATATCATATATATAATATCATATCATCTAATACCCCCAATTTTTTTTTACAATATCATACTGCATTATATAATATTTTACATTTTAATATATTAAATGATTCAATATCAAAGGTATAGGAAGCATGATAATATATATCATGTATTAAGAATCACATCTATCAAGCAAGTTTGAGTGAGGTAGGACAAGGTTTTCCTTGCATGATACTGGAGATCAGGCCCTGTATCTGAGGCTAGCCTTATGTCTCATATCCAAAGTTAAATGTACCATGAAAGCTAGTCAGGATAAAAATTTTAACGACTCCAAAAACTTACACCTGCCCCAGCATCAAGATAATCGAGAAAAAGCTCTGTATTTGAAGCTATCTCTATTTACACAACCATAGTTATATGAACTGTTCAAGTCTGACTAAGTATGAACAAAATTTACTTCGTTTTTTTTTACTTTAGCTCAAAAACCTAAACACAATTTGAGTTGTTCTAAAATATCAATCTAAAATATCAAGATAACTCTTGTTCAAGTTACCTTTGCGATTCATTTATATAGTTAAATTAACCATGCAAGTTTGAATAAGTACTAATATTTACATAAACATGTGACCAGCTCTAAAAATTTTCACCTCCTCCAGAATCCGAAAACAACTATGTCTCAGATTCAGCATCCAAGCTTGTGAAATGTATCAGTATCATAAGATGCATCATCTATCCAAATTTGGTAAAGATTGAATCAATAAAAACTAAGATTTGTTGATCAAAGGGCACCTGCTCTAAAAACTTTAACCAGCTCTAAAAACCATAAGCTAATCCATCGTCTGAAACATATGGCTCAGAATCAGCATCCAAGGCTGTGAAATGCATCAGTATCACAAGATGCACCAGCCATGCAAGTTTGGTGAAGTTTGGACCAGTAATAACTTAGATATAGCAGGGACGTATATACTAACGGGATAGGCAACTCTCACAAGTCTCGCAAAAATCGCCCGGTACATGATTTCGTAGGTCAATTTTAACTCCATCTATCTATGATGTTACCAGAAATATCTATACAAAACCTTTTTAAAAACTATCTTAAAATTATTCTAGAATTGTATTATTACTTTATAACCCTGATGTGGTCATAACTATGACAGAGTTCTTAAAACCCCAGGACCCGTTTTTCCCCATTTCCAAGATTATGTAAAAATCAATGTTTATTTTCTTTATATCTAAATTAGTTTACAACATATGATTAAAAATTTATATAAAAAAAAAAAAAAAAAAAAAAAAAATCCCTTTTAACAAAAGGAAATGAATAAATCTATTAATAAAAATGATATATTTTACTGGGATTGAACAGAGTTTTAAAAACTTGACAAGGCTCGCGTGAAAGTTTGGGAAGTAAACATGGCAAATGTAGAAGTTGCTTATCCCGCAAGTATATACATCCCTGGATATAGTCATCAAAGGGCACCTGCTCCAAAAACTTTAACCAGCTCCAAAAATCTTAACCTCATCCAGCATCCGAAAACAACTATGTCTCAGATTCAGCATTCAAGTCTGTCAAGTACATCAGTATCATAAGATGCACCATCCATGCAAGTTTTTTGAAGTTTGAACCAGTAGTACCTGAGATATGGTGTTTAAAGGGCACCCTCTCCAAAAACTTTAACCAGCTCCAAAAACCTTAACATCATCCAGTATCTGAAACCTATGGCCCAGATTCAGTATTCAAGTCTGTCCAGTGTATGAGTATCATAGGATCAGTGATTCATTTTGACGTGCGTCCTGCGTAAAATACACAAAATGCAGAAATTTTGCTCAGGACACGATTTCATTATATGTGCATCTCTAAGGACGCAATAAGTTTAGTAATACACATTCACATTTTCTCGCTAAGAAATTCCAGAACATCAATTGTTCCTTTCTTAACTTACTAACTAAATGATCTGAATAAAAAAACACACTACAAAAGCCGAAATCTCATTGGTCAACACTTAGTGATTAACCAATGAGATTCAATGATACATGACATTAAAGCGGAAATTGATGTCGATCATGATGCCACCGAATAAAACAGATGAAATTACATATACTCCCGAACCAGGGTAGATTAACCAGAATTTATGAAAAAGTAAACAAGTTGCAGTTAATCTGAAATTAATAAAAACAAAGAGGTTCATGCTGAAAGGAACGCTGATCCAGAACATGAAATATATAATAGTGGTGAAACAGAGAAAACTTGGAAGGGTCCCAGAGACGGTACCTAGCCTGTCTCTTAGTATGGTCAATTAGAATTTGAGTTTAAATAAATGTAGCTTATCTTATATTCATGTTTTTTGTGAAATAAAATATAGACTCATTGTTTTTGGCTTGGGACTCATAGATATGATTAAGAGGGGTCCTCTGGACCCATGAAGACCAATTTCAAAATGAATCACTGTAAGATGCATTATCAATGCAAAAGTTTGATGAAGATAGGACCAGTAGTAACTTAGATATGGCCATTAAAGAGCACCTGCTCCAAAAACTTTAACCTCCTCTAGCATCTGAAATTCATGGCCCAGATTCAATACTCAAGTCTTTCAAGTCAATAAGCAGGTCAAGATGCATCATCATTGCAAGTTTGGTAAAGATAGGACTAGTAATAACTTAAATACAGGACCTGCAACAAAAACTTTAACCAGGTCCGGACGCCGATGCCGGCGCCAACACCGGTAGTTTAGCTTTTGCTTCCCCCAACTTCGCCTCGGTGAGCTAACAAAAGGCCACATCGCTTACCAGAGCAAAAATTTTAACAATGTCAACTAATAGAATTATACTACTATAAAATTTTACTATATTAAATATGATACAATTGCATGTCTGAATTATTATTCTTTCAAGTAAATTCTTTTCATGCTTCTTCATACAAGCTTGCTTTTTGTTTAATTTTACAAAATTCCTATTCATAATGTACAGGTTTAATTCTATATAAACATTATTCCCAGAGGTCACAGTATAATAATATCTGAATTTTTTCCAAGTTATTTAGATGTAAATAACAATTCCGTGAATATCCCTCTTTTTACTCAAGATATTTTCTCTTCGTAAAATTGAGACACAACCCCTTCCCTTCTTTCAGTCCCAGTGAAGTCCCTTTATGACCTGAAGGATTTATTGTTTGAATAAATTTTAAATCTTTTATAATTGCTTGCTTCTATGTAAATTTCACAAATTATAGCATCAAGCTATTTTCTTTATATTGTTTTTCTTCATGTATGCTACTTTCCCAGCCATAACACTTGCCTTATATGTAGGTGGCATTAAAATATTATAAAAGATGACAACTTAATGTTTTTTTCTAAATATGCAGTCAGTTTTTATTTTGTGTCAGTAGACCTTTTTTAAACATTCTCTATACATTAACACTAAATGACCATGCTTTTGGCCACACCCTGCATTAAGAATCCCAACCCTATACACTATATGAGTGTTTTGGCCCCACCCCGAGTCAGAACCCCTACCTCGGGGGACATGAAATCAAAAAAAAATTGGTAGAGGACTTCCTGGTCTACAAAATTATGAATTCAGTTTTCCCTACAGGTGTGTGGGAGTAGAGAAGATAATTTTTAAACATTATATGCATTAACACTATACATCCATTTTGGCCCCACCCTAGAGTCAACACCCATTGTCTAGGGGACATAAAATTTACAATTTTAATAGAGGACTTCCTGGTTAACATAATTATGAAGTCAGTCTTTCTTACAGATGTGTGAGAGTGGAGAAAAAGATTTTTAAACATTATATGCAATAACACTATATGGCCATATTGCCCCCCCCCCCCCCCTACAGCCTGAACCCCTGACCCAGGGGCCATGAATTTCACAATTTTGGTAGAGGATTTCGTGGACATCATAACCATGCATTCAGTTTTTTTCCCACTTGTGTGGGAGTAGAGAAGAAGATTTTTCTAAGATTTAATACATTTTCACCATATGGCTACACTGACCCCGCCCTAGGGCCTAAACCCATGTCCCAGGGGTAATGAATTTCACAATTTTGGTAGAAGACTTCATGGACATCATAACCATGCATTTAGATTTTAACAAATATATATGGGAGTAGAGAAGAAGATTTTCTAAGATCTAATACATTTTTACTAAATGGCCATATTGGCCCCACCCTAGATCCTGAACCCCGGAACCAGGGGCCATGGATTTCACAATTTTGGAAGAGGGCTTCATGGACATCATAACCATGCATTCAGTTTTTTTTCCCACTTGTGTGGGAGTAGAGAAGAAGATTTTTCTAAGATTTAATACATTTTCACCATATGGCTACACTGACCTCGCCCTAGGGCCTAAACCCATGTCCCAGGGGTAATGAATTTCACAATTTAGGTAGAAGACTTCATGGACATCATAACCATGCATTTAGATTTTAACAAATATATATGGGAGTAGAGAAGAAGATTTTCTAAGATCTAATACATTTTTACTAAATGGCCATATTGGCCCCACCCTAGATCCTGAACCCCGGAACCAGGGGCCATGGATTTCACAATTTTGGTAGAGGGCTTCATGGACATCATAACCATGCATTCAGTTTTTTCCTCACATGTGTGGGAGTAGAGAAGAAGATTTTTGAAAATTTGGCTTTTTTTGCATATTTGGCCCCGCCCGTGGCGCCCTGGGGGTGGTAGAGCCATGAATTTCACAATTTAGATTCTTCTTACCATAGAGATGCTCCACACAAAAAATGGTAACAATTGGCCTTGTAGTTTTCAAGAAGAAGTTAAAAATGTAAAATTGTTAACACACGACAACGGACGAAGACCAATTGCATTAGGTCACCTGAGTGACTCCTAAAAATACTACGTTTAGAAAATGCTAGTTTTTCTAATTGCTTTTGGAAAGGTATACTTTTTTTCAAGCATTTTGCACACTTAAAACAATATTTACATCATCATCTACTAATTCCATGCTCACATTTACAAACTCTCATTTTACAATGGTAAAAATTTGGTTTCATTAATTGCATCGTATAAGTCCATTTGTTGACAAAAGCCTTACTGCCAGCACTGATTTCTCAGTGAATACAGATTTCGCGTGAATTTTATTTTCCTAAGCATTCAACTCGGAGTGTTTGTACATTGTCAGGCATTCAAAAGACCTCGTGTGGCCATTTAAAGCCTACGTGTAAATGGTTATGAGATGCCTGTTTGATGCATACTTTTGATATTAATCCATGTACATGCATATTAATTATTACTATTGTGTTATATAAATGTCATACAACAATAAACATGTATCAAAATGAATTCAGTTTTAAATTCTAGTCAACAAATAGCAATACTACAGCAAAAAACACAAAATTTACAAAAATCAAATACTGGAATATATAATGACTTGTGAAGACTTTGTGAGAGGTATTTCAATGTACTATATAACATGGAAAATCTGCAATGTTTGTAAGTATGAGCATGAAAAATCTTAATTAGTTCCTAATCTTTGCATTTTTTACAAAAAATTGAAAATTTTTATGAATTGACGTTTTTCGCAGTCATTTGAAATCAAGTCGTAAATTAGTCTAAACCACATGTTTATTGTAAACACGTAAACATGTCGTAAATCACATGTGTTGCTTTTTATTTACTGATTGGACAGTTGTTCGTGACACACATTGCTCTGCACAATGTCAACAATATCCATATAAGGTAGTTTCCCCGACCTGTTTAACAAAGGCAATATTTTAAAAATAGAATACGACTTATTACGATGTATACAAGGTTTTGACAAGTGCCGACTGAGCCAGTAATAGCGTAATCAACAGAACGGTGCAGTGACTACAAACAGGATATAAAACTCATGGTAATAATTTATTTCAGATCCTAGCACAGAAATAAATCTTTAATCATTGTTAAATCATAAAAAAACATTAAATTATTCACTTTTACTGACATCATCATCGGGAACAGAATTGACCAACTTTGACAGAAAATAAAATTTGAATCACCCAACGAACATATATTTTTTGCAAAATACATTTTGTTGAAACATGTCCTATAGAGCATTTAAAAGTATTTTCAGGCCTTCATATGAATAATCCGCATTCCACGATCAATTTTCCTGAGTGCCCTGTTCTCTATACTCTGTCCCCAGTTTTTGCTTCCACCACTTTTTGCTTGATATTTCGATAATCATAAATACCTTTGTGCTCAAAGTACGTTCTTCCAATAATATGAAAAATGTCCAGATTATCTGTTTTGAAACATCCCCTCTACCGCTTAAGGTTTCAATTCACAACCCAAAATAGAAAGTCTACGGGGATTTTACATCGCATCAGCCATGAAATAGCCCGGATGATAATGTTGAAAAATTGTGCTAGGTATTCCGAGTTATTCCAAATGGAGAAAAGATGTAAACATTTTCCATTATGAATCTCCGTAAGAAATTTGTTTTCGTTCCTGTGAATTTTTATGAGTGAAAAATGAAAATGTGTCAATGAAGATATCATGGATATTTTCCCTTTTATTGATTTCAACTGTATTTCTTTCACAGGTATGTGTATTTTTATTAAAAATCATCAAAAAGTGATGGAAGCAATAACTTGGGACAGACTATAGTAAAGTGTTTTGATTAACTGCGCATGCGCCCAACTCCTTTTTCGGAGTATTTTTACTTTTAAGAAATCACTTCCGCTTACTCCGTTTAGTCCGCCTAGACTGATCACCTCGGGCGTAAATTGACTTCTTAAATACAAAATACCATCAAATAAACCTAATAAATCAAAGAACGACAGTTGCACCTTCTTTTCATGCATTTATTAATGTGTCTATCTTTTTATTAATTAAAAACATAAACTTGTCAAGTATAGGGATTGCAAGTCAAAAGTTGGAAGCAAAAGGGCGCCCAAAAACAAAGTTTTACCCAGTAGATAAATTATTTGATTGTATGTCATGCCTATAAGTCAGGCCCCTACTTTCTATTCAATTTTCTACTCCCAAAACACTGACTTATAAGGGAATATATACGGTATATGTATATATTGTACCGGTACTTGAACGTACTTGTGACCCTCAGAGATTATGGTTTTTTACTTAATGTGAAAAAGTTGTAGAATAGCTTAATTTCATACTCATTTTAAAGTTACAGCCTTTATTTTCTTCAGATTTTGTTGAAATCAGACCATTAGGTCTTGAGAAGTTGAAAAAGTAAATTATTTACAAAAGAATGCTGGACAAAAGGTGATCAGAAACAGATCAGGTGAGCTTTAAAAGCTATGCATAGTTGAGATTTCATCTTCATGTGAAAATTGTTGGCATACTGGAGTTCATGCAGTAAGCTATATGAAACTGAGGTAAATCAATTAGAGGCCAGAAATTGAGTTACAAAAAATATCTTAGTAGGTGTCTTGAAAAATACAATAGATACTCTGCATAGTTCTATGAAGACCTCAGGATTGACCTGTACAGATATGACAGAGTAATGCGAGCTATGGCAGATGGTCCTACTTACCAGTCAGAATCAGCAGTTTGATGAGCTTGGTAACTACTACAAAATCATATACCACTTACAAATCTACCAAACTTGCCCTCACTTCTATCAATGTCAACATATCATAAATTAATCTAAGCTTGACTGATGAATCCAAATTCTTGTTGGAAGGAAGCTTTGACAATACATAATAGCTTTCAACTCCCAATATCCAAAGGCAATCAAGTCTTGTAATTTTTTTTTCAAAATAGTTTTATAGGTTAACTAGATATAAAGGCCTTTTTTTAATAACTATCAAATAAAACCTGTGCAATAATAAAGACAATTTTTCATGTTTTTTGGTAATCCAAAGGTTATACATGTATCTGATATCACTTTATGTCAAAAACTATTAAGTACTTCATGAGATGCTGAATAGTTCAATTTTGTTCCAAATAATTAATTTTGTTAGACGGTCCAGATTGTATTATGTTCCAAACTATAATTACAAGTGAATTGTGTATTAATTCACGCCCTTCCCTATCATTAGGCTGTGCCACATCTAGAATGATAAGTAACATCTTACCAAGGCCTTCACACAGTGGACACTCAGGATTTAGGAACTTTGTTTCTACACAAAAAATTTATGGTCATAATAATATCATATAACTATTGTTTCCACTTGTTTTTTCCCTATAAAACCTTGTGCCGAACCTACCCCTTATATTAGGAAAATGCTAAGTGCAACAGTTATTACGTGTTAAGATGGATCTAATAAGACTGTTATCAAGTTTGAAACTAACTACTTGAGTTTAAACCTGTGTAATAATTACACACAATTAGATTACACACCCATGCCCTCTCTACAATAATTTTATCTATTTACAGTCTCAGCTTTGTGTTACCTGTATTTCTTAAGTGATGAGATCTCCCGAGAGGCTGACTCGTTCTGCTCCATTTGTTCATCAAGGTCTCTCTGCAGTTTCCTTTTTTGTGCATTTACACGAGTGATTTCCTCCTCAGCTTCATCTATCTGCCTCTTCAGAGCCTTAACACGATTGTTCATCTTCTCAACCTATTCAAGGACATTACAGAATATTAAGAAGCTTGAGTATATTCTTGATTCTTATTTGAATAATCAGAGCTACTTTGCTACAATAAAGTACCTGTTCTTTGTATTGGTCAGCATGCCGACGTTCATCTTCTGCTTGAATGGCCAGGTCCTTAAGTTTTTTTTCTTGTCGCCTCAACAATCTTTGCAGCTGAGTCCTCTCCCTGATAGAGTGAACCAAAACAAAAAATCAGTAAAATGATAAATTTAGACACCATATTAACATTGTATTTAGTAGATGATTTTAAAACCTGGCACAATGTTTCCATTCTTTTTGACAAAGGGGGAAGTAACAAAAAAAGCAAGAGACCCAGGGGTCAAATTGCTCACTTAAGCAACAACGTCATATTATAGAAGCATAATGCTTACAAAATATACAACAAAATAATGAAAGAAAATGTGAGCAAGTTCACTCTACCAGCACTCCCTCATTACTTAACATTGCTACATATTCAAAGGACTGAAAGAACTGGAAAGCAGTTAGCAAGCTTGTTTTCAAGTTATTGGGAGTACATGCATTAATATTTCATTTTGAGGCACTATAGAGTTACAATACAAGTTTTACCATTAAAGTTTTAAATTGAAGCTTTAATCATGAAGTTGTTGTTAGCCTGGTAGGATGCACCTTGGCTTTCTACTATTTTTATACTACCCAACATTCTCAAAAGTATCTTGTATTTGATTTATATTGTAAATTGTAATGTAAAGTTTCTTAAAACCCATATGGTGAATTCATGGGAAAGCTCAGTTTGTTACACTTGCTCAAGTAAACGCTGAATAAAAACTTCAAAAACGAAACAATAGTTCAACAATTTGAAGTTGTACTTTAGTTTGTAAAAAAGAAAAAAAAAAAGGTACATGGTATTCAAATGTAAACCAAGTCTCAGAGTTCAGAGACAATAACTTAATAACTTGCAGATGTTCCAACACGCACAGTCTGATGTAATTTTGTTCACAAAATCAACATCAATGTGCGGAAATTCAACATAGTTAGACCGACATCACACACTCCACTATTGTGATGGGTTACAGCACAGTTAGCCCAAAATAACACATTCTTGTGCAGGTTCTAGCACTAGCACAATTAGCCAAACCATACTTTTTCAGATCTTAAACTATTCCCCTATCATTTTTTTAACAGGCATTGCTATTTTCGATAGCAAAGAGATGGTAATGACATGTCAGAAAAATAAACATTCACACATAATTGTTAAGATAAGTTCAAACATCTATTCTCCATTAATTTGCATAGAAATTAAGTTAACTAAAAAAGATATCTGATTGAAAGACTAGTGTTGGTGTGATTAACATTTTAGACTCATGAAAGTCTTGATTATTTTTTATACAAACTATTACACACATATATCTAACTGGTAAAAAACATAGGTAATCACAGATTACAAAGCTCACCGAGACGAGGCATCACCTTTATGAGGCATCACCTTTATGAGACCACCTCTATCATATTATATGAAAATCATAGTTAGTGATCTTGGATACTTATGGATATTGTTTTGACACAATATCGTATATCATATGTTAAAACATAGGTAATCACAGGTTACAAAGCTCACCGAGATGAGGCATCACCTTTATCATATTATATGAAAATCATAGTCAATGATCTTGGATATACATGGACACTGTTTTGACAAAATATTGTATTACTATATCATATGTTAAAAAATTGTATGATAATCATATGTTCATTTCATACAGCATTATATGATACAATCTTTATCAATACATATTGCATCCTAAGATACTTACAATATATATCATAAAATACAATAAAATACTGTAATAAATAATGATGCAATATGATAATGTAACATATGATATGACATTGTATCATGTTATACATTATTGAATTTGATCACATAATACATTATCATAATATATAATACATGATACAATATAGTATTATATGATACAATATCATATAACATAATACATCACAATATTGTAACATATGATATTATATTGTATAATATAGTATGATATTGTATTGTATGATATTGAATATAATTTGATACAACATTGTATCATATCATATGATACAATATCATGTGATATAGTAATATATTATATGATACAATATTATATATAACAATATCATGTAATAAAATTTCATGTGACATACAAAATAATATATGATATAATATTGTATCATATAAAACAATAGTGTATTATATCATACAATACTAGATCACAGGAATCATGTTATTTCATTTAACAACAAACACATCTATCAAGCAGGTTTGAGTGAAGTAGGAGATTTTTTTTAGCATCCTTGATAATGGAGATCAGGCTCCTCTGCATCTGAAGCTACCTCTGCGATTCATTTATATTAGAGTTAAATCAACTATGCAAGCTATTATCTATAAAACATGTGACCTGTTCCAAAAAACTAAACCACATCCAGCATCTGAAACCTATGACTCAGATTCAGCATTCAAGCCTGTCAGATGCATCAATATCATAAGACGCACCATCCAAGCAAGTTTGGGGAAGTTAAGACCAGCAATAACTAAGATATAATTATCAGAAGGCACCAGCTCTTAAAACCTTAACCTCATCCAGCATCCGAAACCTATGGCTCAGATTCAGCATTCAAGCCTGTCAGGTGCATAAGTATCATAACACGCATCCTCCATGCAAGTTTGATGAAGTTAAGACCAGTTATAACTAAGATATAATCATCAGAGGGCACCTGCTCCAAAAACAAGAGGCCCATGGGCCACATCGCTCACCTGAGCAACAATAGGCATGATAAGATCAGCTTAATGGAGTCATAATACAAAATACATAATACAAAATATACAATGTGGTATAATACATGTTGATCCTGTATAAATCAAAATCTATTTCCCCCCCGGGATATTCTTATGTTTATAATCAAGTCCTTTTTCTAACAGGATGATTTTATAGTCATATCACATGTTGAGCATTGCAGTTCTAAAGAAGATCCTAAACAATTGTTTATATATATGATATAAACCTACATCAAACTCTGAACCCCTTGTAAGGCCCAAGAATCGTCCAGGGACCAGAGTCTAAACAATTTTAAAGGATCAGCAATATGTCAAAATGCTTGCAAATGAGTAAACCATATGTGATAACATTATTACAGTTTTTGTGAATAATTAAAATGTTTTCTTTTGTACAATTGGATCCCCAATGTGGCCCCACCCTACTCCTCAAGATTTTGATTTAAACGAATTTGAATCTACACTATCTGAAGTTACAGCTTTTCTAAGCAAATGGTTTTTTAGAAGAAGATTTTTAAAGATTTTTCTCTATATATTCCTGTAAAAATGTGTCCTCCCCCCCATTGTGGCCCCACCCTACCCCTGGGAATCATGATTTTCACAACTTTGAATCTAAACTACCTGAGAATGCTTCCACATAAGTTTCAGCTTTCCTGGCTGATTGGTTTCTGAGAAGAAGATTTTTAAAGATTTACTCTATATATTCCTATGTAAAAATTTGACCCCCATTGTGACCCAACCCTACCCCCGGGGGTCATGATTTTCACAACTTTGAATCTACACTACCTAAGAATGCTTCCACATAAGTTTCAGCTTTCCTGGCTGATTGGTTTCTGAGAAGAAGATTTTAAAATATTTACTCTATATATTCCTATGTATAAATTTGACCCCCATTGTGGCCCCACCCTACCCCCGGGGCTCATGATTTTCAAAATTTTGAATCTACACTACATGAGGATGCTTCCACTTAAGTTTCAGCTTTCCTGGCTGATTGGTTTCTGAGAAGAAGATTTTTTAAAGATTTACTCTATATATTCCTATGTATAAATTTGACCCCCCATTGTGCCCCCACCCTACCCCCCAGGGTCATGATTTTCATAACTTTGAATCTACACTACCTAAGGATGCTTCCACACAAGATTCAGCTTTCCTGGCTGATTGGTTTTTGAGAAGAAGATTTTTGAAAATTTCACGAAAATTTTCAATAATTTCTAATTATCTTCCCTTGTAAAAAGGCGTGGTCTTTAATTTTCAAAATTTTGAATCCCCTTTGCCTAAGGATGCTTTGTGCCAAGTTTGGTTAAAACTGGCCCAGTGGTTCTTGAGAAGATGTCGAAAATGTGAAAAGTTTATGGACAGATGGACGGACGGACGGACGGACGACAGACAAAATGTGATCAGAATAACTCACTTGAGCTTTCAGCTCAGGTGAGCTAACCAGCTCTTAAAACCTTAACCTTCTCCAACATCCAAAACCTATGGCTCAGATTCAGCATTTAAGCCTGCCAGATGCATCAGTATCAAAAGACGCACCATCCATGCAAGTTTGGTGAAGTTAGGACCAGTAGTAACTTAGAAATTGCTATCCAAAGACAACAAAAACTTTAACCTGCCCCAAAAACCTTAACCTCCTCCAGCATCTGATATTCACGGCCCAGATTCAGCATCCAAGTCTTTCAAGTCCATAAGTAAGTCCAGATGCATCATCCATGCAAGTTTGGTGAAGATAAGACAAGTAATAACTTAGATACAGGACCTGCAACAAAAACTTTAACCTGGTCCAGACGCCGACACCGAGGGTATAGCATAAGCTCCTCCTGACTTTGTCTTGGTGTGCTAAAAATCGAAACTTATGTTCTCATATCAGCTGGTACATTTGAAATCTATAATCTAGTTAAGTTTAGAAATCTTTGATTTGAAACTTTTAATGTAACACAAATGCAGAAAAAATGAACATTTTAGGGTAAGACAAGTCAATATCCTCATTTTTTGGAATACCAATGTGTTTTATCTTTTATGTCTCTAAAATGATTTGATATAATAACAAATTAATCATTCATTTTTCTAATGTCTACTAATTGTTTGGATGTGCATAATTTATAAAAACAAGTGTTTGAGCTCAAATTGTCTCAAGTATAGGAATACATTTAGGAATATTTAAGGTAAGGTTTGCGGCTTGCATTTTTTAGGAATTGTACCAAAGTTACATACAATTTTGTTCACTACACTAAAGTTTTTTTTCTCATGAAATTAAAATGATTTTGTTTGTCCCATTTTATAACTACAAAAGGTCAAAGTTCATGATTTCAAATTTTCATAGAAAATATAAATAATTTCGTGAAAATTTGTGTATTTTATATGTGACTATCATGGGTGTTATTCATGCTTAGAATGTAAAGCATAATGTCAATATTTATATCATGGTTCATTTTTTTAAAAATTTCTAATGAGCTATCTAAAAATAAAATAAAATGCAACAAAAGCCTTAATTTTGGAATACTATTAAGTTTACGAAAAAATCTTATTTGAAACCTTTCCAATGTCCACCGAATTCAGGAAAAATGTATCTTAGTACAGAGGGCCCCGCTTAATATAATACCCATTTAATATTATAGTTCGGTTAATATAATAGTTTTTCAAAACACAAAACCATTTCTTAATAAATCATTGTATTTTACATCGGTTATTATAATAGCTTAAAATGTTCACCCCGCTTAATATAATAGAAAGATCACGCCTGTCAATTGAGTTTCACACCTTTTCCACGAGCTAGCCCCTCATGAGAAGCTTGTATAAACACTCTGACTCCCCAAATCACTTTGAAATTTACCGACAGTGCTGGCCAGACGGGATTAGTCACGCCTCACTACACGTGGCTTGGGTACTTTACCTATGCACCTGTCAAGTGACATGGCTGTATATATTGAAGTTCTTTACAGTTTAAATAAGTGAATGTCTCTTATTTTTGTAAAATAATTTATAACAAATGGGATATTTTACATGGCTTAGCATTGCACATGATGTTCCATTTGACGACTTGTACTGCAGTTAAGTGGTTACAAAATCTTTTTTAAATATGCCTTTATTCTATAGGAAGAATGGGCTAAATAATTCAAAGAAAATAAAAAAATTCTGCATAGCTTTGTGGATTATTTGATTTTTAATGAAAGAAGTTATCAAAAACGAATTGTCTCATGAATGCCTTACTAGATTTAGTCAAAACCGGAAGTGTAGGCAGAAAACAAAATGAAAGCATGTCAACCCATCGGAAACATATTGGTGGATCTTGCAATTTTCCCAGCTTGTAATAGTTAACTTTATCCATGAAATTAACTTTTTGGAAGCATAAAAAGTAAAGTTTTAGAAGAAATCATCAATTATTGTGGAAATTACATTGTCTAGAAATGGATAGTAATAAAACATGACGTGAATAGGTACATATCATGCTTGTACACATTGAATTGAGCTGGGTTCAGTTATTATTATAGTCCGGTTAATATAATAATTTTTCCTGACAAAATAACTATTTTATTAAGCGGGGTCCACTGTATATGTGTAATCTGATGTTTCTAAAACACAATTCAAAACCATATGATGCGGACTTTATTTTTGTGAAAATTGATCAAATGCTTGTGTCCTGTTATTTTTTCAATGAAACTACAAAACCTGCAAAATAAAAAAAACCTGAAATCCATTATGATGTCATATAAATTTTGACGTCATAGTTGAAATAACATCTTCGCTAGCCAAGGGTTTTCGGTCCACTCCGCTCCCCATAAACCCTTGGCAGATCTCATTACGAACTCAGTGATACGATGGCGCTATCTAGCGAGAAACTTGAGATGTGCCCCTTGCATATTTACATTTTAATCGAATGAAACAATGGGTTATATTCACGCTACGGCATAAATACAACTTGAAAACATGTTGACTAGCGAGTATCGGAACATAGTTAACAATACTATTAAAAAAGATTGAAGATATAACCTAGAGAAAGCAAGGAATGTTTTATTAAATGCATATAGTCATCAGGATTGATGGAATGCTGTACAATGTAGATGTAGATGTAGATTTATAGTGTTTGTGAGGGCATGTACTGGGAGTGAAAAAGTCGCTGAAATATGAAAGTTCTCATGCCATAAAACCAGATATCGTCGTCGTGAATATTGCGGACAAAAGAAATCAAATAAAATATAGCTCATTGAACCTTTCAAAACAGTAGCCATAAGCACGGACATGTATACTAACAGGATAGGCAACTTCTACATTCGTCATGTTTACTTCCCATACTATCACGTGAGCCTTGACAAGTTTGTAAAACTCTGTTCAATCCCAGTAAAATATATTGTTTTTTAAGCAATCTGGTTAAATTTCTCTATATTTTCCTATGTAACAATTTGATCCCACACCCCAAATTGTGGCCCAACCCTACCTTCAGGGATCATGATTTGAACAAACTTGAATCTACACTACCTGAGGATGATTCCACACAAATTTCAGCTTTTCTGTCTAAATAGTTTTAGAGAATACCTGAGGATGATTCCACACAAATTTCAGCTTTTCTGGCTAAATAAATTTAGAGAAGAAGATTTTTAAATGTTTTCTCTATATATTCCTATGTAAAAATTTGACTCCCCCATTGTGGCACAATCCTATCCCCGGGGATCATGATTTGAACAAACTTGAATCTACACCACCTGAGGATGATTCCACACGTTTCAGCTTTTCTGGCCAATTGGTTTTTGAGAAGATGATTTTCGAAAAAATAACAATAAATTTTTAGTAATTCCTTATTATCCCCCCTTGAAAGAGGCAGTGGTCTTTCATTTTAACAAACTTGAACCTCTTTCACCCAACGTTGCTTTGTGCCAAGTTTGGTTGAATTTTGCCCAATGGTTCTGGAGAAGAAAATGCAAAAAGTTTACAGACAGATGGACAGAAGGAAGGACAGACAGACAGATGGATGATTGAAGTCATATATTCTTTTTCAATATCAAAAACGATGTTTACATGCTTATAACAAATCATGCAGTGTTGCAATAAACTGCAAGTCAAAGTTTACTGTTATGGCCAAGTTTAAAGATATATTCAGTCATTGTTAAAGCCATATATGGATTTGCAAAGCTTCTTTTTCCTTGGCGAGGATAATATCGGCATGTCTTGTAACTAATGTAATCACTGGAAGTGGCTTCTTTTATCGTTCAATGTAAAACACATGCTTGAAATATTATCATTCACCCGATGAAAAAAAACATTTGTATGCCTCTGATTCAAAGTCATCGCTAATTTCAAACCCGACGAGATTTTTGGACCACAATGGCTTCCAAAATGGCTATTCATTAAAACAAGGAACGTATTTTGAGGAAAAGCGGTAGATTTTCTAATAAAAGCAGTAGGCGAGAGACAGAGCTAAAAAGCGGTAGAATTCCGCGTAAATCGGTAGAGTTAACATGTATGGATTTACATAAAAGATAGCGGGAATCCAATTATCCCACAAGTAAATATTTTTCATTATGACGACAGACAAAAAGTGATCAGAAAAGCTCACTTGAGCTAAAAATCACATCAAAACTACTTGCAAAAAGTTGTGAAAAGCTGAAGTGAGCTCATCTGACTTATCTTACTTTGTCTCTACGTCCAACTGCTCCTCAAGATTAGAGACCTTGCCCTCCAGAGTGGCAATGGTGGCCTTAGTACGGGTTCGTATCTGGTTTTCAAGTTCTGCTAGTTTTTCTTTCAGATCTTTATTCTGTCTTTCCAATGTTGAACGCTGATTCTCCATCTTCTGGGTCAATGACCTTTCAGTGTTAAGTTCTGTGGTCAGCTGTTCAACCTGAAAGGGCAAAAGTTCAAATGAATAATAAAAAAAAAACCCTCAGTTTGTCTTAAGGTGGTATTTGACACCTCTATATTGTGACGTACTTCCTATCGAAATAAACAATAAAATCAAGTATAATAAAATTTAACAGTGTAGCGCAATGGGTTTAACACCTAAACTATGAGTCTGTAAGTCTTGAGTTCAATTCCTGCAGGGGCTTTTATATCTGTTACCATTTTAACAATTTTCAAAACCTATTTTTTGGGGTCATATAATGCAAAATTTGAAAATTCTAAAATGTAAAGTATTTTGATAATGTACTTTTATCCACATTAAAATTGACAGGTGTCCCATACCACCTCAAACTTAGAATTCCACTGCTTTTATATTAAACGCTTAAATTTATAGCTATAAAACAATGAAAAAGAAGTCAAATTTTACCTGGTTGAGTGCTTTGCGTGCTTTGTCAGTTAACATTTCACTATTGCTCTGCTCCTCTTCAAGCTCTTCCTCCAGTTGTTGAATTCTAGCATCCATTCGTCTTTTCTCCTCCAACAAAGCAGATCTAAAATAGAAAATTTGCAATTTTGAACTATGAAATTCATTGATATTCAAAGCAACCTAATAATCTTGATTTCAATATGTCATTTATATCACAGGTGAAACAAGTGGATACTGTTTTATGTTTTTACAAAAAAAACCCCACATCTCTCTTTCAAAGCATGGGGCAAATTCAACAAGATATCTGTGAGCCAATGCTCACTAGTAATACACCCGCTCTGAATTGACTATACAAAATAAGCAAAGTCGATATTTAAAAGGAAGTTGGCATCCGATTGGTACAAAAATATATCCCACAATATGGCATGCCAAAACAAATAGTGTGTTAAAATTTCAAGCATCTGCGATAAATAGTTGCTGAGAAATCGTTGACGAAAATTTGTTTGAAAATTTAGGCTAAAAATAAACAAAGTCATCCTTTACAGGAAGTTGACGTCTGATTGGTACAAAAATAGCTCCCATGATATGGCATGCCTTAACAAATAGTGTGTTCAAATTTCAAGCATCTGCAATGAATAGTTGCTGAGAAAAATGCGACAGAAATTTTTGTTACGGACAAACACATAGACAGACACACAAGGGTAAAACAGTATACCCCCTTCTCCTTCGGAGCAGGGGTATAAAAATATGATGTTTATAGCTAGTCTAAAAGTCACACAAGTGTATTCAGATTCAGCCAAAGAATGTGTTGTTTTTATTCAATTTCACCTTGAAAATTCAAAAATTAGGTCAGGGTAAAATAATTTGGGTAGTGTTCAGGTATGTTTTATTTCATCAATATATGGTACAAGTTTAAAGGTTAAGTCGTTATCTTAAGGTAATTATCTATACGTCACAAAACAACGTCTGACTTAATTCACGCATTATCACGGCTTGTCCATACTCGATCTAATTGAGACTTAAAAGATGTACCGGTATTTAACAAAGACACCAAGCTGACCTAGAAATTGATTTATCCATTAACCCTCAGGCTGCTACGCCTGACAATTGTCGTGCCGAAATTTCAGGTCTGCCACTGCTGCGTGCTACCTTTGTCGTTTTCATTGTATGGGTTATCAAAGGATTCCCCCAGCCTCACTTTGAAAAAAAAATGACGGCTATTGTTTGCAATGAAATATGATTGGTCAATTGATGTTTTTGGAAGGTTTCTAGAGTTTTCCAAACTTTAAAAAAAAGACTATAGAGCGGTAAACTTCAGAGAAATGTTTTGAGTTTTAACCAAAATGGCGAATATAAACTGAAGCGAGGAGTCGAACGTTTTTAACTTTTTACACGGTGATAACGAAGATGAAAATGATTTTGATGGGTTTAATCCTGCAGTACATAACTTCGGAGATGTTAATTTATTGACTTATGTGCCAATGATGGACTTTGTGCCAAGAAATGACCGAGATCTTGATGCCGATCTCGAAGTAGGCTAGTCGCCTGTTGATCCACCGCCATTGATGCCCCATTCACCAGAGAGGAAAAATTAAATGTTAAAATGGAGGATTATGAACCTTTATCGTTTCTTAAAGTTTTTGTTAATGATGAGTTTATGGAATTTCTTGTTAAATTGACCAACATCTAAGCCGAGAGACATGTGCAGTCCAAGAATGTGAACTGGAGCAACATTAAAAATCATTGATACAGTGTCTGAAGTATTTATTTTCTGTTATTTTACCTATGAATTGTATCATTGACCTGATGTTTAAAAATTATATGAATAACTAGACACTATCTCATTGCGAGCAACAAGGAGGTCTTCCGTCCGATTTTAGAAGTTGAGATACATGTATGACCTTGATTATGCTATTCAACGGCTAAACATGATTTGGAAATAGAAGAAAGGGGTCTTTATTCTAACGGCCAGAGACTATTTTGTTTCAGATGTAAGAGCTTTGGTTGAAGACATTTAGACCCCTCTTGGCCCCTAATTTGAGGGGCGAGCCCCTTTTCCTTGATATTAAATAAAAGGTTTTATAATCCTAAACACATTTTGTTTAACAAGTGTTAAGAAATTCCTTACCGTTCTTGAGATATCTGGAAAAGATTGTATAAGAGGCCAACCCTTTATCTCCTTATTGGGGCCATTAACAAATTTTGTTGGTTAAATATTGTTAATAACATCATTCTGAGCATCTTCTTTTCAAAAATGCTTTTCAAAATATTTCTCCTTTTTAATATATAAATGATCAAAATATTGGACTTCTAGCCACTTAAAACCCCTAATTACATAACATATGAGAAAACTTTTATCATGTTTGGATAAATAATTGGAAGATGAACATTTTTGCTTCTTTAACATATCACAAAATATTCATCAGTAAGAAGCTGTGTATGAAAGACCTTAGACCCCTCATGATACCTAATTTGAGGGGCCAGTGAAAGGACTTCTAATTTTAAACACATTTTGTTCATTGAATGTTTAGAAATTTGTTACCGTTCTCGAGATATTTGGAAAAAAATGTTTTAGGGACTGACCCCTTTTCTCCTTATCGGGGCCATTTAATGAAATTTTGAGGTTTGAATACTGTTTAGAACATCATTCTAAGCATCTTCTTCTCTATATTTTTTTAAATAAATGAAGTGCTATTAAAGAAAACTTTAGAGCCCTTTTGGCCCCTTATTTGAGGAACCAGCCTCTATTTCTTGATATCAAATAAAAGGTCTTCAGATATTAAACACATTTTGTTCAACAAGTGTTTAGAAATTCTTTACCATTCTTGAGCTATCTGGAAAAGAACATTTTAGGGGCCGACCCCTTATCTCCTTAAAATAAATTTTGAGGTTTGAATATTGTTTAGAACATCATTCTAAGCATCACCTTCTTCTCTATATTAAATTTAAAAATATTTGTACTTTTTGAGATACAAGTCATCAAAGTTTTTGACTACTGGCCCTTAGAACCCCTAATTACATAGCAAATGAGGAAATTTCTATAACCTTTAGTTAAATAACTGTGATAAACATTTTTGCTTCTATAACATATCACAAAATATTTCTCAGTTATGTGCTATGGATGAAAGACTTTAGAGCCCTTTTGATCCCTAATTTAAGGGGTCAGCTTTTTTCCAAATGTCAAACAAAAGCTTTTTTTTAAATAAACTTTATTTGCCCTATATGTCTTAACAAAATATTTTCAAGAAAAGAGGTAATCAAAGAAAACCTCGAAAAATGATGACGCATTTTAAATCTCAATTTTTGGGTCCAGGTGAGCTTCGACGCTTTTGGCGATAGATATGACTTCAAACCTTCATGCACAATTTCAGTCTTCCTTCTACCATCACATGAAAATTGATCGAGTAGTTTCCGAAATCTCGCGTGCACAAAATTTGTAAGAAAAAAAAAATTATAATATAGAAGAATAGGGAAAAAGAAACAAAGCAATAAAAATAAAGTCTTCCATTGAAAACGGAAGACCTTAAAAATAAATCTGAAAAATGTATGACTTATTGATATATTAATGAGCTTTCACAATCATTTGGGTTCTAAAATATGAAAATTGAAGAATTTATATGAATGGAATTGTAAAAGGCATTAATTTTAATCAATTTTCACCTTTGAACATACCTAGATTGATAAATACAAGGGTTGATCCAAAAGTAATGTCATACAATGTACTGCGCTTCTTGTGGGTGCTTTATCAAATAAAATGTTATCAAAATTTTCCCAAATAAAATTCTAATTTGAATTAGAAATCTGATTAAATTTCGTTAAATGACTAAAAAAATATGAATATTTACAACACGATATGTATATCGCAGTGTCATGAATTTACGTCTTTTTTAAGGTTTTCATTTCAAAGTAAATAACATGATACAAAGTTTGAAAAAGCTCCAAACAACACAATATTTTAAAACAGATACTACTTTTACTTTTTCTAACTATTTGAAAAAGAACAAGATATTTGTGAGCCAATGCTCACTAGTAATACCCCTGCTCTGATTTGAATATGCAAAATAAGCAAAGTCAACATTTAAAAGGAAGTTGGCATCCGATTGGTACAAAAATATATCCCACGATATGGCATGCCAAAAAAAATAGTGTGTTCAAATTTCAAGCATCTGCGATGAATAGTTGCTGAGAAATCTTTGATGAAAATTTGTTTGAAAATTTTGGCTGAAAATAAACAAAGTCTTCATTTAACAGGAAGTAGAAGTCCAATTAGTACAAAAATATACCCAACGATATAGCATGCCTAAACAAATAGTGTGTTCAAATTTCAAGCATCTGCGATAAATAGTTGCTGAGAAATCTTTGACGAAAATTTGTTTGAAAATTTAGGCTAAAAATAAACAAAGTCGTCATTTAACAGGAAGTTGACGTCCCATTGGTACAAAAATTGGCAAAAAAAAACCCGATATGACATGCCAAAACAAATAATGTGTTTAAATTTCAAGCATCTGCGATGAATAGTTGCTGAGAAATCTTTGACGAAAATTTGTTTGAAAACTTTGGCTGAAAATGAACAAAGTCGTCATTTAACAGGAAGTTGAAGACCAATTGGTACAAAAATATATCCCACAATATAGCATCCCAAAACAAATAGTGTGCTCAAATTTCAAGCATCTGTGATAAATAGTTGCTGAGAAATCTTTGACGAAAATTTGTTTGAAAATTTAGGCTAAAAATAAACAAAGTCGTCATTTAACAGGAAGTTGACGTCTGATTGGTACAAAAATAGATCCCACAATATGGCATGCCTAAACAAATAGTGTGTTCAAATTTCAAGCATCTGCATTGAATAGTTGCTGAGAAAAATGTGACAAATTTTTGTTATGGACAAACACACACACAAGGGTAAAACAGCATACCCCCTTCTCCTTCGGAGCTGGGGTATAATAAGGAAACGCTACAGCCAATTTCGGATAAACATGGGGCTTTTTGTCTCCAATTCTAGGAATAAAAAGACCGGACGATGCGTTTTTGCATCAATAGATAGAAATAACTAAAAAAATGCATTAAAATTGATATATGAACTTAAAAATGAGAGAGAGAGAGAGAGAGAGAGAGAGAGAGAGAGAGAGAGAGAGAGAGTGAACAGAGTACCTTCAAAGTGGTTCCAATGGTTTATAAAACCATCTGCCATGTTAATAAATAAATTACTCAAGAAACATAACGTTACACTCGGACGGAAAATTAAGCTAGGTTCTAATGTCATCAGCCATATCAAAAGGCTGCGTTCATGACTCTTTCAAAAGTCATCGATAAAACTGACCGCACATCATCAAATAATCAAATAGTCTACTCTATCTAACACAAATAGAGTAATAATTTGTTTAATTCCCAAAAATATGATAAAAACCTTCAATAGAGCATCATGGCTTATTCTTTGTTAAGGAATAAATTATAAAGTTTGAATCTAACGCCAATAATTCAGAAATGACGTCGCCCGCGTGTGGCGACTATCCTTAACTCACGCTCTATAAACTATGTTACCTTCAGAAATAATTATAATTATGCATTAAAATTTTCAGATCGGAAATGACATAGGTAAAGGTTTCAAAGGTCACGATTTTTACAATTTAAAATCCTATATTTCGTAGCATATGCTATTTCTATTTTAAACTTTGAACCCCTTTCTGGGGCCCCAGTATTGGTCCAAGGTTTATGGTTGGCTTTAACAATTTAGAATTTACATTATTTGAGGATCCTTGCATAGTAATCTCACAAACTGTAGCATTACAGTTCTCGAGAATTTTTTTTTAAAAAACATTTTCCATATATATTTCTATGTTAAACTTTGAACCCCTCTTGGGGCCCCAGTATTAATCCAGTGGTCACAGCTTTATTAACTTAGAATCTACATTATTTAAGGATGCTTGCATAGTAATTTCACAAATTGAAGCGTTGTAGTTCTCTAGAAGAAGATTTTTAAACATTTTCCCTCTATATTTCTATGTTAAACTTTGAACTCAAAATCCAAGCAAAATGCACACCTCTGATATATGTACAATTGATCTGCAAAAGAACAACTACCTATCTTGAAAACTGTAGGAGGAGTTATCCGTACAATAAGGCAGCCACCCACCCACATTTTTCACCATTTCAATAACCAGATTTTTCCTTTGGAAAACCCTGTTAAAAATCTTTTGATACTTTTACTGCTTTAGAAATGAACCTATTTATTTATTTTGTGCCCTTTGATGGCAGTGACGAAGAAAAATCTGCGTGATCGCTAGAAGACTGTTGAACATAAAAAAGAACCTTAAAAATGACAGCACAAATGCAGTTATTTGTGCCAAGATTTCACTAAATTTGCCAATTAAAATTCCACCTGAATTGTAAACTTACTTTCCAGTTGTATTGCTACTAAGTTCATCCTGGAGTTCATCTCTCTCTGCTTCAGCATTCCGCTTGGCTTTTTCTGCTGCTGCAAGATCTTCTTGAAGCTGCAGTATTTCAGCATCAAGTGTCTTTACCTTACGTTCATTCTCTTTTAAAGAACCTTGTATTTCTTCTCGAGCTAATCTTGCCTCATCTAATTCTCTCTGATTTTCTTTCATCTGTGCCTGAATACGACGCAGTTGTTTTACAGCATCTTCCTTTACTTTGTTCGCCATTTCAACTTGCTGAATATAGTCTTTAAGATCATTTTCAAGTTTCTTGCGTCCATTCACTGCTATTGCCTTTTGTTTTCTTTCATCCTCAAGTTCAGCTTCCATGTCTCTCAACTAGAAATGTACATGTTAAAATCCATTATACAACACTTACATAATGACATATCATGTTCTTTTTTTCTTCTTATATAAATCTCTGAAACCCCATGAGGTTACATGTAGTGAATTCATTAGCATGAAGGAGTTTCTTGGGGTTCCAAACAGATTTTACAAATTCTGATATAATTGTAAATTATTCTTGTGCACTACTACCTTATTTTTTTTATTTAAAGCTTGTTTATGGATACTGTGGGAGTACAACTGCTGATAATGCGTGCAATGCAAAATGTATGGGTGTACACAACTTATTGCAAAAAAATATTTATTCATGTATTTTAACATTTGTCCATTATTCTTTGCAACAAAGCATATTTCTCATCAGTGTATTTGTGATTACGTTATTAGCCACATGTTGACACAATGTGTTCAATATTAATTTAACAATTTCTGGAGAAGCATGCACTTGTCTAATGTTGGTCATGGCATGGTCACGATTTTCGACAAAATCTATTTTTCAGTTTTTAATGTTTACAATGTTCAGTAAGGCATCTCTAATCATCAACCAAACTTTTGAGTGTCCGTTCATCGAGTTATAAGCAAGATACAGATATGTTATGTAAACAAAGCTCAGGTCATGTTTTTGTTTACATTTTGAATGTTGAAAGAAAATTCCAGGTTTAGACCTAAAATGAATGTGATAAACGCTAGGAACAGTTTATTTATGTACAAAACAAATTAGCAGATAGAAAAATCAGCTTGAAAAAGAACTTTTACAGGTATATTGAACCAATGTATACAAAAACATGGCACAAGCCTTGTTCAATATCACGAAGTATTGTGAGCTCTGTATCTTGCTTATAACTCTAAGACTAACACTTACATTTTGGCTAATCATTAGAAATGCCTTACTGAAGCATTGTAAATAATAAGAATAGAAGAAAACAAAAATTTGACCAAAATCATGACCATGCCCCTTTAATGGGGTGCAGGAAGATTCATCAATGATGATGATTTGATTGAACACTTTTGTATTTAGATCATGTGTCACTTAATATTGTGCTGTTTTAATTTAGACCATGTGTCCCTTTATTTTATTTAGAGGACTTTATTTCATGCTGATTTAATTTAGATTGATTATGTGCCCCTTTATGCTGTTTTAATAGATCAATCAATAATGAAGATCTACACCTGTTTCTTGTAAATAATAAAAGAATTGAATTAATTATCAATCAATACATTAGTTTGATTGTTGCTTTGGATGAGATCCTCATAATTGCTAGTAAGTGCTTGGAATATATTATCAGAGACATATTTATGTCTCTGATATTAGCAACAACATCAGAGACATATTCATGTCTCTGATATTATCAACAACATCGATAGATAATTCGATCATTTTTTCAGCATGTACTCTACATAGAAACATAATTTTCCACCCAACTTGTGGGGTGTGTATTATACACATTTGTGTACTATACACAATACTTTATGATATCTAAATTGCATATTTATCATGTGTTCATGTATTTATCATAGGGATAACCAGTTAAGTGGTGACTCGGTCAGAACAATGGTAACTAATTTCAAAAATAGTAATTGAAAATCAAAGGCCTGAATGGCCACAATGGCGTCGAATTGAAGTTAACTTGAAGAGTAAATACCTGAACAATTTTTTTAAAAAGTCAAAATAATCTTCACCTATCAAAAATGAATTAATTTTTTTATTCGTGTTATTTATGGTTCTCCTTCATTGATCACACGTACATTAAGTACTATAGATTAAAAAAAAAAAATCCTTAAAACAAATGATTCTGTAACTCTCAGTAATGTATATACATTAACAAGAGACCAACTTTTGTTTTGCTGGAGATTAATTTTTATAAAAATTGAGTTGGATGTCAATTTAACAAAAATAAAATTAAATATAGATTTTATGCAGTTGACTAAAATAATAAGAATATCAAAATGAAGTGTGATTTTTTTTTTTTAGAAATCATTCCAATTTGGTTATTAACCATTCATTTAGAAATTGGTATCAGTTATACTTACTTTTTAAAAACAAATATAAAGACAAATACATTAGTCGACTACTTTCAAATAAATAAAATTTATTATTTTTTTATCACATAATTAATTAAATTACAATTCCTTACAAATTGACTCACCTAATTCCTAAAAAGTTTGGAATGTTAGTTAGAAATATCTTAGGAGTTAAAAAAAATGTAGATATTTTTTTCTCTATTCAAATAGAATTAGTATTTAAAATATGATTGCATTTAATTCTACATGTATATATATTGCGTATTGCTGCATGATAAAAACTCTGTCTCTTATTAGTTATTATCAATTGATTTAAATATCACATGGGTCTTAATGACAGGGACCGAAACGATCAGGGGTAGATATAAGAAAGCACCCATTCACGTTGCTTACATTCACAAATTAAAAGTGAAAGTAGTTGGTTTAAAATTACTTATGGTTGAAGATATTCTTATCGCTCGATGTAATAAGTTTTGTTTCTAAAAGATCAAACATTTGTGCACTGTCAACATTCGATATGGATACAAAATAATCTGTTTTGCAGACAGGTATATTTCATAAACAAATTGAGTATCAGAGTATGTAGGCCTAACTATCGCATGTTTATGATCGGAGAGTCTCGGTGCAAGTATATTCATCCGCTAAAACCCAGACATATTGTTTACAATAAAATATGAACATTATCAAAGACATCAACTATATTTTATTTGCCAACTTGTTATATTGACGTACAGTTCTGCTCTAAATGAAAGTATGTCGTCTTTTATTCTTCAAACACATAAGAAAACTTTGCACTCATTTCTGCGGACTTATTGAGAGATGTTCCGCTCCTTAAAATTTTGCAACTTCTGGTCGTACGATCCCTTGATGGCTTTCGAGCTTCGCTCAACGCCATAAAAATATATACATATATTTTAACTTAAGTTCAATTTAAATTCAATTTTGTAATTTCTCTAACACTGATAATGAATGAAGTTAAATTGTAGACATTTAAAGCCCCAAGGGCGAATTGGTCGGTAAATGTTATTTATTATGATTTGTAAAACAACATATGTCACTGCCCTGTCCAATTTTTTTAAAATCCTTAATGAATGATGCTTAAATCAAAACTGAGTAATTTTTATTCCTGTAAATTCTTTTTAAGTCAATTGTCAAGTAGAGATTTACTATCACAGCAATGTAAAGATTAGTCAACATGAGCACAGACCTGTCTGAGGAGAAGCTTCTTTTGGTCTTCCACTGCCTCCTCTTTGCCCTGCAACTCTCTCTCTAGCTGAGTCTTTAGTGCCTGCATGTTGACTTCTAATCTCAGCTTAGCATCTTCTGAACACTGCAGTTCATCTTCTAACTCCTCAATTGTATTCCTTTGTTCCTCAACCTGACTTTCCAATGTCCTCTTTGCCTTCTCCAATTCATGCACCTTAGGAAATACAGATATTCAAATGCAGTTAGTCAAATTGAATGTAAAATTGTAGTTGCAAACCAAACACATGCACAATAGATGTGATTTTGATTAGATATCATTTTAAAAAGACAGTTTCTTACATTCTTTCCAACATCTGAACTGGTTGAGATGAGGTCTTCCAGCTCACGCTGAGATGCTAACCTGCCCTTTTCTGACTTTTCATACATTTCTTTCAATTCTTCCGATTCTCTCTGCAAATTCAATATCTTAGTCTCCTTCTCTCGCGCCTCTCTTTCAGCATTATCTCTCTCATTTGCAAGTCTGTAAATTTAGAATATTATATACATACATGTGTAAATATCACAAACAATTACACTTAAAACCAGTGTTTGAAATAACCGTCCGCCTGACTGCCCGAGACACATAACTTTTGGCACGGACGAACAAATTTGTTGTACGAGCACCCGACTGGACGAGGTATTTGTTTTTGAGCAAAGTGTATTATATAATATCGGGATCTAGGTTTTAAGATTTTTTTAACTAATAACTCCTAGTTAGCTATGGCTTTCCTTGTATGGTCATTAACAACAGTAAAGACAAGCGTTTAATTCATGTAGAGTGTGATTTGAAGCGACATGTGAGCATGGCCAGGTTGAGTCCCCAGACATGTTCACAATTATTTAGGGCTAACAGCCCTAAAAAGAAAGGTGGATGATAACAAAACAACAAAAGAAAAAAACCAAGTTTATGACGAAATGAAAACTCGCCCCATCTTGGAAGGAGGAATTTGACTGAAAAAATAGACAAACGTCAACTGTTTTTTCAGGGCTGGTTGAATTTTAACAGGGCTGACAACTTATACTAGCTGTCAGCCCTGAGTTCTAGCTAGTTTTCTGATGAGTTTAAAACACTGTTAAAACAAGATTCCTTGATTTCCAAATTTCAATTCAATACACAAGACATACCTCTGTGAAACAGCCTTTTCATCTGACAGCATTTGGTCAAATTTTTTCTGCTTTTTGTCGCTATTAGAAACAGCAGACTTCTGGGTTTCCAACTCTACAGTCAGATCTTCAACCTATAATTAATAAAGCATTAAGTATCAAAAAAAAAATATTAAACCCATTAATCTACAAAGCAAGTCCAGTAAAAACTGTTCAATGAGGCTTTAACAAGTCTAACCCACCTCTGCCTGTAGTTTTTTCTTGGACTTCTCCAGTTTGTCGGCCAATGTTGTGGATTCCTCTAACCTGACAGTCAAAGCCTCAACTTCACGAGCAAGTTTCTTTCTCTGCTCTTCTGCATTTTCCATATTGTTGGCATCCTCCTCTGTCTTTTTCTTTAGCTCAGCATACTAAAAATTAATAATGGTATATCATTATAGTGAAAATTCTTAAAACCGGCACCCCTAAAAACCAGCACCCCTTCATTATCAGCCAACTCAAAAAGTCCCTGCCAGCTCCCTCTTTATTTGTTCTATAATATAAAACCCTTAGAAAACCGGCACCCCCTGAAAACTGGACAACTGCAAATTTTTTGTCAGCTAATCTTTAATAATAATAACAATGGTAATAATAACCTTTATTTATCCAGGATTACACAATTAACATATAACTAGATTTCATTGTGGTCCTGCATTAAAACATATTTACAGTCATACATATAATTATAATATTAAAAATTAGCATCTAAATATAAACACACACACACACACACACACACACACACATAAGAAGTACAAGCACAATACTAATACCAGTACATGGTGATATACATGTAACTGTTACAATATATTAAAGAGTGAATTGGAGAGGACATTAATAGCTAACTATTAGCTCTGTTAAAATACTCCATAAGATACACTGATTTAAAATTACTCACTGAAGTGGAATTTCAAACATTTTGTGAAAGTTTGTTCCAAAGAAATACAGACCCGTTAGCGGGTTTTGTAAATTTTTTCTGCAATGATCGGTACCTTCATAACCCACATGAATTATTGTTTATATTAAGGATGTTGTTTACTCAGGGTTTGAGTTCTCAAATTCAGATTGTTAAAAAGTTCAATGCCATGAGTAAAATTTGTTCTAAACACAATTAAAGGAAATGAATTATTATTAACATAACATTCGATGTTTTCACAATATTATGGAATAAGGCACAAACAAAAATGGACTTCGAACAAAACAGAGGAAATTCTGACTAAATTTTTTAGATTTTGTTTTTCGCTGAAATATTTTTGGGAGTGTTATTATATTAAAAGTTAATTATTTATTATTATTATATTATTATAAATTTAATTAATTTGTTAGTTAACATAATTTTGCATATTTTCTGTTGGTTTTATCTCACTTATTAATTAAGAAAATGGTATGGCACACAAAACAAAAATATTGAAAAATGCAAAAAAAAAAAAAAATGATAAAAGACACCGTATCTCAAAATTTTGATCATTGATCTCATATAAGTTTTATGCCTGCAGAATAAGGTCAATAAAATTAGTTTAATTCTATAAATGTTTCAGTATTATCATCATTCAAATTTTTGTTAAATTGAATCAAAAATGGGTAGGAGATTGAAAACTGATAGAGGAAATTCGGACTGGGATATTTTTAAAAATTGTCAATGAAAACTTAATGCTTTGTATCTATTTAGTGCCACTGCGATTTATAAACTGTATTTAGTTTTTAAAAGAGTTAACAATTTGTATTATTTTCACAATTAAGAAAATCTCAATCATAGTGTAAAATTTTAAGAGATTTTTCTTAAAATTTCAAAAAATATTCAATGGCCATTAACTCGAAAAGTAGTTCATTGACCTACTTTTTATATTGCACAATGATTTTCACTGCAAGACTGCTATGATAGAAGATTTAATTACCGATTAAGGTGGTATCGGACACATGTCAATATTTATGTGGATAAAAGTGCACTATTTATATTATATAGTTATATTATAGTTAAAATACTTTCATTGTTTTAGAACTTAAAACTTTTACAATATTTGGCGAAAAAAACCCAAGTTTTTAAAATTTTTGGAAACTTAAGGTAAAAATTAGATAAGCCCCCGCAGGATTCGAACTCTCTAGTTACAAACATATAGTTATCGCTCTAACCCATTGCGCTTTGCTGCTAGGTAACATTATTTTGAGGGAAAATGTTATATTTTATACTTTATTTGTTTAGTTCAATAGGGAGTACATCACAATATGCAGGCGTCCCATACCATCTTAAAGCTGAAAATTGTGCTTTACATGATTAATTACCTAATAAAATTGTGCAAGAGGATTTAAAGAATAAAGCTGTGAAAATACTTGTAATATGTTACAAGTAAATAATCTTTGTCCGAATTACGTACACAACACAGGTCTATGGGTTGCATTAGCGGGTATTAGTTTTACCCAGCTCTTTGGTTAGATGGGTTTCACGTAGCGTACATGCATATGTGTTTTTGATATGCAGAATGGGATTAATTAACATGAATAAACATTTCTTTTGAGGTGATCAGCTAAAGGAATTCATATTGTGCTCTAATTGGATTATCATTATGATATTGATCAATATAGGTTAGTATAATACATGTAGTAGCGCAATATTATGAGATACCAGTATACAGTTAAGTTTTCTTTCACTCTCTAAAATGTGATCTCCCTTTGCCAGAATACTGTATCATCATCTTTATTTAAATAAGCTTATCATCGTTAACTTTCTTACTGCAGTTGTACAGTTTCTGTCATTTTAATTGCAAAAGTTATTTTTCATTTGTCAGACTTACAAATTTGTGTATTAAATATCATGTTTATATGAGTTATAATAGGGAGGAAGTGGAAGGAGTCTAATTAACCCTTCCCCATCCCCAGGATATGTGGATTAGATACATTTCTAGTGAGAATGAAGGCATGCTGCAGCTTTTTTCCCCATTAAACCCCCTACCCCATCATCACACACCAGTAATAGAAAAAGAGTTGATGAGTGTAATTTTCTTTTAGTATGCTTACTCTTTTTTGTCAAGAGATATGTGGTATGTCAAGATTTATGACTCATGAAAATTTGTACATTTTCATCTTGATTGTTAACAAATATGCACGTATAGTTAAATATATATATATATATATGTGATAATATACATTAGGGATGGCAATCAATTGCAGAATTGCAAATCGGTTATTTATAACTCATTTTGACTGATACATGTGTTGATCATTTTCAAAATATAGACATTTCTAAATATAACCCCCTCCCCCCTCCTCTGAAATAGGAAATGATAACTGTTGAGATCCCCACCCCTAAACCAAATATTCATTCTTGCTCCTTGTATCATTGCACATCAATTGGTATATAGGTTATGCCCCCTTTTAGATGCCCAGTGACTTTCCAGAACTGGAACTAATCAAGTATTTTATCTTATTCATATGTAGAGTTTAACTTATGTAGGTAATTCCTAGCCCTAGCCAAATGATGACCCTGCTTTGTTTTTTACAGCAAGGTTTTTTTGACTGACCTTATAATTTCTACAATTACATAATTTTTTGTTTATCTTTAAGATTAAAAAGCAATTTCCAAAATCTCTTTTATATAATGTACATCTGACATCATAAATTAAAATACAAATCAAGAAATGATTTTGCTACTGTAAAAATGTGAGAAGAGACTCTGAATCTCTTTCCCTCCCCCCCCCCCCCCCCCCCCGAAAAAATGAATACCCGGTAGTCGAATATTTTTTAAATATCTTCAAAATCATCGAAATCCCCACTCCTAAACCATATATATTTTTGTTTCTTGAACCATGACCATGTCAAGGCAAATTTTGTTGTGGTATTGGTTGGCCTCTGGGGGTCACCCTAACCCCAACCTCACCCCCACCCCACCCCCCAAAATCAGAAATGATCAAATAACTTGAAAAATATGCTTGTGATCCCCACCCCAAAGCATATATATTCTTCCTCCTTGTGCATCTTATGGTATGTTAATTCAAACACAAGAGATAAGAGGAGGTCCAAGAATTAGGGGTTTTTGGGACGGAACATCATTTTGCAGATAGTATTGACTCTTAGAATCAAATTTATATTTCTAAACCCTTATTGCATATCTATAGCTTAGCCCTTGTTATATACCAATAGATGATGGGGCTATTCATTAAATCATGAGAGGAGTTCTGGAAAGTAGGGGTTTTTTTTAGGAGTGATAAACGTCAATTTTCTACTACTATTTGACTCCCTGGATGGAATTTAAATTTTTAAAACCTTATTGCACATCTATAGGACAGCCCCTATCATATCTCAAGAGATGACATAGCAACTGCATAAATTGTAAGAGGAGTTCTGGGAACCATACTTTTTTTTGCAAAAAAACATCATTTTTTGTTGCCCACCAACCTCTGTGGTAAAAATAAAAATTCTGAAACCTGATTACACATCAACATGACACCCCAAATCATATTCTAGTAGATCATATGGCTACTGCAAAAAGAAATTGATGTTTTTTTACTGCAAAAAGAAATTGATGTTTTTTGAAACCACATTTTTTGTAAAAAAAAAGTTATTTTTCAGGCACTAAGTGACCCCCAGGACAAAATTTAAATTTCGGAAACCTAATTGCGCATCTACGGGACACCCCAAAACATATTCCAAGAGATGATTTGTCTACTGTTGAAAATGTAAGAAGGTTTTTTGTCAAAAAACGTCATTAGGGTCTTCCGTCTTCAGCGGAGGACCCTTCTAGTATTCTATTTCAGGTTAATTATTCTTCTTCCCTCTTCTTTTCTTTACAATTTTTGAGCAGGAGATTTCTCAGAGATGTGTCGTCCGATTTTCGTCAAATTTTCAGCATCGATGTATTATCATCTGAAGTTTATATATCTTTTTCGATTTTGTCAAAATCACTTCCGGTTCGGACTTATTCGCCATTTTGTCATTTTTCTTGACTTTTTGTCCACGCATCTCCTCAAAAAAGACTAAAGATAGGAAGCTGAAATTTTCAGGAATGATAGAGGACATGCTAGTGTAGCCGCACGAGGAAAAATCATTGTCCAGAAATTCCGAGTACGGAAGCTATTTTTATTTTTATTTTTTCTATTTTTTTCCAAGACGCAAACTTTGAGGCTTCATATCTTGCTCATTTTTTCACGGTTTTTGTCCAAATTTTCAGGACTGATAGACTTTACAAAGCACTAATTATAACATGTCATAAACTGTAAAATCCCTCTTCCGTTAACGAGTTATTCCCCTTAGAATTTTTTTAGGGTCTTTGGTTTCAAGACAAAGGCTCCGAGCTTCTAATAGCTGGGAATGAGAATTCAACGAATTTAAAAAATTGAAGTTTTGCACAGTTGTTTTTGTTTTTTGATTACGTTTTTTATTTAGAAAAAGGTAGGGGGTCAAATTATAGGGTTCCAAAAGGTGCAAAAATTTACACGTTTTCCTTTTTATCTTTTAAACAAAAAATATTATGTTAAGACATGTAGAATAAAAGTTGTGCAGAATATTATGGGCTTTCGTTTGACACTGTTGAAAAGGGGCTGGCCCCTTCAATCAAGGGGCTAGATTCCTTCAAAGTAATTGCTATACAACTCAAAAACGGTTAGGATTTCGATATGGCTGTCACGGGAAAAGTTGTTCATTGGGATCTTATCAATGTTGTTATAATATTACTTTGTTAGGGTATTGTGTAATATGCGTGTAAAAAGGTTTACTTGTTAACATGTACCTGTTTTCATTTGGCAAGTTAACGAAAAGTCATTGTGTACACTGACATAAATTCACCACAGAAAATATATTATTGTATTCGGGATGCTTTAATTCATTTGTAAAAGTTTCAATACAGTATGCATTATTTTCTTAAAGTTTTACGTGAGGACTATATGTCACTTTTGTTAAGGTCTGCAAGCATTAACCTGGTTTCTGATCTCTGTTTGTACCATTACGTAACCGATCCCTAGCTCCCGGCCGAGAAAATCGGTCACCATGGTCGCAGCTGGTCTACCTAGCGGTCAGCGGTTATCTAATACACAAAATTCGCGTCTTCATATATGGGTTCACAAAGAATTGTTTAAAGTTCTATTACATATAAATGTTTATATTTCCAATCTAAGCATAGTCAGACAAAAGATTAATGGTGGATAAGTAAGTCTAAATAGTTGTAAAAAGATGTACACAAGACTCAAATAAATGATTAAATCTTTAAATGATGAAATTAATCTGTTTAAGCTTCATAATTAAAAGCAGTAATTATTTCAGTATAACTGTCATTGAAAAGAGGGCTCTTTGTATATTGTCAAAGTTGTGAAATAGTTATATATTGTTTTTAAACTGCAAACATTTTAAGCCGAACATGGCCACGAAGCTCTGTGTTCTCAAGTATATAATCCATCTCCCGCATATCCCGGGTGAATGAACATGCATGCGATCCGCGGAAGTCTAATAACACTGGCTTCATGTGCTTCTACTTTATCACACATGTTCATTGACCCTTTGTATGTTTACAATTCAATCTTGATAATAACTACAGTATTTTGTTTACATATTTTGGTTCAAGAACACATACCTTTATCTTACACGACAGATGTAATTTTAATTTATTTAGCATTGAATAAAATCATTGTCAGATTGTATATTCAAAATATTGAATACAATACAGAATTTAATAGATATAATTCGGCTAACAAAAATAGTGTAGTTCTTCTTATCAGTTGTAAGAAAAAAAAATAAAAGAGAAGTGGTGGCAAACTTGAAAATGAATGCACTAATTTACTATGGTGTTCAAAGTAAAAATAAATACTCTCAATTAAAGCGTTCAAAGAAAATGCAGTTCAAAATTAAAGTCCAGTGTTACAATACATGTGGTAGGTGTTTGCACGGTAACGCAATAATTAAATGAAAACCCTCGTTATATGAAATTGAGTCCAGTGACTTTTTATACGAATATTCACGTGAAGTTTCGAAAAAAAATTGTTAAGATTCATGCTGTAAAAGCGTAACGGTCATACATAACAGGCAATGCAGAGTCCACATAGCTCATTCGTTAGAGCAATGGACATTGAGTTTCTTAGATACATATTAATACTGAAATAGTTTTTTAAAAAGTTACAACGCTTAAACAGTGTTCTAATATATGCAATTAAATTTAGTAATAATTTATAATGTAATATTCAGAATTTAATATTGAAAGTTTAATATAAAAGTTAAAAAAAAATGCGTTTCTTTGATCTTTGATCTTTGATCTTAGTTCTTGAATTACAATCTAGTACCCTTTTTAAACACAGAAAGTAGAGAACACCAGACCAATTCGTTTATTTTTAACAGAGTTATGAATTTTTTGGCATTTTAGTTGCAATTGGCGTGCTTGGTACTGTAAAAAAAAATTCTAACTTCCGAGCCCTTCATTTAATCATAATGAAAATTCGTGAAAATGTACCTCGGACCCCATTCTTATTGTCTGACAAATATGCAGCGGATTGAACAATTTAGAAGAAATTCCTCAGATCAAACGGCGCGTATTGCCTGTACGGGGAATTAAAATTTACACAGTACACAGGATGTAAGCAGCCGTGTAATATATATGTTGCATGTATATTTCTTGTTTTCCATTTAGTCTGTATCTACGATAGCGTGTGAACTACTTATGACTGTTAGAACTGTGAAAATTACTGTCATCGATTTTTTACCAAATAAATTTACATGTCACTGAGTACGTTATTTCTACATTTATAAAGATTGTATCAATCCTGTTGAAATAAAACAGTCAAACATAATAGTAAACGACACGAAAAAATTCTCAACGCTGAAATACATGTGTAATATGCATCAGTCATTGTTTAAGGACTTCCCCTAATTGTCGTTAACCGAGATCCACACCTCAAAATTCTACTTCGATTTATTTACCACGAAAATCAAGCTCGGGCCTATTCACCCCTCTCCGGAAACAACATGCATCAATATTTCAAATGACCTCGCATTGTTACAAAACCTGAATAGTCAGACATCTTACACGTTGTTTATCATCTCATACAAAAAATCAGCTCCTGTTCCGGGCAGAAACGCCCCAAATTCAAAGAGAAATTCGGGAATTATTTTGCGTCAGCCATGTTTTGGCGTGAACCTTCGGTGAAATATTGTTATCACACCTGCAAAAGATGTGTGTTCTAATCTCACCAGAGCCAAGATTTGTTCTTTCTCACTTTTTCACTTTTCTTATTATTATTAGGGTCTTCCGTCTTCAGCGGAAGACCCTACTATTATTTAATTGTTTCTTTTTCACTTTTCTTATTATTCTTTTTTTTTCTTACAAATTTTGTGCAGGCGATTTATCGGAGATGGCAAGCTAGAATTCCTTCAAATAATCAGGGTTGATGTGTAATTATCTGAAGTGTTTACCGGCATAACAGTTTTTCAGAATTTACTTCCGGTCGAAAGTTATCATCGTAAAACAATTTATTAAAGTTAATTTTGTCTGCGACATTTCTCAAAAACCAGTAAAGATAGAGAGCTAAAATTTTCAGAGATGATAGATCTACCGTTTTTATGGTGTCCGCCATTACTTCCGTTCTTCACCAGAAGCAAATTAGAAAATATGAATTTTTCAACTTTTTTGTTTGAAAATATTTTTCTGTAGGGTTGATAGTGACCCTATTACTGATTCAGATTATGTAATTTGTTTAAAAATCGATCAACGCATTCTCGAGATATTAAGCATCAAAGTCCTGAAGCGAGAGTCTGAGTAGCTCAGTCATTAGTCGTGCCCAGGCGACCCGGGTTCAAGCCTCGAGTACCGCAAATTTTTTTCACTCATATATTGCTTTGATTTACGATGTTTTCTTTAAAATGATGGGTTTTATCTATCTACTCAAAAATCGAACATCTATCTTGAATTCATTGAATGAAAGTTAAATTTTTTTAAAAATTTTGAAATCTATTTAAATCGTGTTAAAATGACCCCAGACTAATTCTTAATCATGATATCTAAGTTACGCTTGCAATTCTGCATCTGATGACATCTTTTCCGAATTGATTAGATGAAATTTAAATTTTTCAAAAATTTTAAACTCATTTAAATCGTGTTAAAATGACCTCAGACTACTTTTAAAACATGATATTTCAGATGCGCTTGCAATCTTTTTCGAATTGATTGAATGAAATTTCTTAAAATTTTAAATCTATTCAAATCTTGTTAAAATGACCTCAGACTACTTTTAAACCAGCATATCTAAGTTGTGCTTGCAATTCTGCGTCTGATGAAATCTTTCTCGAATTGATTGGATGAAATTTACATTTTTGATTTTTTTTTAAATTTTAAATTTATTCAAATCTTGTTTAAATGACCTCAGACTAATTTTAAAACATGATATTTGTAATTGTAATATACACTGATATTTCCATTCATCCATTCATATTGCACAAAGAAACCCTCCAAAACACTCTATCCTATTGTTAGTTACTGTATTTATAGTCGTTTGAAAAGAACGTTCAATTGGCCAGCACACTGGATTCTAGAGTATTAGTTCTGCTCAGAATAACTTGGAAAATATTTCATAAATGTAATTAAAGAAACAAAAGGGAAACTTACACAAGTGTAAGCTTAAAAAAATGAATTTTTTTACTGTACATCTTGGTTCTCAATTCCTGGTACAACACTAGCACTAATTGTATTTTAGTGCTAAAGCTACTTAATTAGTTCAAACTAAAGCAATACTGTTGGATAAAATATATAGAAAATATATTCCAAACAAAAAAAAATTTAAACGAGAGGCCCATGGGGCCACATTGCTCACCTGAGCAACAATGGCTTTATACATGTATGGGCGTTTAAAGGATATTGTGCCATATGGCCCCTCGGTAGAATACCAAAAAATAAATACCGTAAAGTATCCAAATTTTACACTTATTTTTGCATACACTTAATCTTTGACATTGTACCTTTATGAAATACCATTTTTACCGCAAGAAGATCCTATGCAAGATATTAAACTAAATTTTTGGTAGGGGTACACTCTTAATTTCCAATTCCCTTCATTTTAGTTCTGTCCCCCCCCCCCCCCCCACCCACCCCCACTTTGTAAAGTGATCAAAATATATGAGCATATAGGTACATTTTCTTCTTCAACTACTCAGTAGTTATGGTATTTTATTTAAAAAATTCCTATTTGTGAAAGAAGAAAATTGTACCTCAATGCCCTCAAATTACAAACATTAAAAAATTTAATTGGTCTTCCCCATTCATAAACGATTGTTTTTTACCTGGCGTGATTTCATGTGACGTTTTATAACTTTACTCACTTGATCGATGAATACACTCGAATGAAAAATGTTGTCACGTGTTATGTTAAAGAGCTATTATAATCAATGTATTGACAGGCATATCACTCTATTTTACTAAGTCCCACCCATTATTTTCATCTTTATTCAAAAACAACAAATGGTTACAAACCAAGATGATTTTCCGCTGTAATATTTTCTTAAGAATAGCGATAATGCATTTATCCCCATAACAGCAATGTGTCAGAATTATGGAAACTGTTTTAAAGACGTCGGTTTTATTTACTTGTGTCTGAAAAACTATCAAAATTGGTGTAGATCCCATATAATTAATTGAATGAGGGGGCCCCAGAAAGTAGTTACAGCATATCATCCTTTTAGCAAGACATACGGTTAGTAAATATAAAATTGAAAACAATTAAAACAAAAGAAAAATGCACTAAAACAAAGAAAGAACACAACTTATTTTTCATCATATATATACTTATATATTTCTAGCAGCGAAAATAATCTCCGTTTAGACTGAGAATGATGAGCATTTTAACAAAACATTTGCATTAATCAACCATAATGTAGAGATCATACCGAATTAAATGTACCAATAGTAGTGCATCCGATTTTGCTCATTTTGCGCAGGTACATGTAAACAATTAGCTGTCTGATTTACCGAAGTCTATATTTGATTCGATACGTAAAAATTTCAAAATACACGCGATAGTTCCCCTCAAGTTAAAAAGAAACGAAATGAAAAGCAAAACAAGCTAAAACCACCATCAGAAGTGAAAATATCTACGCATTGAAATATTTAACCTCAATTTACTTCACAAAAACGGCACAAATATATTTTGGATGTTTCAAATATTCCCTTCGCATGTAAACTGTTGCACATCAAGCAAATTCATCTTTGTCAGTTTGACCTATTTATCACGCGTCCAACATGGCTGCTTCTAACAAACTAGACTGGTCCTCTGTCTCTAACCTGGTTTTCGATATATGAAATAGCGAGCCCGAAGTTAAACTGATTGACCCCCATTCTCTCTGTCTTATTATTATTTTCATAAATTACTCAAATTTGAAACAAAATTAGCCCATAATTTTTGCAATTTATATTTTCCTTTCCATAAGGATTATTTATGCTAAATTACGTTGAATTTGCTTCAGTAGTTCTTGAGAAGAAGATTTTTAAAAATGCACCCCCATTTTTCTACAGTTTCGAGGTTTTCTCCGCTTTGAATAAAGATCGGTCTTCATTTCTGCAATTTATATTCATCTTACCATAAGGAAGGTTTGTGCCAAATTTGGTTGAAATTTGCCTGGTGGTTTTAGAGAAGAAGTTGAAAATGTTAAAGTTTACAGACAGACGGACGGACGACGGACAAAATGTGATCAGAAAAGCTCACTTGAGCTTTCAGCTCAGGTGAGCTAAAAAGTGCAAATATTTGCTAGATTTAATTCACTTTCTTGAAGTCATACCTGATTAATTACACGACCTAGATTTAGACTTAATGTGACACCTGACTGACCAAATTGTGTACCCTATTGAGCAATCCAGCAAGCTATTGAAAACTCTACTGGTATTCTGTAATTCGCTGTAAATTTAAACCAGCATAAAGACAGAAGGTGTGAAAACAGGAGGTATATCGCCTAGACTGTCAAAGTGTTAATTACACCTTTCAATGGCTTTATAGAGTGTATGTAATTAGTTTGCATTTATTAAATATTTGTCAAATCTACTCTAAATAAGTTCCCAGCAATTCTCTCTTTAGGTAATTGTTCAATATCATTTCTTGCAGGTATTTATTTTGATACTAACTCCCACTGACTTGGATCCGCCAAAGCGTTTCCACCACCTAACTCATTTTTGCTATTTAGGGCAGGTTTATCGAAAATAAAAGTACGTTTTAAATTTATTGCACAATAATTTCTAATGAGGTAAAATTCAATAATAGTTTATGGACATCATCTTGTGTTGAAATACCAAAAGTGTAAGCAGTTACTATGGTGCTGGCATTTCATAATTTATTGGCAAAATGTCTTCATTTATAATCATATATAGATAAACTATACAGTAAATTGAGTAATCAGTAAACTGATTTGTTTTTTAACATCATCTTTTGTATACTGTATCAGTGTTTTTCTCTTTTACTCATTTAAAAAATTAACAATTCTGTGTTTCTTGGGGGAGGGGTTGATAAACAAAATATTGGGAAAAAATACAGGTTAAATTGAGAAAAAATTAGTGAAATTCAGAGTGAGAAAGGGTTGAAATTCAGACCTAAATTGGCTGTAGAAAAATCACCGCTTTGTGACTTACTTTGGCTTGCAGCTCTGACATTTGTTTTTCAAGCTGCCTCTTGCCTTCTTCTTCCTCCTCAATTCGCTCATTGAGAGAAGAAATATCATCATTTGCTTGCCGGAGTTTAGACTGAGCCAACAATTTGGCTTTTGTTTCCTCATTTGCTAGTTCCTGAAATTCAAAGATTAATTGTGTCAATCTTTTAGCATTTATTTCAAGAGTAGATAGTCTAAGTTTTGCATTGACAACTTACCTGTGCATCTAGCAGCTGAGCCTCTAGGGAGCTGATTTTCTGGCCGTTTTGTATGGTTTTTGTTTCGGCTTGCTCAAGTTGTTTACTGACAGATTCCAATTCAAGCTAAAATATTGAATCAATAAATAATGTACATGTAAAGCATGAAGACAAGTGTAAATGCTGTATCAAGTGCCATTCTTGTTTTCAGTGTCCCTTCACAGTCAAACACTTACAGTGAGCTTGTTGGATTTGTCTGTTGCTTCAGCCCGACTTCGTTCTGTTTCCTGTAGTTTGATAGTAGCCTCCTGCAGCTGCTGCTCAACTTGTTTTCGTTTCCTTTCAGACTCTGTTTTAGCCATTTGAACAGATTTTAGATCATTGCATAAATCTTGATTCTCTGCCTCTAGGGTCTGTTTAGTTTTCTCCAAGGTTTGTTTATTCTAAAAGAAGTTTTCACAAAATTGATAAAAACACTTTTTTTCAAATTATACACCACAATATGAGATAAAATTCCAATCATCTAACAAACAACTAGTGTTACCTTTTTGACATTGTCCAGGTCTTCATTAAGTTGATCTACTTGCTGTTGATATTTATGTTTGAGATCATGTGCATTAGTCTCATACTGCTTCTGACTGGTCTGCAGTGCTTGCTTGAGTTCTCGGAGTTCATCCTCGCGCTTGGCTCGGATGTCTTGGACAGCTGCAGTGGCATCAAGGTTCTCCTCTAGCTCAGTCTTTAGAGCCTCAAGTTCCTGTAACATCCAATGCAATAAACTGAATTCAATGCAGTATATGAATGTTCACTATAACATCACACAACAGTGCTATTGTCTGACCTAATGGAGACATACACAGAGAACAGCTCATTTTTGCCTCTGTTGTCTGAACCTACCTCATTCAGATCCCTTTTCAGTTTTTCAGCTTTGTTTCTGGCTTCTTTTTCAGCATCTAAATCTTCCTGCAACTCTTGCATCTGTGTCTGGAGATCTCTGAGCTGTTTCTGGAATGTACTCTTAGCAGCCCCTTCCTCTTCCACTCTAAAAAAAAAAGATAAAGTAAAATTCAGTTAATCCAAATCCACTAATATGCGATTTGCCTTAGGTAACATAGGCCACAATTTTTCCTAGCTAACAATAATTGCACTCTTACTTCTGGAGAGTGAACTGCACCTCCTCTTCACGTTTGGACAGCACACCTTGAAGTTCTTCCACTTGTTGTCGTTTTTCCAGCAACTGTTCTCTCAAGTCATTTATCTCGGTCTCCAATCGCCTTTTTATTTTTTCCAATTCTTGTCGAGCCTTTGATGAATCATGAAGATAATGATCATTTCTCTAGCATTGCACATTCTATTTGCATACTTTTTTCTTGGACAGATTAATATATTCATTAATTTGTTATTGACAACTGATTACTGTAAAATTTGTATTTCTTATATACTTGCCTATAAATACCTCACGCTTATTAGTCGGATATGCTTTATAAGGTGAGTTTTTCAAACTGATTGATCAATGTCACTTATAAGTCAGTACCAAATTCACAATGCAGTCAAGTCAGTCAACAACCAATAAAATACAGCTTTTACAATGAATATCAAATTTACACATAATTCTGATGTCTTCATACAATTCTCCAGAAGCTTTAATGTTTTCTACAAACTATAAAATGCATCCGATTTCACAGTATTTTGGATGCCATTTTGTAACAAACACTCATTACACTTGGGTTACTATTTATATACTACTGAAAAATTATATGATTGTTTACATCCTACTCTGATTAGGTTGGACCATGAACCGTATGTTTGTGCATGCCACCCATTGTCCTCTCAAGTGTAAATAACTGACTTTAAGGTGGTATGGGACATCTGTCGATATTAATGTGGATTAAAGTACATTATAATTAAAATACTTTCACCAGTTTAGAATTTTTCAATATTTAGCCAAAAAATTCATTTAAAAATTGTTGGAAAGGTAAAAGTTTTTAAAACCCCAGCGGGATTCGAACTCATGATTTACAGATTCAAAGTGAACCCTCTAACTACTGCGCTTCGCTGTTAGTGTTCTATTTCGGGAAAGATACTGTTTATAAAATTACACTTGATTTTATTCTTTATTTCGATAAACAGTACATCACAATATGGAAGTGTACCATACCACTTTAAACAATGTCTCTGAATAACAATAAAATTGACCTTATTTTCTTTTAAAGTACTGCCCTTCAGCATATTTTCATTTATTAATCTTATAAAATCAAAGTAAATGTCTGGAAAGTAATTGTGTCTTTTTAAAAAAAAAGTCTTTCTTTTTCTTTTTTCTTTTCTCCTGTAAAAGTTTCCTAATTATAGATCACAGCTATAGGTCCCCTTACTATCACTTGATTTTCTACTCCCGGAAATCAAACTTAAGGTGAGTATATATGATACCTGTGTTTCTTTTCTTAACCTCTCTTCTAGATCAGCAATGATGGCTTCATATTTATTCTTTAGTTTCCCAAGTTGTTTGGCCTTTTCTTCTTCCTCTACAAGTTGACTCTGAACTTCACTATAACGTTCCTCCAAACTACGCTTTTCTTTGTTCAACTTCTGATTAGTGTCATCTTGAACAGCCAAGTCTTCCTCTAATTTCTTGATTTTAGACTCTGCTGAGACTTTTTCTAGCTGTAACTTTTGTCTTGACTGTTCCTCTTCTTCCAATCTGAAATCATGATTATTAATTTTATGCATGGTATTGACATACAGACAATAAAATTGTTTATATAGATTTTTTTAACTTCAAATTCAACAACACTTCAAGACTTTTCCACTAAATTTCCAGATCCCTTTTATCCAAAGGAGCCATAATTTCTTCTTCTCATTGTGTATACATACTGATCTTCCAAATCAGTAATGGTCTGTTGGAATTTCTTGCGATCATCAATCAACTGATTGCATTTTTCCTCCTCTTCTTCAATTCTTATCTCCATTTCATGGAGAATTTCCTCTAGTTCATCTTTCTTGGATGCAATACGCCGTCTAGCCTAAAATACATGAAGATGAAGTACAATAATCTAAACTTAATGGTTAAATTAATTCCACAATAAATGAGGCAATCCAAGGAACTACAAAACCCTTTGTCTTACCTCCTCTGCCTCAGCTGCCACTTCCTCACTTGCTTGGACTTGCTCTGCCAGAATGGACTTTTCCTCAATGATCTGGGCATACCTACGCTCAATTTCCTCATAATCAGCTTTTTGCTTTTCAAAGTTCTCCTTGTATTTCTCCAGTTCTTTTTCTTTAAGAGATATTTTTTCTTCTTGTCCAGTTACAGGCAATAGAGGTTTCACCTATCATAGATGCAAATTAATAAATCTCAATTTATTTTGATTGAAATAACAAAATCCTAATTTGATAATTCATACTAAACCTCTTCAATACCTTAGTGAATAATCTCCACCAAGCCCAGTTGCGGAGTTTCAAGTATGCTGCACAATTTCTTTGAATCACCCTGATTGCACTCAGTTGCTGTAGACGCCTTTGGTAATTTCTTTTTTAACATAAACAAAAATGTGCATATTAATATTACAATCAGTCAGTTTTAAATCAGCCAGTTGAAATGAACTCACAAGTTGAAAGCTTCATCCTCAATTTTTCTTATTAAACTAAGTTTGAGTCTTGTGCAAATAATTTTTGTGACCGTTTTATTCAAAAGTACTTCTTGGTCATGAATAAATATCATTGCAAAATGCAAGTAGATATTAATTATATAATAAAGCTTAAATGGCCAAATTTTACTGTTTCATACTGATTCATGAAACAAAGTCCTCTGTCATAAATGTTGGTTTATTATAGTTGGGTCTTGAGGATGTACATGACAGTTACCTTCTTGCTATCAAGCCCCTGCACAGAGATTGGAACTGAATGATAACATCCGTTAATTTGAGATCTCTTTCCTCCTCCAGATGAGCCAGAACACCAGCTCGGAAAAATATTTTGCTCTGACCAATGCGGTATAAGTTCGGATCCAGTTCCAAAGCTCCTATCTGTCACCAAATGAAATTTTTAACAAGAGGCTTAAAGGCCTTGACGGTCACCTGAGTACCATAGCCCTTAGACTGACCTGTCAGAGGGTCTTATTTTTGCAATTTAAGATTCACTTTGGAGTCTTTCACCTATCATACTGGAGTGGTTCCGATAAATCACAAATTATCTATACCCTAGCTCCAGGGGCCATACAAGACCTGCAGGCCTTTAATGGTCAAATCTTTTATAATATTCAGTTTCATTTAAAATGCACAACATGCATACAGTTACAAACATACAATAGACAGGAAATTAAAGTAACTAGATTTCCTAAAATTGAACACATATTTAATCTAATATGGGCTAGAGACAATTTACCTTGTGGTTTTCAAGATGAAGTTAAAAATGTAAAATTGTTAACAGAAGACAAATGCCAAGTGACTCAACTGACCTAAAAAAATACATGTTCACTATACAGCCATATTTGTCATACCACCTCCCCCCAAATAAAGACTTGACCCTTGCCCCATGGGAAGTGAACTTCACAATTTAATAGATTATTATGAACAGTATAACAAATTTTTCTCTGGACTGTGAAAGTACAGAAGAAAATATAAAATTAATTACACTTTCACTATGTGGCCATATTGGCCCTACCCAAGGGTCCTGAGTCCTTGGCCTTGTAGTTTTCAAGAAGAAGGTAAAAATGTACAATTGTTAACAAACGATGCACGATGACAATGAAATCTAATGTAATTCATATACTCATCCATAATTTTTCTGTTGTTTTTCTAGCAAAACTAATAGCATTTTTTTGCAAAATCAAGATTTACAATGATCGCAACCAAGCTAACACCATCAAGTGAACATTGTGCTAATTTTAGATATCGGAAAATCCGCAACATTCGATAATAGCTGAGGTATCAAAAAAAGGCACATTATATTAAAACAAGAAGTAATGACTTCTCTATTTGTGCATTTTTTACCGATTAAGAAACCCAGTTTCAATATATCTCAATCATAAGCTAAGTCCTTTAACCGTTTACCACGTGTGCCCCCTTGCTGAGATCGATGTCAAAGCTAGCGACGCTCTCAGCGGGTGCAAGCGTTCTTATGAAGATTGAACGGAATAACAACATTATTTACATCTACTTATTACTGTGAAGATGTAAAATAATTGGATAAAGATGTTTTGCTTTAAAATAAGTATGCATAGCGGGAAGCATGGCAGCACTGTGTGATGCATGGCGGGGGATCTTCAATGCATGGCGTTACCACTATGCAAAAATGGCCTGGGGAAAACAATGGATGGACGACAAACGATGACCAATTGCAATAGGTCCCCTCAGTGACTCAAGTGACCTAAAAATTACACTGGAAAATTGACAATTTAGAGAAGCAAGAAATGTACATGGGCAATTAAAAACAAGAGGCCCATGGGCCACATCGCTCACCTGAGCAACAATATCCAATTAAATCAGCATTACAGTATCATATTCAAAATATCTTGACAATTTAGTACAGTAGATAGAGTTGGGTATTGCCAGTGAAAACCATATTGCAATATATTGCAAATACATAAACTTTGATATTTTCATAAATAAACTAATAAATGTGATCAAAATCTAGGGGTTTCAATTACTTTGTAACATTGTAATTAGGTTCTAATGTGTGTGTTGTAAGATATAGCACATCAGTTCATATTTAACAAGGACACTGCCAAGCGAAGCATCCCCTAGCGACATGAATCATTATGTGGGAGATGCATTATTTAGGAATAAACAGTCATGTAAATGCAATTGAGGAGACCAAAATGTTTTGTGGTAAGACAGGGCATACACTAAGCATATATGCCAATAACTTGGATCAGAGTAAAAATGAAATATGACACAAGTATTCATTTCCTGAAAACTGGACTAGTTCCATTCTAAATAATACAGGAAAAACTGCCCAAAATTCGATGCGTTGCGATCAAGTTGCGGCAGGGGATAAAAACATAACAACTATTTACTTATTAATTTTGCTCAAAATAACTGTAGAAATAAACAAATAAACAAATATTTCCACGAGAATTTGCTCACAAATCACATAGTTGTTTCGTAATCATCAGGCATTTTGAATAAACAATGTTAATACTATTCAAACTGGAACGATAAATTGCCCTTTCCCGAGAAAATACAACTACGACTCAAACAAAAAAAAACCAAGAAAATCAGGTAACGCTTAACATTTAAGTAATTCTTTATATTACCCTAGTTGTAATGTTTTCTATAATTATCCATAAGAAAAAAAAATTAAAAATACCTGATCCTCTTCTGTATTCACCCACGCCTACCATACATAAACATAGTTACTATCGGTATATTTACATCTGGTGCCTTGTCGATGTCAGGGCGAGTTTCAAACACTTTATTTAGTTTATATCAGCTGTTTCTTTAAAATTTATTTTTTCTTATATATTCATATATATCGTAAAATACCAGTATTTGATTTTGATATCACGATATATTGTCAGCAAGGATTAAACCGCAATATACCGATATACCGGTAATATTGCACACCCCTAACAGTAGATCTTGCATAAAAAGTAAAAAAAATCTTATGACTTTTATCCACATATTTCTATAGTAAATATCAAGCCCATTTTGTTGTTTTATTATTTGTGAGAAGATTTCTCTCTGAAGTTTTTAATCTCCTTCCCTTGTGGCCTCACCTTTCTCCAGGGAATCATGATTTGATCAAACTTTAATCTGCACAACCTGTGCTTTCACACAAGTTTCAGATTATTTGGCTAAATGCTTAACCAGAAGATTTTTAAAGACATCTTCCTATGTAAAAATTTAAACCCCCCCCCCCCCCCCATCATGACTCAAACCTACCTCTGGGGACCAGGATTTCAACAAACTTGAATCTACACTACAATAAGATGCTTCAACACAATTTACAGCTTGTGTAGCCAATTGGTTTTTGATAAGAAGATTTTTAAAGACTTTTTCTATATACTCCTATGTAAACCTTCATCTCCCCATTGTGGCCCCACCCTACCCCCGGGGACCATGGTTTGAACAAACTTGAATCTACACTACATGAGGATGCTTCAACACAACTTACAGCTTTTCTAGCCAATTGGTTTTTAAGAAGATTTTTGAAAAATACCAACAAATTTCAATAATTCTAAATATCTCCCCTTTAAAGGGGATATGGCCCTTCATTTGAACAAACTTCAAAGATCTTCCCCCAAAGATGCTTTGTTTGGTTGAAATTGGCTCAGTGGTACTGGGGAAAAGATGAAAATGTGAAAAGTTTACTACTTTTTTGGCCTAATGGTTTTTCATCAGAAGATTTTTAAAGATTTTTCTCTATATATTTCTGTAATTGGCTCAGTGGTTCTAGAGAAGAAGATGAAAATGTGACAAGTTTAGGATGACTATGACAATGACGTCTGACAACGAAAAAATTTTGATCAGAAAATATCACTTGAGCCTTTGGCTAAGGTTAGCTAAAAATATGTATAATACATGCAAGAATGAGCACATGTGCATCTATAAAATGAGTGAAGTTAAAGCTCATTAAATTTTCATTTTATTTTCCTCTCTTTTTCTATATCTTACCATCCTTTCTACAGCTTTCTTTCCATCCATGAATCCTTTTGGAATGCAGTTTGGACAGAGAATTTCATATCTCTGGCGGAACTCTTGGAAGAGAATTCTATTCGGAAAACCTTGTCTGCAGATTCTAATTCCTTCCAACACACCGTTACATCTCAGCTGCTCCAGGACAAGTGGTGAATCAATCTTCCCAGCCTTAGGAAAGAAAAATTCAGAAAAATGTTGATATCTTTTTATTTCAGAAGCACCCAGGATCCAATTTCATGTTCAAAATTAAAGTATTTCATTACCTTCTTATCATGGTTTGGAATGATACATCTGACAAAGTTGGGGTTTGTGTTGCGTAGTGTTGCCATCAGTTTGGATAATTGTTCTTTATACAATTGACCAACAGTTCTGAACATTCCCTTTCTTGTACGTGATCCAAACATTGTGTCTCCACCAGCTGTGGCCCCCATTCCAACAATTTCAGCTGGAATTAGAAAGATTTCGCTAGTATTTTCAAAACCAAAGATTCTAACAAATCTTTTAAATCAAAACTGGAAAATATTTCATTCCTTAGTAGTCACTGTCCAAATACTTCTACCGGTAAAACAAATTACCATCTTTCCATATTGTTGAGACAAATGGATCTGATGAACTTTGCATCAATGAAACCACATTTTCATTCAGTGGATCCATATTCTTCATTAGCCATTGACTAGCAGAGTAATCCACCTATATGGAAATTAAAAAACATCTTTTTATATATATGCAACAAGATTTATTCAAATGTGTCCAACAGCCTCAAAGCTATTTAAACTAAAATCTTTTTAAACAGTTCTTGTTTTGGACTGTTACTGTGAAAAGAGTACTAACCTGGCCAGCATAATGAATCAGACTGAAATCAGCATCTGCTCTGAAGTCTGGTTTCCTGAATTTTGGATGTGTTGAATGTTGTGCTACCACTTTGTCAATGAAAGTTTTGTCTGTAGCTTTAGGGAACCAACATTCCTCATCCAAGAGGGCCAAAATGCCCAACGGCTGTAAATTGTACCATATCATAAAAATTACTTTATTGAAATTTTTTTAGAATTTTAAATAATACTTGCTCAGTTCATTACTCAGTCTGACCTTTTCAAGAAGGTCTATGGTAGGCTGAAGATCTAATCCAAAGTCGATAAACTTCCACTCAATGCCTTCCCTCTGATACTCCTCTTGTTCAAGGATAAACATAGTGTGGTTAAACAGCTGTTGTAATTTCTCATTGGTGTAGTTGATGCACAGCTGCTCAAAAGAGTTCATCTGAAAAACACAGCAACACATTTTCATAGCTAATGTATACTATTTCTCTATGAAACTCTTTCATATTTTTTTTTACAAAAATTTTAAAGAATCCAAGGGCCACATTGCTCACATGAGCAACAACGGCCCTTATTTTGACCGAATCACCATTATGAAGTCAAATACAACTAGAACTGTCCTAATGGGACTAATACTCCCGCAAGGTTAATTTCAAATGTGACAAGAATTGAATAATAAAGTTTTGCGACACAGAAATAAAAACAAAAATTGTAGAATTGTAATAAAGAAAACAAGAGGCCCATGGGCCACATCACTCACCTGAATTACAGTTCCTTGAATCATTTTATATTAGTTTTTAAAACATTTTAGCAATATATTTTCTATGTTAAACTTTAAACACCTCTTGGGGGCCCAGTATTAGTCCGGAAGCCAAAATTTTAACAATTTAGAATCTACATCATCTTAGGATGCTTGCATTGTAATTTCACAAATTATAGCATTGTAGTTCTTGAGAATAAGATTTTTAAACATTTTATCGATAAATATCTATTCTATGGTCAACCTTGAACCTCTCTTGGGGCCCGATAATAGTCTGGCCGTAACAATTTTAACAATTTAGAATCTACATCATTTGACGATGCTTGCATAGTGATCTCACAAATTGTAGCATTGAAGTTTTTGAGAAGAAGATTTTTAAATATTTTCCCTGTATATTTCTATGTTAAAATTTGAACCCCTCCTGGGGCCCCAGTATTGGTCCAGGGGTCATGATTTTAACAATTTAGAATCTACATTATCTAAGGATGCTTGCAGAGTTATATCACAAATTAGAGCATTGTAGTTCTTGAGAAGAAGATTTTTAAACATTTATATATATTTCTATGTTAAACTTGAAACCCTTTTGGGGCCTCAGTATTGGTCCGGGGATATTAATTTTAACAATTTAGAATACAGTCAAACTTGTATTAAGCAGTCACCTTTGGGAGGCACTAAAAGTGACCTCTTAACAGAGGTTACCTTTGAATAGAGACTTGGGAATTTTCCATCATCAATTACCTTATTAAAACTATTGCAGTTTTTATATACTTGCAATTTAGCATACTGATCAAAATGACAAAATAATGAATAAAGTTATTGATTTGGATTTTAATAGCATTTTTTATATTTAAAAATAAGGGTAATTACATAACAAAGAATTGTGCATCCAATTGTTTATTTCTTTTTCATTCTTGAAAAAGTCAATTATTTTCGTCTGCACTCCAGACTTGCACTTGATAGAGTCTTCTGTTATCATATCATTAATATCTGTTATTTTATCCAAAATTTGGGCATGGCCATGAACATTTGCATAAACTTTTCAACAATGTATTTCTTAACCGACCGTATCTGAACTCAAAATCATATTATTAAATCGATCGATTTTCTCTAGCCTCATCGCTGTCATTTTTGACCCCTATTTCATGAAGTTATATATATAAAACAAACACTGTAAATACATGTTTAAACAATTTACTTTTTTGTCATCCGTATCTGAACTGCCAATTATATAATTACATCGATCAATTTGGCTTCTTTTGCCTCAGGTGTATAATTATTGTGTACATTAGTTACCTGACTTTCGGAAGCCATGTTTAAAATCACCGGGTATAAATCATGTGACCGACCAAAATGGCCGCCTAATGCATGTCGAAAGTACAGTTTTGGATCAAAATATGATGACCACTGACTGCGTTAGACAGGTGACCGCTCTTTAGAGGGCAATCATATAGGATTTTTAATCGGGAGAAAATAAAATGACTGCATACGGAAGGTGACTGCTTAATAGGGGTGACCGCTTCGGCAGTTTTGAGTGTATTCATTATTTGAGGATGCCTGCAAAGTAATCTCACAAATTGTAGCATTGTAGTTCTTGAAAAACGATTTTTAAATATTTTACCTATATATTTCTATGTTAAACAGTGAACCCCTCTTGGGGCTCCAGTATTGGTCCAGCGGTCACGATTTTAACAATTTAGAATCTTCACTATATATACAAGCTTTGGTGTAAATATTCGTATTTCTGGTGCAGTGGTTCTTCAGAAGATTTTTTAAGACAGGCACCCTATTTTTACTGTTTCGCAATTATCTCCCTTTTAAAGATGGATTTGCCCTCTATTTTAACAATTTAAAATCCCCTTCCCTTAAAGATGCTTTGTACCAAGTTTGGTTAAATTTGGCCCAGTGGTTCTAAAGAAGAAGTCAAAAATGTGAAAAGTTTACAGACAGGCGGACGGACGACGGACAACAGGTGATCAGAAAAACTCACTTGAACCTTCGGTTCATGTGAGCTAAAAATCAAAATTGTCAAAACTTCACTGTAAATACATATGTAATACATATCTACATTTACAAATATCTGTATCTGATGATATTTTTTAATTTAATTGTTTTGAAGAAACAAGAGGCCAATAGGCCTTAAAGGTCACCTGATTACCATAGCCCATACACAAACTTGTCGAGGAGTCTCATATATGCATTTAATTAAGTTTCATTCTAGAGTAAAAAAAATTATAATATTGTAATGACGACCACCTTCCTGCCTGAAATCTTTCAAAAAGGACTATGAAACCTATAATTTTAGCGAAAAACTTATAAAGATCATAATAGAGTGCATGACCTGATATTGAAAAGGTACAAGAAAATAGTCGGAAATAATTTTCCCATTTTTGTTAACTTTCAAGATAGGTTTTATTTGTATATGTTTTCATAGATAAACTTAAACAAGGTGGCTAGTAGACATGTTTTATTAAAACAACCTCCCATCCACCATCCCCAGGGGCAGACAGAAACTCTCCTTGTGGGCATTTAAACAAAAAACGTGAAAGTGAGTAGCTTATTAATATTAAGGTTTAAATATGCTTTTAACTTCTGTTCCAACTTCTGATTTTTGAATATCTGTCCTACATACATGGTGTAATACCATCTGGTATTTATATCAAAATCATTTTACATGTACTGTTTATCAGTGATTTTGGGTTAGCCAATGAATACTTTACTATTAATTAGTCTCTTTATTTATTTAAAGACTTCAAAAACTGTTTTTGTTTCAATAAATAAAAAATACTTGCATAGTTTTTTTTGATCATACAACTTCTTAATTACATTATATTTAATGATTAATAACTCCATTATGAAGAAGCAAGGGAAGATAACTCAATTAACTTTCACAATATCTTAACTTTGATACACAGCTTCATTCTTTCTCTTTTCTAAATACACATGTATGTGAATTATCTCATTTCTTTCATTGAAATTCCTGAGCAGAATAAAATAACAAGACAAATATACCCCACTTTCCCAGCCATAACACTTGCCTTACATGTAGGTGGCATGAAATATAAAAGATGACAACTTAAATTTTTTTTCTAAATATGCAGTCAGTTTTTATTTTGTGTCAGTAGACCTTTTTTAAACATTCTCTATACATTAACACTAAATGACCATGCTTTTGGCCACAACCTGCATTAAGAATCCCAACCCTATACACTATTCATATATGAGTGTTTTGGCCCCGCCCTAGATTCAGAACCCCTACCTTGGGGGATATGAAATGAAAAAAAATTGGTAGAGGACTTCCTGGTCTACAAAATTATGAATTCAGTTTTCCCTACAGGTGTGTTGGAGTAGAGAAGATAATTTTTAAACATTATATGCATTAACACTATACATCCATTTTGGCCCCACCCTAGAGTCAACACCCATAGTCTAGGGGACATAAAATTACAACTTTAATAGAGGACTTCCTGCCTGGTTAACATAATTATGAAATCAGTCTTTCTTACAGATGTGTGAGAGTGGAGAAGATTTTTAAACATTATATGCATTAACCCCTGGGACAGGGGTAATGAATTTCACAATTTAGGTAGAAGACTTCATGGACATCATAACCATGCATTTAGTTTTTAACAAATATATATGGGAGTAGAGAAGAAGATTTTCTAAGATCTAATACATTTTTACTAAATGGCCATATTGGCCCCACCCTAGATCCTGAACCCCTGACCAAGGGGCCATGAATTTCACAATTTTGGTAGAGGGCTTCATGGACATCATAACCATGCATTCAGTTTTTTTCTCACATGTGTGGGAGTAGAGAAGAAGATTTTTGAAAATTTGGCTTTCTTTGCATATTTGGCCCCGCCAGTGGCGCCCTGGGGGTGGTAGAGCCATGAATTTCAAAATTTATATTCTTCTTACCATAGAGATGCTTCACACCAAAAATTGTAACAATTGGCCTTGTAGTTTTCAAGAAGAAGTTAAAAATGTAAAATTGTTAATGCACGACGACGGACGAAGACCAATTGCATTAGGTCACCTGAGTGACTCAGGTGACCTAAAAACAAGAAAGTGAAAATAACCCCTTCCTTTCCCAGTAAATGAAAATGGTCAAGCAATGTTCTTCTGTGGATAAAAACTTGAATATGTTTCTAATCAGAGTCAGAACAGATAAAATTAGTTGTTTCAAATTTTCCTCACTTTCTCCTATGGTACATGCAACTCCATATTAGAAAATTGATCACATTGAATGATGATTTTCTTTGATGAGCTTGATAAACTTGGATAAACTCCCAAAACATGATCATAAGTACCATACTATGTAATAACATGTAACAAGAGGCCCATGGGCCACATCGCTCACCTGAGCAACAACAGACACTATAAAATTAGCTTTTTAGAGTCATATACAAAATATCTTACCAATGTCGTATAATAGATCCTGTATAAAAAAAAAATTCCCCTGCATATTCTTATGTTTATCATTGAGCCCCTTTATAACAGGATGATTTTACGGTCATATCACATATTGAGCATTGCAGTTCTCGAGAAGATGATCAGACTTAAACAACTGTATATATTGAATCCCTTTTGAGGTCCAAGAATTGTCCAGGGGGCAGAGTCTAAACAATTTTAAAGAATCAATAATATGTCAAAATGCTTGCATATAAGTAAAACCACATATAAAAACCAGTTTTTGTGAACAATTTAAATGTTTTCCTTTGTAAAATTGGACCCCTCCCCCCAATGTGGCCCAACCCTACTCCTGAAGAATGTAATTTTGACAAATTTTAATCTACACTATTTGAAGACTGAACTGACTAAAGTTAGAGCTTTTCTAGACAATTTGTGTTTTTGAGGATTTTTCCCTATATATTCCTACGTAAAAATTTGACACCCCGCCTCCAATTGTTACCCTACCCTACCCACAGGGATCATGATCTGAGCAATTTGAATCTTCCCTACCTGAGGATGCTTCCACACAAGTTGCAGCTTTTATGCCCAATCAGTTTCTGAGAAGAAGATTTTTAAAGATTTTTCTCTATATAATCCTATGTAAAAGATTAACCCCCCCCCCCCCCCTTTGTGGCCCCACCCTACCCCCGGGGATCCTGATTTGAACAAACTCCAATCTACACTACCTGAGGATGCTTCCACACAAGTTACAGCTTTTCTGGCTGATCAGTATTAGAGAAGAAGATTTTTAAAGATTTACTCTTAATATTCCTATGTAAAACTTTGATCCTCCATTATGCCCCCACCCTACACCCGGGGATCATGAGTTGAACAAATTTGAATCTACACTATCTGAGGATGTTTCCACACAAGTTTCAGCTTTTGTTACTGATCAGTTTTAGAGATAAAGATTTTTAAAGATTTACTCTATATATTCCTATGTAAAAATTCAACCCACCATTGTGGCCCCACCCTACCCCCAAGGATCATGATTTGAACAAACTTGATTCTACACTATCTGAGGATGCTTCCACACAAGTTACAGATTTTCTAGCTGATCAGTTTCAGAGAAGAAGATTTTTAAAGATTTACTCTAAATATTCCTATGTAAAAATTCAACCCCCACCCCCTTTGTGGCCCCACCTTACCCCCTGGGATCATGATTTGAACAAACTTGAATCTACACTATCTGAGGATGCTTCCACACAAGATACAGCTTTTCTGGCCGATAAGTTTCAGAGAAGATTTTTAAAAATTTACTCTATATATTCTTATGTTAAAATTCAATCCTCCATTGTGGCCCCACCCTACCCCAAGGATCATGATTTGAACAAATTTGATTCTTCACTACCTGAGGATGCTTCCACACAAGTTTCAGCTTTTCTGGCCAAATGGTTTTTGAGAAGAAGATTTTTGAAAATATCAACAAATTTTCAATGATTTTTTAATTATCTCCCCGTGGCCCTTCATTTTAACAAACTTGAATCCCCTTCACCTAAGGATGCTTTGTGCCAACTTTGGTTGAAATCGGCCCAGTGGTTCTGGAGAAGAAGTCGAAAATGTAAAAAGTTTACGGACAGACAGACAGACGGACGGACGGACAGACAGACAGATGGACGCCGGACAAAAAGTGATCAGTAAAGCTCACTTGAGCTTTCAGTTCAGCTGAGCTAAAAACTAAGGTGGCACGGGACAGTTTTTTTTATACAATTCATTGTAGCCAGGTGATGTGTGTCTTCGGAACTCTGTAACTAGAATTTCCTAAGTTCCCATTCAGCACAATTACCTTTAATTCACTCTTTATAAAGCCAATCACCAATTTCTGAAGAAAATTACTAGTCAAAACCTGTAAAATTTTCTACATACTGGTTTTAGAGATATTGACCCTTTCATAATTTGCTAATTTTTCATGATTTTTCAGCTTTTTAGACCTCCCCCAGCTAATTCCCTGCAAAGGGTTGACCTTCTGTACCGTGTGCATGTTGCACCATCACATGTCAGAAACTTACTGGTGTATAGTTTACAATGTCCCATCCACCTACTTTTCGTGTTATTTTACCTCCCGTCTGTAACTTGCAATTTCACTGCGTAAAGACAACACAACAGTCATAGCCGCAGGTTTCACATTTTACTTCTGATTCTCATGTACCTAACATATGGGGCCAACATATTGCATGTCAACTTCAACAAGAGACATATTTTGACTATACAGGTGATGTTATTTCAGGTAAGAGAAGCAATGACGGGTTACATGTACGTGTGATCTGTGTATACGAACAAGTGCAGAAAATCATAGAATCAATATTTAAATGAATAAAAATTTGTATCGAAAAACTTTATAACAGTTGATTTCAAGATTTCTAAACTGAAATTCATTGTTTATTTTCTCATTAATTGCGGGGTTTTTTTACGTCATCTATTCTCCAGGGGAACAGAACACAATAAGAACTAGTGGGTATTGTTTCTTAACAAAAAACACATGTCTCCCCTTTGTTATGCATTTGTAACAAAATGGAAAGAACCTGAAATGGACCTTCAGTTTTAAAAGATAGGAGGGAAATTTTAAAACAAAACATCTTGTTACATGTACCGGTAGATGGTATATTGAGCTGACCCGCCTCTTTCTTGCTCTTCATGGCCAGAGACTTGAGGATATGTGATATATGTCATATGTGATATATGTGTCATATTTGATGTAAAATAAAATTAAGTTTTATTTCTATTTAGTAGGTTATATACAATCTATCTATGATACAATGAATGAATGATGAAATGCTTGACCTTGAAATAAAAATTATAGGTCAAGGTCAAAACTTTTGGTGGCGTGCACTCCTTCTCAATACCATCTACCTATATTCCAAGTTTGAAGTCTTAATGTCAAAGGGTATTAAGGTTATGACCCAGACAAAATTTTATTATTTTTTTTCTTAATTTGACCTTGAGTAAAAGAAGGTCAAGGTCAAATATTATTCAATAGTACACCTAAGTGTATTATTATTGTTCTTTGTTTAAAGTTTGAAGTCCTTCTGTAAAAGTATATTCAGAAGTTGAACAATGAAGTTTTTTCTCATATGACCTCGAAATAAAAATTCTAGGTCAAGGTCAAATATTTTGGTAAGGTTCAACTAGGTTATATACCATCTATCTATGATACAAGTTAAAAGTATGTATGTTAAAAGAGTCTTGTGTTATGGCCCGGACAATATTTTTTATGAAAAGCTTGATTTTGAAAAACAAAATAGGTCAAGGTCAAAACTTTTGGTGGCATGCACTCCTTCTCAATACCATCTACCTATGTTCCAAGTTTTAAGTCTTAATGTCAAAGTGTATTTAAGTTACAGCCTGGACAAATTTGGATGAAGAAAAATAAGAAGAAGAACTAGATCGTTCTCGTTGCGAGCAACGAGTGGGTCTTCCGTCCGATTTTTGAATAGATGAGATAAGACCCATCATTTTAAGCATAAAATTAATAAATCTAAGCAAAAATTTAGTGGAAATTTTTTTTCCGCATTTGGGGCTTGAACCCGGGTCGCCTGGGCACATTTCCACGACTCTAACGACTGAGCTACTCGGAATATCGCTTCAGGTCTTTGATGCTTAATATCTCGAGAATTTGTTAATCAATTTTAAAACAAATTACATATTCTGAATCAGTAAAAGGGTCACCATCAACCCTACAGAAAAATATCAAAAAATAAAAAAGTTGAAAAAATCGATTTTTTGTCTTTCCTTCCGGTGACGACCGGAAGTGACGGACATTAATCATTCAACCTAAGTGCACCTTTCCAAAAATAGATCTATCATCGCTGAAAATTTCAAGTTTCTATCTTTAACCATTCTCTAAATATTTGCTGGACAAAATGAATTTTTGAAAAAAGTAAATTGAACGACGTTGACGAACGGAAGTGACGTCATACGCTGAAAGATACGTATCTATAGCTGTAAATACTGACTTCTATCTGTGAAATTTTCTTGAAAATCTGTCGAACCATTTTTGAGATATTGGGTTTTGAAAAATTTTATTTAAGAAAAAAAAGAAGAAAAATAATAGGTCAAAAGAAACCTAACGAAAACAATAAGGTCTTCTGTTGGAAACGGAAGACCTTAATAAGAAAGTCGACAAAAACAATATGTCTCCCCTTTGAAAGGGGAGACATAATGATCATAAAGAAATATTGGACTCAAGTCAAGGCAATTTGTCATAGCAATTTTAAATGGGTTAAAAATATTTAATGACTTCAATACAAGTACATGTATAGAAATAAAAACTTAAGATGCTTGTAAGAATTATCGACAGATCGATGAATTAACAAAAATATATTGAACTAGACACGATCTCGTTGCGAGCAACGAGGAGGTCTTCCGTCCGATTCTCATCAGATGTGATAAGACCTTGACTTTTGCTATTCGACAACAAAACATGGAAATGTGAGTGGGGCTACATTTAAAGGATCTGAGACGTTTCTGTATGAAGTGTAAGAGCTTTTGATGAATAGCTTTAGATCCCTTTTGGCCCTTTAATTTAGGGGCTTGTCCATTTTTCTTGATATCAAATTAAAGGATTTTTTTTTTATTTTATGCAAATTTTATTCAACAAGCCTTGAGAAAGTGACCGTTTTTGAGATATCTGGGAAAGAACTTGTTTGGGACCGACTTTTTATCGGGGCCATCTAACAATTTTGATGACTGTACATTGTTAAATACATCATTCATGTTACAAAATATTCCGAAATTAAAAGCCATGACTGTCTTCAAATCAATTGGCTCATAATTTGAAGGACTAGACCTTGGTTATGTAAAAATAAATTTATTTTTGTTTTAAATGCATTTGGTTCAAAAAGTGTTTAGAAATCAGTTACCATTATTGAGATACATGTATCTGGGAAAGAACGTTGGGGTCGATTCTTTATCTCCTTTTAGCGAAATTTTGAGGGTTGTCTATTGTTATACACATAGAATATATAAATGTACATAGTTCTAAGCATCTTTTTTGTACAACAATTTCACAAATATTTCTCTTTTTTAAAAAAGAATGATCAAAATTCTGGACTTCTAGTCCTTTAAATCCTTAACAACATAGCATATTAAAATTATTACATGTATGTTGTATCGGTACGAAGTAAAGACTTTAGACCATTCTGGGCTCTTATTTTAAAAACAGTTCAATAAAAAATTGAACATGTGCATAAAAATTGAAAGTTTGAATCTTTTTATTACCAAAAAAATGAGCTCGCAAATTGCGTGTTAAAGATGATCCGCAATTCAAAATGTTTTATCATATCGACTCAAATTTAAAATTTGAAATTGTCTCTGTTTCAATGAAAAAATTATGTACATATTAAAACTTGTTGAATCCGGATGCTGTGCATTCAGGCATGTGGTCCAATCCGGCCACATTATTCAGTCCCTTTGCATTTTCCTAGCATTTTATGTTTAAAAAATGTTGTGCAATCCAGATCTTGTCTATTCTGTAAACCGGACGCGATGTAAAGAATTGACTGCTTATGATTAGTGAGAGTTATCACCCGTAATCCGGCCACTTATCGATCGATCGGCAATTTTCCTGTCGTTGCTATTGATTTAAACAACTGTGAATATACTATAGTAGATCCAAACTAGTAACTCATTTCAGTATATACCGTTAAGTCTTGTTATAAATAAATACGCATTATTTTTTTTGCCAAAATTAGATAATGAGATTGTAGTTCATCCCATTTTTTTTCAGGCCGTGATTTAGAATACCGCGGTAGTAAGACTGCCGATATCGTATGTTATCCCCGTTGTATGGCTACACTTACAGAGTTACATTCTGTAAAATCTGTGAAAATGTTCCATTCTTTATTAAATTTTCATCTATATAAAAATTCAACATCGCCATTACGTAATCAGCCACCTGTTGGCTGTTGGGTCTAATATATTTCAGAAGAATTGAAAATTTTGCAAGAATAGACGATCAAGACCTACTGCATTAAATACTGAAATTAATTTGCAACAATGTTCTCCAAACGGGATGTTGTCTAATCTACCCTAATTTTTCAGAACCAAACTCCGCCAGATAAGACAAGTTTTACAATGTACAAAATTTATTTACAAAATAAACGACATAAAAGGGTTTCGCGTTATTTCGCCTCGTGTTTATACTCGCCCCATACGTCGAAGCGAGTATGATTGTATTACGACTTTGATATCTGTCCTTTTTTATATGATCTATTTTTACAAATAAAATAAACAGCATGGCTTTTTGAAAAAATAAAGCAGTGTACATTTGTTTACTAATAATTCTGAAGTTTACGTTGTTTACAATCGATGCATAACATGCAGGTTGAATAAACCCTATCATTCGGGGGACGGAATCAAACGGTTACCTTTTTTAAACATTCCCATGATGTATTTTTGGGGTATTTTTGTATGCCCCCAAAAATTATTTTTATTTACTTTGAATATTTCTAACGTTAAAATAAAATCAATTCTGTGTAAATAGGCGAAAGTCTATAACTTTCTAAGATAATTCATTTGGTTTGCATGGTAACATTATTTGACACTGTAATGACCGAAAAATCGGAACATGCAGCTGTAAAAAATTTCTCCACTTGGTACGACATCGAAACGTTATTTCAAATCAGGCATCAAACAATGAAGGGAAATGGAAATTTTCGACGGATCTAAATGTTAAAATATTCTTATGATAAAATGATGTATTTATGACAAAGCTATATTAATCATTTTTATCTTTACTAGATATATTCGCACTTGTGTTTTGTATCCATCTGTTTTAAACCCTTTACAGCCAAATATGTCACAATTCGTGGTCTTTTCATCCTTTTGTTGTAAACAACGCTGGAATCTTCACAATCAATGTGCTGTTGAACGAAAGGCTCGGTTAGCAATACTTACTGCATGGGCCGTCTAAAATTATTAATTTTAGTGATAAATTAATAATTTTTTTAGATTTCACAAAGCGAAATCATTGAAAAAAAATTATACTGTTATTAATTTAAAAAAAAAATCATTTAAGTTACAAGAAAATTGCCATTTCATACATATAGAATTTGCACAAAATGAGTTGTATGTTATTCAACCAGTGTTTGAAATTTGAGACCGTTCTTGATATATTTGAGAAAGAAATTTCAGGGGCCATTCTTTCATCTTCTTATCAGGGCCGTTTAACAAAATTTGAGCCATTTCCGAGAAATCGCGTGCACAAAAATCGTTAATAAAAGAACAAAAAGAATACAGAACACGGAAGCTCTTAACAAGGGGGGGGGGGGGCTAGTAAATTCATATTTAATCAAGTTATTAATCTTAGGCATTGGGTAACTACTTTTGCCTAATTGGCAAATTAATTTGATTTGCTTTTTGACTCCATGACCTCTACAATTTTGCTGAGTTAAACGATAAAAAAGTTTTTAAAAGTATAAGCATGTATATACAGAACATTTATTACGCGATCGCCGTGCGTTTCTTTTTGGGAAGAACAGTCCTGATCGGACAGCAAATAATAATACAGCATACAGACGTTTTATTAAAATATATATGTATCAAGTATTCGAGTGTACTTGCAACGCACATGCAGAAGTCCGGTCGATTTGAAAATCTCCGTAATCTACTAAGTACAGTGAAGTATTTATAACCATGTGTCCTCTACTCGCTCTTCGACTGTCCGAATCTAAACAAAACTTTTACTTACCGAATGTTAATAAACTGTTTTTAAAACTCACATATTCTTTGATAATCAATAACAAAAAATGTAATTTAATTAAATGAAAGAATAAAATCAGCAATGCGTATGCTTTTTAATGATTCGGACTGCCATTCAGAAGAGGTTAAACCAATAGTGTTCGTGTGACCGTTATTCTTTTACGGCCTGAATGTAAATCAAACTTGTTAAAAAAATTCATTGGTATATTAAAGAAATAATCACTGATTCCTTCAATTCCTTCCGTATTAGCGGGCATCGGTAAGTTTTATCGTGCCTGCACCTACCGCAAGCATGTAACATTGTAACACTTAAACTGCCTTATCTCGAACGCGTTTTCAACTCACTTTACTTACTACACCCTGCTAAATTCATGCATACTCTCTCTCTGTGTCTCTCTCTGTCTCTCTCTCTCATAACTCATAAAAAGACTTCTAATATTTTGTTAGCCAAATGAATTATCACAGGTTACAGATACATAAGATGTTTGTGTTGGAATAATCATGTTGTGAATATCTCCTAGATGTGGGAAGTGTAATGCATTTAATTCTCAGCAGCAAAAATGTCAGAAGTAGACTAATTTATTTTTCAACTCGTACGACTGTAAAACGTTGTATTATATTCATTGATGGCAGTGTCTTTTAATTTTACGCACTGTGATTTAAATCAATGCTAAATCAAAAGTTTGATGCATCTTTAACCAATATAATTGAAAATAAAAACAATTCAATGAACTGTACGTGTGATAACGTAGAAACACGAGAAGCTTGTGTCTTAGACCACAGCGAATCGCTTGTCCACTAGCGCGGCATTTCTTCGGCCATGTGCGATTGATGTGTTACATAAATGTACACCCAACGTGGTGGGTTTTAAATGTTTGCAGTTTGATAACGGAATTTTTCCCAACAATAAAACTTATTTTATGACATACATCAAAGTACTGAAAGTACTGTTAGACGGTGGCGCCATTTGAAAGTGGCATATTATATGTATGTAAATTATTGTTGTCGAAAATCCACAGCCAGCGTCTCATACATGTACTAATACCTAACGCTTACTCGCACAACTGGTCGTGAGTTACTTACATGGATAATTCTGTGGAAATCGTAGTTGTGTTCACAATCCACACTTTACAAATGTTGTGTCTCTTTATCGTCATCTTTTTGGGAAAATCCATAGATTTATCACAGTTGCCTTTGTAGTATAGAAGTTTGTATCTATATGTTTTGTATCTATATCAGTTGATATTAAAACTCCGTTTTTGGTAATACATGTACTACACAAATGTATTTTGATTGCCCCAGAATGACTCATTAAATATGTAGGTTGTCACCACATATTGAATGAATAAATCAAATCCAAAGCGATTTCATCACAGTACGCCAAACTACATGTATTTGATTGTATAAAGAAGGGGAATTTTGGTTTTTTCCCTTTTGACCTTTGGGGTGACCCTGCAAATGGGGAACAACTTTTGAAAAGTGTGGATTGGACTTTTGTGCTTTAAAGATATTGTAGATTTCTCAAAGTAACAAGAACAAATAAAGCTTTAGTATGATAAAATACTTATCAGGTTTTTACTAACTATTTGGGCATACATGTAGTATGTTTATTGTCCCTCTCGACAGCATTTTCCCTCAATTTCTTTACGGGGAAAAAGTTGCATCATTTGGGAAAGTCACATGTATATTTTATCGCTTCTCAGTACACTTTAACACGCATAATTTACTTGCAACATTAAACTTTTCTAGTAAACTTACAAGAAATATAGATTAATTATTCAAAATTAGTTTTTAAAAACACCAAACAAAATCCAAGTTAAACGCATGTGTTTTTTGACCGTACAGCTGTGTATATAAATTTCATTTTATTCTTTGCATGTACTATAGTCTATACATTAGATCTACGGTCCGCAAATCCCGGCAATATTTCCGGAAAGCTAAAGTTCTGTAGCTCAGCAGAATACTAGTTATCTATGAAGCACATTTTTTACCTTCATGTTTCATTATTTATCGCAAATATAGCATGGATGTATACGCTACGGTCGATGTAGCATTTCGTTGAGTGATGACACTTATTTCAATTGCGAGTCGCAACAAACTGGCGCATTTATATAGGCCCGCCTATTTGTAAATGGAAACAAATGTCGGAGAAAGCTCATACTCGCGAGTTAAAAATTATTTGAGAACAAAAGGGGTGATATTTACGTACATGTGTAAATAATGTTATCTGTTTGCGAAAAAATCCCCCAAAACCAAAGAAAAGGTTCTCTAGTAGCAGAGACGGGTGCATATGGATTAAAGTCACAGATTGTACTTCGCTCATCAAATTGCGTTATTTCAGTTAAATGTGAAAAATTTGTCAGAAACTGTTAAGTGAACAAAATTATTATATCTTACATTACCGTTCAAAATGTACCATAAATGTATATGGACTATTGCATGAGTTGAACCATTGTTTTTTCTCAAAAAAAGCTAGCGTTTACTGCAAATTAGAGATACACGAGCTGATACGCCGTGCAATCCATAAGACGTTTTACAGCATGTCTTTAATCCCTTATTTGCTTACAAAAAATCTGAACTGAAAATCTTTAAAACATCGTAAAATGTTGTTTGTTCATACATGTACATGTAAAATGGCGACTTGATTTGCACGTGAATTTTACAATCCGAGGTCTATCGATTAGCGTGTTTGAGAGAAAGTCAGCAGCAAGTAAAGCGTCAACATCAGTAGTAAATATTGTCTGATGAATATTGAGGTGCCTGTAATAATATCAATGTTCCTACAGACTGAGTGGGTTACAAAATTAAGTAAATCACAGGATAGTCCAAAATTAAACACATTTGTATCGTAAATTTCAAGTTTTTTGTGTGTTAAAAGAACACATGAACACTTGTAGAAGAAAGTGTGCCATTGATCGGTTGAAGTTCAATAAAATGTAATTAATCTAATATTCATTATCAGTATCTGTTGTGAATTCTTTAGAATAAGTTACAAAAAAATAAATATTTTTCCTCAACTAAAATTAATGCGTTGAAAATGAATTAATTTATCGATGAAGCATACTTGCTGAAATATGAAATGGCAAACTTTTTTAAATTGTGTGTGTTTCTGACAATTGTTTACATCATAAAAAAAACAAGAAGCGATTATTGTGAGATGTCTTAGCCAATTATCGCAGTGATATAGTTTATGCAGTTCTGATACACAGTTTAACGTCACAACTGGCAGTTGGTGCATAAATTATCGATACCGCGTAAGCAGACATGGTAACGGCTCATTTAAAATAAAACACAATTTCATAAATTATTTAAATATATGTACAAAATGATTAGCAGCTATAATGCTTAAAATATCTGAAAAGATTAAAATTACTGAAATCGACACATAGATAAACATTGCGTGTAACACTGCATGCCTAACAGAGTTATCATTCGTTATCCGCTAGGGTCCCCGTGAGAAATACTCTTCCGGTCAGGACCGTAGCAATAGACCGTGGCTATTTATAGCCACCGTCTAACAAGATCACATAGAACACCTTTTTTTTCAATGACAGTCATACTATATATCGTTTTTAAAATACGAGACTAAAACATCATAACCTCGTAGGTTATTAAGGTATATTTTTTTATTTACTCTTTAATATCGTTAAAATCGGAATTCTTTGTGTTTGTAGCTAAATAAATAAACCCATGTGTGCATCACCTTGTGTATTGGATAACAGCAGACCGCTCGCTAGTCCAGCCGCGACCTATTTCTTTGGCCGCGGCCAACGGATCGGATACGTAATTGTTCACATACTCAGCTCGGAATCCAGCTAGATTTTAAATGCGACTCAAATGTATTGCATAGTATTAGTTCTTTTATCCATAATGTGTTTCACTAGAAGAGAAAGAGAATGTTTATACACTTTCCGTATGTAAACTGGTACACTGACACTTTCTACGGTACGGTAGCTTTATGTCAGTTATACGCATCAAGACCCCGTTTTTCAAATAACAGAGCTAACATTAAATTTATGGGTTAAGAGGTTGCTCTTTTCTCCTTAATTTACACTTAATATATCTTTATACCATAGTTCTATGTGTAAGCCGCAATATAGTTAAACTTATGTATGCAAGACACGAATGCTGTGTATTAGATAACCGGTAACTGCTAGCTAGCAGCCGATCAATAATCTCTTCGGTCGCGGGTGAGGAATTGGTACGTGATTTCACATACAACACAGTCTTCTAAAAATGATTTTAAAACAAATTTTAAACATTTTTTGTAGGAGTTGTTCCGTGTTTCACTTGAAAAGAATAAGAACGTATGTCCGCGACTATGTACTTTCTCTTTCCCGGTTTTGAATGATTGTCCATTACAAAAATTAAACAAAAGTGACTAATGATCCTCACGTATCACCTATAAGAAAAACATCGATACTCACTTGTTATAATTAATTAAAGCAACATATATGTAAGCTATTACACTTTGTTGTAACTTGTGTCGGTTATGCAGACAAAAACATGCACTTTTCACAAAACAGGTACGTGTAAACAATTAGGTCAAGCTTTTTACTCTCGTATTACGCAATACCCGAACAAAATTTTATTGTAACGACTTTGATAAGATCAAAATGAACAACTTTTTCAGCGACAGCCATATTAAAATCCCAACCGTTTTTTAGTTATCCTGCGAAGATTTTCAAGAAACTTAGGCCCCTAATTTGAGGGGCCAGCCCCTTTTTCTTGATGTCAAACGAAAGCTCTTGGAATTATAAACTTTATTTGCTCTACATGTTTTCACAAAATATTTCTGAGAAAAGAGATAAACAAAGAAAATCACGCAAAATAACGACGCTTTTTTAATCCCATTTTTCGAGCCCCACCGAGCTCCAGGATTTCTTGCGCTAGGCAAGTAAGAATGCTATTGTAATACAGAGGACCCCGCTTAATATAATACCCGTTTAATATTATAGTTCGGTTAATATAATAGTTTTTCAAAACACAAAACCATTTCTTAATAAATCATTGTATTTTACATCGGTTATTATAATAGCTTAAAATGTTCACCCCGCTTCATATAATAGAAAGATCACGCCTGTCAATTGAGTTTCACACCTTTTTTACGAGCTAGCCACTCATGAGTAGCTTGTATAAACACTCTGACTTCCAAATCACTTTGAAATTTACCGACAGTGCTGACCAGATCGGGATTAGTCACGCCTCACTGCACGTGGCTTGGGTACTTTACCTATGCACCTGTCAAGTGACATCGCTGTATATTGAAGTTCTTTACAGTTTGAATAAGCGAATGCCTCTTATTTTTGTAAAATAATTTATAACAAATGGGATATTTCACATGGCTTAGCATTGTACATGATGTTCCATTTGACGATTTGTACTGCAGTTAAGTGGTGACAAAATCTTTTTTATATATGCCTTTATTTTATAGGAAGAATGGGCTAAATAATTCAAAGAAAATAAGAAAATTCTGCATAGCTTTGTGGATTATTTGATTTTTAATGAAATTTAGTCAAAACCGAAGTACAGGCAGAAAACAAAATGAAAGCATGTCAACCCATCGGAAGCATATTGGTGGATCTTGCAATTTTCCCAGCTTGTAATAGTTAACTTTATCCATGAAATTAACTTTTTTGAAGCATTAAAGTAAAATTTTAGAAGAAATCATCAATTATTGTGGAAATTACATTGTCTAGAAATGGATAGTAATAAAACATGAGGTGAATAGGTACATATCATACTTGTACACATTGAATTAAGCTAGGTTCGGTTATTATTATAGTCCGGTTAATATAATAATTTTTCCTGACAAAATAACTATTATATTACACGGGGTCCACTGTAATTACATTTATCTAAAATTAAATATGAATAACAGACTAATCAAAATTAAACTACCCTCCACTTCCCAGTTTTCAATGGGTACACGTTTCACGCAACGTATCAAATACAGGGGACCGGATGGCAGTTCTGATTTTAATATTAGATTGAACTACATTTGTAATATATCATATAAATAAAGAAAAAATGCTTTTCATAATTACCACCTTGCTGAAGTCAATAGGGCAAAAACTCAACAAAATTATATCGAGAAAAATCAAAGCGTTCAGGCCAAGCCTACCTCATTAATAAAGCGCGCAATCCGTTCACAAAGCATGCAGCTATTTTTAGCAAAGCGTACCGTGCAAGAAGCGAACCGTACCGTTCACAAAACGAACTGTACCATTCACAAAGCGAACGGTACCGTTCACAAAGCGAACCGTACTGTTCAAAAAGCGTACCGAACCGAACCGTGCAACTGGTGTAGTAGCACGTTTCAGGGTCTGTATATAGACAGCACTGGGGTTAATAAACCTTTTGCATTCATCTTACCCAGTGATTTTTTCTGTTTTTAACTTAACACTGTGAACTGTCCACAACCTCTCAAATGATTAACTCCCCACCCCACCCCCCCGGCTAAGAATTTATAATAACTCAAGTATTTCTCTATTGAAAAGTAATGGATGCACCATTTTTCTTATATGACCAAAGCTCATGGTCAGAACATATTTTCACAGGCAATCTTTGTGTCAAATTTAAGCTTCTAATCATTTGCCATTACAACATATGACCTTGAACTTGGCCAAATGACCTTGGGTCAAAATCATGATATATCCTCAGGTCATAAACAATCTTTGTGTGAAGTAGAAACTTCCAAAGTTTCTCCATAAGAAAGATAAAGATCGGACACGATTGCACATTCAGACGGACAGACAGACAAGATGATGCCTATATACCCCCCAAATTTTGTTTGCAGGGGGTATTAAAAGGGTCATGTGGCTTTTGAAAAATCACTGATTACCTGATTGCATATCTGGAACTCATGGCTGACATATAATATTCCTGATGTTGTCATAGATTCTGTGCTTTTATGTCTTTGTTTTATATACATTTTGTATTTGTTTGTAAAGCACTATACATTTGATTTTACTTTTCTCCTGGCTTGGAATAAGTGCATTCATTTGATAAAATTGAACACAACCTAGGAACAGTGATGATATAAGATGTATGTCCACACATGTGTTGCATATACAATGAAATAGTTCAAAATGTTAAAAAGTCAAAAGCTAAAATAGGGGTTGTAGAAATAGAGGCAAGGAAAGAGAATCATGGTGAACAATGCCTTTTACGAGTCATGTTCAGCTTTTAAGGTTGATGGAAAAAACAATAACCTTTACCTGAACATGCTACAAAATTCAGAAGGTTAGATAAAAATCATTGTTTTTCCATTGACTATATAAGCATCATTGGATAAAAAGTGTTACATGATTGACAACTAGATTTCTTTGTTTTCCCTTGGACTGAAATGTCACACGTTCATTGATTTGAACATGGTATGTGACTGCCGGATGTATCTCCATGTCCATCTGGTGAGAATTAATATTCAGCAATATGGCTGATGCTTCACCTATTCACTCAACATTCACAAAGATGTTTGTGAAACACCTATGCCCCCCTCCCTTGAAGACCTCTGTGAAGAAAATGAATGAAAACTGCAAATAATTGGAATGATTCAAAGTCCAAGGGGCATAACTCTGTCAAAAATTGTTCGATCGTACCCAAAATCGAACTTGACCTAGATATTCCTATGATAAATCTGTATACCAAATTTCAAACAATTGGTATTGGTATCAAAAATCAAAATCCAAGTAATATGCACATCTCTGATATATGCACAAATGATCTGCAAAACAACTTCCTATCTTGAAAACTGTAGCAGGAGTTACCCGTACAATAGGGGTACCACTTTGGCAGCCACCCACACCCCATCCGCTCGCCATTTTCACCATTTCAATACGCAGATTTTTCCTTCGGAAAACCTGGTTAAAAACCCTACATATTTTTGTAGAAAGTCAATAACAAACCTATTACTATTGATGCCATCACTTAACCAACAGTAATATTGTACATCCATTGTGTGAAAAAATTATGAATTTTATAATACAACAAAGAGTAGAAGCCTCCTTCCTTAAAATGGAACTAAGTATAAAACAATAAGATCAAGAATATTTCATCTTTCTTCTATCAGCAAATCAAGTTGTATAATTTTGGTTTTTGGTGTTTATTAAAATAAATTTAATTATTCTCTGGTGTGTATCAATCGGCATAACCATGCTGAGTACCAGCAAAACACACACACAGTACTGATACAATCAAACCAACATTTCTATTTACCTTGCCCTCATTTGGCTGCAGGTAAAAATGTACAGAATTCTATATTAGTCAGGACCAAAGCCAGACATAGAATAGTGACTTCAGTCTTGCAATGACTTCTCAGAAAATGTAAAACTCATCAGTCATCAATGTTATTATTTAAAAATTACAAAATATTTCTCTGCCTTGTAGGTATTGGATGTTTACCAATGGATCTTGACCGACTACAAACAAGAGCCTACCTTAAATATTTCAAATCCAGCTATGTCCAAGATTCCAATAAATGATGCACCTTGTCTTTTGGTTCTGTCAAGTGATCGGTTGATTCTGGTTACCAGCCATCTAAACATTCTTTCATACAAAGCTTTTGATATGGCTTCCACAGCAAATTCAACCTAGTCCAAACCAAATGCACATTCTTTCATAAAGATAAATTTTCTTTGTGGGTGATACATAGTAAAACTTCTCTTAACTGACAAGCTGCCACAGACTGAAATAAAAGGACATGGTCATAATTTTGGTCACAATTTGTTATCTTTTTATAATTTACAATGCATTTCTAATGATCAACCAAAACTTGAGTGTCATTTGTAGAAATATACAGTACCGTCATACAGTACATGTATTTTCCAAATTGCAACACAGTTTAAAACAGGTGTCTAAGGTAAAACCGCATACCCCTGCAGTAGAGTCGTCCAGCAAGTTAACACCGCTGCGGTCTTGACGATCAATTACATGTGAACAAAATTATCGGACTGAAATGCGAGTTATCTCCCTCGACAAAAAAATAATTGACAGCAACACGTAACTATATTATATCATTTTATTTAAAAACTATAAATGGAACTATCTAAAATAGCATGTGTTTAAAATCATTCATCAATGCTATTTCATTTAGTTACTTGATGATGTATTTCACACTGTCACGGTGTCATCACGGTCACTATCAATACCGCGATCAAAAACTGCGATGGTGTATCGCAGGAATGATAAAAATACCGTGGCAGTAACGCGGGCCAATACAGGATCCGCGTTGCCTGTACTGTATGCTTGGCAGTCGGATTATAATTTCTTTTTTTTTTATTCAGTCTTATTAGATTGTGAAGAAGTATTGAAACTTTTCTGTTTAATCTACATAAACTGCATGCAGTAGTATGCTGCATGAAATGCCTTTGCTGATGTACATGTATGTCTGTGCGACCGCGTATCAACAAACTTTCAGCCAATTTTCAATCGTATTATAGACAACAGAAATTACACATTTACATATATTGAATATTTTTGTATTTTTTAATGTATTTAAGTTCTTTAAATCTACTTGTTCATAGGCAAGGTTTTCTGTACACATGTACAGGTGATATAATATACACTGTCTGGAAAACAGAGTGCTAACCACGCATCATGTAAGAATATTCGTGAAACGGTTTATGGCAATTTAAGGTCTCAAGGATATTTTTCCTGTGTATGGCGATTAACTAACCCAGGGTAGAAAAAGACATGCCCTAGGGGTTTTCACACCTATTCAAGACAAAAGAAAAACTCTAAATTGCGTAAGGTTTCGTCTAACCGTAAAACACCACCCATTTCTATCTTACAGAAGAGGCTTCTTGATTATTATGAGTGTCGTTGATCCAGAAATTCTCCATGATATTTAAGAGAGAGAGAGAGAGAGAGAGAGAGAGAGAGAGAGAGAATTATATCATTTTAGGTGTAATTTTACATATATTCATTTGAAATATACTGATGTTAAAAATATTCATAAGATTAGTATTCATAAAAGAATATGGACAGGTACATTGTGATTGAATCCAACATGCAGTTTCAGTCTGCGTCCACATGCTACACCTGTCAATCAATTCAGCCCTCAAGCTGCACCACGTGCTCCTTCCATGATGAAGGGAAACAGTTTCGTTCTATTAGTTTTCATTTCAAGTAAAGAAAAAAAAGAAGTATGTCTAACAACAAAGTATTTTTAGCAGAAAACTCTCTCTCTCTCTCGTTTATATTGAAGGTTTTACATTTTTTTGCGGGGGGAGGAAACAATTATTTATTGTTACTGAAAGTTAAATTGTTTGATATACAGGTATAATTCCTGATGGTCAGTCGTTACATGGATTATCCACCTGCCTCATTCCTGTGTATTCTGTGCGTTCAAGCGATTTCCTGTCCATGCGATCGTTTCACACCTTTATGTAAAACAATTGGGACTAATAAACAGTCATAAAAAGTTGAAGGGGGGGTACGAAAAACTTTATTCACAGCTGATACTAGTCTACAAATGTTTAGGAGCTTCATATTCAACACAATACAATGATAATCATTTGAGATTTTAAGGATAAAGTAAAATTTTAATATTATGCTGTTGACCACAGGTAAATGTTCACCGTGTAGCATGTGCTTGTCACGGACTAGGTTAATTGTCGTGAGCATCAACAATCTCTCTCTCTCTCTCTCGTTTAGTTTTGAAGGTTTTATGGTTTTTTGCAAGGGGGGGGGGGGGGGGGGGGGGGGGAGGGGGGGGGGACATCTTTAACACGTTAAACAGTTTAAGAATGCAGTAAAATAAACAATTTTTTATTGTTACGGCTAGTAAAATTGTTTGAAAACGGGTAGAATTCCTGATGGTCATTTCTTACACGGATTATCCACCTGCCTCATTACATACCTGTGTATTCTGTTCGTTCAAGCATAGAGTAATTTCCTGTCAGTGCGATCGTTTAACACCTTTGTGTAAAACAATTGGGACTAAAGTCAAATACAATTTACTTTGACAGTCATAAAACGACGATGGGGGGGGGGGGGTTTTTTACAAAATATCAATATCATTTTAATTAGTATCTTAAGGGTGAAGTAAAATTTTCATATTATGCCGTTGACCGTAGGTAAACGTTCACCTCGAGCATGTGCTTGTCACAGACTAGCTTAACTGTCTTGAGCATCGAGACTGTGCCGTAAAAATGCTACAAATTAATATTTTTGTAGTGGGAAATGTTTAAAATCATTAAAAAATTGAAGAAAAAAAATATTTTATAGTTCTTACCCTCTCCTTCATGTAGATTATATTATGAAAATGATTAAATATTTTTGAAATAATAGCTATATCCACAGTTACATGAAAATTGTAACGGGTGCAAATGGTTCTTTAAATAGAAATTTTTCTAAAATAATTGATAAGGAGTTTTGAAAACGTGCATTAAAGGGGCATGGTCACGATTTTGGTCAAAATTTATTTTTCCGATTTTAATGTTTACAATGCTTCAGTAAGACATTTTTAATAGGCAACCAAAATTTGAGTATCATTTGTTGAGTTATAAGCGAGTTACAGAGCTTACAATTCTTTGCTGTGTAAACAAAGCTTTTGTTTACATTTTGAATGTTGAAGTGAAAATTCCAGTTTTAGACCTAAATTGAATGTGTTAAACATGAGGAACTGTCTATTTATGCTTAAAATGAATAAGAAGATAAACAAATCAGCTTGAAAAAGATTTTTACTGGTATATTGAACCTATGTAAACAAAAAACAGGGCACGAGTCTTGTTTATATGACAAAGAATTGTGAGCCATGTGTATTGCTTATAACTCTACTACTGACTCTCAAATTTCCTTTAATCACTAGAAATGCATTCCTAAAGCATTGTAAATAATAACAAGAGAAAAGCTGTCAATGTGACAGCAAACCGGGTTTTCTTTTGTGTGAACAGTACCCATAATCCATTTGCCAACCCTGAATTGATGAACACTACCTATCCAGAGAAATGGGGTACTCTATATGCAATATTTTGCCAAAAAATGACCAAGTTCAACAGCTGGTATTTTTTTTATAAATCTCCGATCACCTTATTTAACAGTAGGTCTCACTCCCGCAGTTTAAACATGGCTGCAGCGAGGACCGCGATGAATTAACCGTGGTTGTGCAACGCGGAAAGGATTAACTATCCGCGGGGGGAGTGCGGTCAAATACGGGATCCGCATTGACTGTAATGTAAGCAAGATACAGAGCTCACAATTCTTTGTTATGTAAACAAGGCTCGTGCCATGTTTTGATTACACTTGTTCAGTAAAAATTCTTTTTCAAGCTGTTAATTTGTTTTGAACATAAATAACCAGTTCCTAGGTTTTGTCACATTTATTTTTGGTCTAAGCCTTGAATTTTCTTTTCAACATAAAAAATGTAAACAAAAACATGACCTGAGCTTTGTTTACATAACAAAGAATTGTGAGCTCTGTCTCACTTATATCATGACGACCGACAATCAAATTTTGGTTGACTATTACAAATTCTTACTGAAGTATTGTAAACGTTAAAACCAGAAAATAAATTGACCAAAATTGTGACCACGCCCCTTTAAGTGGCCAGTTTTGTAGGTGTGGCTGTAACTTTATGCTTGAAATATAACCTGCTCTTTGGTCTGAGCTTTGGTGACGTAATCCCTTCCAACTTTGATCCTTGGTCTAAGGAAGGCTTGAACAATCCCAGTCACAGGAATGCCGAGCAGGTGACAGACTTTCTGGGCAACTGCAAATGTGGTGCAACAAAATATTTTAATAAAACTTTAAACTATTTGAATGAAATGGAACATCAATAAACAAATCTTCAAATTCTTATTGTACAAGACTAATACATCCAAATTACCATAAAGTCTTGTGTATAACACGCACTTTTTTTCAGCCAAAATTGGATCAAAAGTTGGTTGATGCGTATTATACATAGGAACAAAATGTTTCTCCATTTTTTCAGAGTGTGTTTCTGGATACTGCGGAAGTATGACTGCCAATATCGCGTGATACGCAAGTTGTATGAGTGTAGACTCTATTTATTTTGTCAGAAATACCTTATTCTTAATTTAATTTCCATGAATTAGAATATTTATCCAACCAGCCCACTGTTCCTTGCATCAAACAAGTTCTCGCCAGTGTATTCGCCATTACATAACCAGCCACCTGTTGACTGGTCGCGTGGTCAATGTTTGTTTAAGAATTTCCGGTGTCAGAAGCATGCACCTGTCTCATGTCAGACTTCAAAGGTTATTCAAGTGCAGGAAGATTAGCAATGATTATGATTTAATTTAACTTATTTACATTGCGTCTCGTTATGCAGTAAAATGTTATGGCTTTGCATAGACACTGTTAAAAATACATTGATCATTTGTACGACTTAATAATGATGATATACGACATACAAACATTTCTTCACAATGTTTATTTAACAATTATCCAGTTGGACTAATCATCAATTAAGCAATGAGTTTTGTGTTTGTTTTGGGTTTGATCTGCAGAAGCAATCATTTTTAAGCACTTGGAAAACATTATCAATGCATACACATTTGATTTTTAAAAAATCTTGATCGAAAATTTCCTTTTTGGGTGCGTATTTATACATAGGAAAAGCGATTTTTTCAGCATTCAACACTTAACTTTAATGGTGTGTGTTATACACGGTTGTGTGCTATACATGAGACCTTACGGTAGGCCTTAAAAATATCGAGTTTTCAGGCCTGCTTTACTGGCAATCTTATTTGATCGCAAATCTAGCATGAAAGTACACACTTCGGCCGATACAGTGATGCGTTGAGTGATGACACTTCCTAATCGATGTATATTTCAATTGCATTTGCAACAAAGATTCTGATTGGCGCATTTTTATATACCCGCCTTTTAATTATCAAATGCATGTTCAGAACATGCTAACATGTGGAAACAAATGTCGGAGAAAGAAAACTTATAATAAAGTTGTACTCAAGTTCAAAATTACAGAGTTATTTGAGAACAAATGGGGCGATGTTTGCGTACATGTGTAAAAAATGTTAGTCACAAAAAAAAACAAAGAAAAAGTTCTCTAAAAGCAGGGACGAGCGTATACATAAAGTCACAGATTATACTTGGCTCATCGAATAGCGTTATTCAGTTTATTGTGAAGATATTTGTCAGAAACTGTTTAGTTACATTACCGTTGATAATGTTCCATGTGGAAAATCGCATGAGTTGAACAGACTGTTTTTCCTCACAAAAAGCTTGCTGCAAAATGTAGATACGCGGGAAAATTCAGGTAGACACGCCGTGAAATCCATTAGACGCTCTACAGCATGGTCTTCACTTATTTGCTTACAATAAATCTGTACTGAAAATCTTTGAAACATCTTCACCAGGTCCGTAAAATGAAGAAGTGTGGTTTGTTAATATACATGTAAAATTGTAAAATGGCAACTCATATGTATAACAGTAATACATTTACAAATGTATGTATCTGATGATATTTTTTTTATTAAATTGTTTTAAAGACAAATAACCCCTCCCTTAAATTGCAGTAAAGGAAAATAGTCAAGCAATGCTCTTCTGTCGATAAAACTTTGAATATCTTTCTAATCAGAGTCAGGACAGATGCAATTAGTTGTTTCAAATTTTCCTCACTTTCTCCTATGGTACATGCAACTCCATATCAGAAAATTGATCCTATAGGACTATGATTTTCTTTGATGAGCTTGTTAAATTGGATAAACTCCCAAACATTATCATAATTAGCATACTATGTAAAAATATGTAAAAAAAAAAAATTTAATATTACAAACAATTTTTAAAATTGCCAAAAACTACGATCATATCAATAATTTTTAATTTCATTTACATTAATGCCCTATAGGGTCACTTCATCAATTTACTTGACTGATAAATTTAAACAGCTTCTAAAAATAGTTAACTTCTTTATTAATAATGATATTATTTATTTCCTTATAATGATAGAAACTTTTGGTTTACATGAAACAGTATTAAATTAACCCAAAAACCACTGCCCATTTTACAGATTATCAATTTTCCCTAGACACATGCTACATCTAAACCATGGCTCAGATAACGACCCCCTTGGGACAAATGAATTCAGCCACACTTGTCCTTTATGTTCTTATTATCTCCTAAGAGTTTATCATTGACAACCAAAAAGTTTGCATTGTCAGTTGATAGATTACTTATAAAAAATAAATTTAGTTAAGAAATAAAGACAAAAAACCTCCATCTGGATGTATTTATATAAATATAATTAATCAATAAAATCTGTAAGGATTACCTCCCTTACTTTTCAACATCAGTGTACAATATATAGAATAAGGAAAATGAAAACTGTCATAAAATCATTAAATCTTGTCTGATCTTAATAAAAATTGCAGGTGCACATCTCCAGATGGTGTTCAACATATGTACAAATTTTCAGACTGTTCCATGCAGTGGTAAAAAATTTTATAGGGGGGGACAAAATTACGTCTATAGACAGACGGACAGATGGACAGACAGACGGACAGGGTGAAACCAATATACCCCCCCCTAAACTTTGTTTGCGGGGGTATAAATATTGTCTGATGAATATTGAGTAACCTGTTTTGTGTATGTTTGAAAACACATGGGTGCACACTTGTAGAAGTAAGTGTGCAATTGATCGATTAAAGTTCAATAAATGCAATTTATGTAATATTTATTGTCAGTTTCTGTTGTGAATTCTTTGGAATAAGCTACAACAAAATAAATACTGCCTCAACTTAAATTGATGCGTTAAAAATTATTGAATTTATCGATGAAGCATGCTGAAAAATGAAATAGGGAAACTGTTTATACAGTGTGTTTTTGACAATTGTTTGCACTATACAAAACAAGAAGTGATTATTGTGAGAACTCTTGGTCAACTATTGCAGTGATTTAGTTTTTGCAGTCCTGATACAGAGTTAAATGTCACAGCTGGCCGTTGGTGCATGAATTATCAATACCACGTTAAAGCAGGTAAGAATGGGCGGGTACTATAAAACAGCCAATGAAAATTCTTGTTTCATAAACTGCAACTCGCAATTCAAATTGTTAACCTATTACACCTAACAGTGTCGTCACTCAACGCATTAGTCCATCAGTCGCAGCGTCTAGCCCATGCTAGATTTGTGATAACAATACACATTCCCTATATTTATCCTAATGATCCTCAGTCTAATCTCCCATATCTATATTTGACATTGGTTTGTTAGCCTGAAAACTAAGAAATAAATTATGTTGCCTTACCGGTGTCGTCTGGCATTGATGCTTGGTCTGAATTTCTACTTTCCTGCTTGAATTGCATATTTCCAAATAAAAGTACTGAGGACACAACTCGTAAAATTGCTGAAAACAGGGATATACATTTAAGTTAAACAAGAACTCATAAACCATGGACATTACAGTCTGAATTTTGACAAAGGAACTCATATGCATACCAGATTGCTCCTCGGGACCAATGCCCATGATTCCCATGGCTTCAGATGTAGATCGGAATTCTGCACTGTCATCTACCCCAGTCAATGGAATTTTTCCTCCCGATAAAAATCGGTAATTTTTTATGTCATCCAACAGGAACTCCTCTGTAATTCATAAAGTATCAAACTCCTGAGAAAAAAAATCATTATTGTCTGTCGCTTCATTGGCTAAAAATCAGAAGTTTCAACTTACTCCTTTGCTCCGCTGTGGCACCCACAAGGAATTGGTAAAAAATATGGAAGCTTCTTTCCTGTTCTGCTTGTCTAACAGATCTAGACTTTTCTAAAAGATCTTATGGAAAGTTAAGGATAAAGAATATGATCCTATCCAAGTATACCACATTATCTAACACATACTTTTATTTGAGCCATTTTAACATGAGCTTGGACTTTCGGTGGGATGTAATCAATCTGATTAAAATCAGATCCTCGATGCTCCCATTCATATGATATGTCGCTACGAGGATCCTCTGATTTTAATTAGATTGGGATGTAAGAATCTAGTTATCTATCAAAACAAGCTGTCAAATATTGACCTTCTTTCTTCTAATTCACTAACAGAAGCTCACTAATATTCATAGACTGTCAAAATTAAAGATTTTTTTTTCAAGATCTACTCTGTTGTGTGAAAATGATGCTTTTCAACTGAGATATACAGCCCTGGATGAAGTCGGACAAGTGTCACTGGGTTCAATGTATCCATATATATTATATGACTGGACAGTTAACCATGAGAAGACCCCGCCTTCATCAAGTTGGAGTTTGACATGTACTACCCAAAGTCCAAGCTCTTGTTAAAACGCCTCTATTCATATATATAACTACAGTCAAAACTGCCAAAGTGGTCACCCCTATTAAGCAGTCACCTTTCGTATGCGGTCATTTTATTTCCTCCAGATTGAAAATCCTATATGATTGCCCTCTAAAGAGCGGTCACCTCTCTAACGCGGTCAGCGTATTTTGATCCGAAACTGTACTTTCGACACGCATTAGGCGGCCATTTTGGTCGGTCACATGATTTACACCCGGGAATTTTAAACATGGCTTCTGAAAGTCAGGTAACTAATGTACACAATAATTATACACCTGAGGCAAAAGAAGACAAATCAATCGATGTAATTATATAATTGGCAGTTCAGATACGGATGGCGAAAAAGTAAATTGTTTAAACATGTATTTACAGTGTTTGTTTAATATATAACCTCATGAAATAGGTGTCAAAAATGACCGCGACGAGGCTAAAGAAAATCGATCGATTTAATAGCATGATTTTGAGTTCAGATATGGTCCGTTAAGAAATAATCATGTTGAAAAGTTTATGCAAGAGTTCATGGCCATGCCCAAATTTTGGATAAAATTACAGATATTGATGATATGTTAACAGAAGACAATATTAAGTGCAAATCTGGAATGCAGACGAAATGAGTGACTTTTTCAAAAATTAAAAAGAAATTAACAATTGCATGCAAAACTCTTTGTTATGTAATTGCACTTATTTTTAAATACAGGTGACACTCGATGGCTCGAACTTCGATCTCTCGAAGTTCTTGATCTCTCGAAGTGAAATCATGGTCCCGATTTTTTTCTCTATATAACCAAGCAAATTTACTCTTGATCTCTCGAACTCCGATCTCTCGAAGTTCTTGATCTCTCGAAGTGAAACCTGGGTCCCGTTATACATATTTCATTGGTTTTCACTCTTGATAACTCGAAGTGGTGGCTGTGTACACATGCGATCAATCAAGCGTATAATTAGTTCCACGCGGACCTTACCTGGGCAGCAGCAGTGAATGCCTGGGGCTAGCGTGGTGGTGTTAATTGTTTGATTACATAAGTGACACTTACCCCTTTGCTTCTTTCAAATGGTTGATAGTTCTTTTCAACAACTTGTGAAATTACCGGTAAACTAAACCGTTCTTTAATTGAATTATTTGATGTGATCAAATAAACGTGAACTACTTAAAACATTGTTAACAATAAAACACACATTAATCTACCCAAATCTAAGTTCTGTATTGTTGAAATGTAGGAAAGTAGCTGAAAATACGAATAAAATCATGTTAGACAATTCTACCATGTTGTGAATGTAAACTTCCGGCTACTATAATTATTGAACCAAAATGATCGGAACAAAATTTTCCGGAATTTTTTAAACTTTCGATCTCTCGAACTCTTGATCTCTCGAAGTTTACACCAGGTCCCCTGAAGTTCGAGTTATCGAGATTCACCTGTATAATAAATGCTATCAAATTCCAAATCAATAACTTTATTAATTATTTTGTCATTTTGATCAGTATGCTAAATTGCAAGTATATAAAAACTTCCAATAATTGTTTTAATACGGTAATTGATTATGGTAAATTCCTAAGTCTCTATTCAAAAGTCACCTCTGTTAAGAGGTCACTTTGGGTGCCTCCCAAAGGTGACTGCTTAATACAAGTTTGACTGTACATCTTAGGCATTTTAGGATTTTTTTTTTCTCAAAGCTCCTTTCTCTTGTCATCTATAATAGTCTTAATAGATGAATGTAAAAGATACAAGTCTCTATGTTGGCTCCTGATATGTATCCAGATGAATCAAAGTTTATTCTGATGAACTTCCCCTGAAAAATAATTTTAGAATGTTTTTTATGTAATAATTATAAACTTTTTCCTCAGTATTTTAAGGTATTCCAATGTATAACAACCACATTTTGTATCGAAAAAATGAATGGTACAATATTCTTAACCTGATATCATTTTGAAGTTTTTATCAAATAAAAATACTCCACAAGGAATTTTCAAAATTTTGATTATTGTCTAATTAATCGCACCTTGAATTTTATATTGAAGTCTATGGGCAATGCATGTTTTATCAAGATTGATTAACCTCCCACTCCTTAAACTCCCAAATTACTTGACAATGCAACACATTATGAATGGTAGGGTATGCATTAAATACATTAAATGATAAATAGAGGGGCATACAGATTCCCAGAAAATTCAACACAACTTCCTGAAAATATGCACATCTACACCTTTATCTTTATCAACTTATGAAATTCTATATTCAGTAGTTTTAGAGGAATTCCTCTGACAAACTATTTCATTAGTATATATTCAATACTGGTCAGACTTTTTAAGTTTAAATAGGAAAAATTCCCAAAATTAGGATTCAAAATTTCATGTAGATATGCACATCTTAACATTATTCATGTTTTATAAAGCATAAAATTTCTTAAAGCTGACATGAATTCATAAAAGCATTTGGACGCCATATTGGTTTCAATTCCTCCTCAACTGCCACTGAGTTATATATAACGGTCGAGAAAGTTACGGTCAGTTGCTTCCCAATCAAGGCATTCAGGCTGCACAGACTTCTAAATGCATGAACTACACATTGTAGTAAATGTTTGTAAAAAAGAAATAAAGAAAATTACGATCAATAAGAAATAGAAGATGGTATATTATTTAAAAAAATTTCCGTATTTTCTTGCACGGATACATGTTGTGCTGGGAAACTTAGCGTGCACATCGAACACGTGTATAGTTCATACAGAGTGCATAATGTCAACATCATATTGAAGACGAAGTCCCATTACATTCAACACAGTAGATAAGTTACAACATAACATTTTTAATCAGTTGCTACAAAAACGTTTTTTTAATTCCATGCTGTCACTGCACAATCTGCTATGTAGTGTGTGGTTTACGCACGTGCGATGATGTAACAATGCGACACAGGAAAACATTCTACAAAGATCGAGGATTTTTGAATATATGTGTGCCTGGATTTCAGTCTGTTTTGTCTTTCATTGGATATTCCTTAATATTTACATTTTCAGTGTTATTGCCTGTGATAACACTACGTATCGATTTTGTACTATACGGTCCAATAACTTCAAATGACGTATAATTGGGGCGCCAGCGGGGTTTGCTTATTTATATTTAAATAATTATTCGTACAATGACTGAAAATTAATATATAAATATAAGTAATGAGGAATATTCTTCGAAAAGAGGCCCATGGGGCCACATCGCTCACCTGAACAACAATGGCTTTATACATGTATGGGCGTTCAAAGGATATTGTGCCATATGGCCCTCGGTAGAATAACAAAAAATAAATACCGTAAAGTATCCAAATTTTACACTTACTTTTGCATACACTTAATCTTTGACATTGTACCTTTATGAAATACCATTTTTACCGCAAGAAGATCCTATGCAAGATATTAAACTAAATTTTTGGTAGGGGTACACAATTTCCAATTCCCTTCATTTTAGTTCTGTCCCCCCCCCCCCCCCCCCCCCCAACCCACACTTTATAAAGTGATCACAATATATGAGCATATAGGTACATTTTCTTCTTCAACTACTACTTACTAGTTATTGTATTTTATTTTAAAAATTCCTATATGTGAACGAAGAAAATTGTACCTCAATGCACTCAAATCAAAAAATTAAAAAATTTAGTCTTCCCCATTAATAAACGATTTTTGCTTACCTGGCGTGAACTCGTGTGACGTTTTATAATCTTACTCACTTGATCGATGAATACACTCGAATGAAAAGTGTTGTCACGTGATATATTAAAGAGCTATTATAATCAATGTATTGACAGGCATATCACTCAGTCCATTTTACTAAGGCCCACCCATTATTTTCATCTTTATTCATAAACAACAAATGGCTACAAACCAAGATGATTTTCCGCTGTAATATTTTCTTAAGAATAGCGATAATGCATTTATCCCCATAACAAAAATGGAAACTGTTTTAAAGACGTCAGTTTTATTTACTTGTGTCTGAAAAACTATCAAAATTGGTGTAGATTCCATATAATTAATCGAATAAGGAGGGGGCCCCAAAAAGTAGTTACAGCATATCATCCTTTTAGCAAGACATTTCTAATGATCAACCAAAATTTCAGCGTCAATCGTAGAATTATAAACAAGATACATAGCTTGGTTTGAGTCATGTTTTTGTTCACACAAGTTTATTACATTCAACTTAAGATTTTCAAACTTGATATTTCCTATTCAGCATAGCTGCATTTAAAATATATAAAATATAAACAAACTAAAGCATGACCTCAGCTCTGTGTACAAACATAGCATTGTGCACAAAGCTCTGTATTTTGTTTATAACTCGAAGCTTGACTCTCAGATACAGTTAGTAAATATAAAATTGAAACAAAACAAAAGAAAAATGCACTAAAATAAAGAACGAACACAATTTATTTTTCATCATATATATACCTATATATTTCTAACAGCGAAAATAATCTCCGTTTAGACTGAAAATGATGAGCATTTTAACAAAACATGTTGCATTAATCAACCATTACGTAGAGATCATACCAAATTAAATGTACCAATAGCAGTGCATCAGATTTTGCGCAGATACATGTAAACAATTAGCTGTCTGATTTACCAAAGTCTATATTTGATTCGATACGTAAAAATTCCAAAATACAGGCGATAGTTCCCCTCAAGTTAAAAAGAAACAAAACGAAAATTAAAAAAAGCTAAAACCACCGTCAGAAGTGAAAATGTCTACGCATTGAAATATTTAACCTCAATTTACTTCACAAAAACAGCACAAATATATTTTGGATGTCTCAAATATTCCCTTCGCACGTAAAATGTTGCACAACAAGCAAATTCATCTTTGTCAGTCTGACCCGTTTATCAGGCGTCCAACATGGCTGCTTCATACAAACTAGACTGGTCCTCTGTCTCTAACCTGGTTTTCGATATATGAAATATCAAGCCCAAAGTTAAACTGATTGACCCCCATTCTCTCTGTCTTATTATTATTTTCGTAAATTACTCAAATTTGAAACAGAATTAATCCATAATTTTTGCAATTTATATTTTCCTTTCCATAAGGATTATTTATGCTAAATTACGTTGAATTTGACTCAGTAGTTCTTGAGAAGAAGATATTTAAAAGTGCACCCCCATTTTTCTACAGTTTTGAGGCTTTCTCCGCTTTGAATAAAGATCGGTCTTTCATTTCTGCAATTTATATTCATCTTACCATAAAGAAGCTTTGTGCCAAATTTGGTTGAAATTGGCCTGGTGGTTTTAGAGAAGAAGTTCAAAATGTGAAAGTTTACAGACGGACGGACGGACAAAATGTGATCAGAAAAACTCACTCACTTGAGCTTTAAGCTCAGGTGAGCTAATAATATGAGGTGATAATTTCGGTTGGGCATGATCAAATCTATCATAAAGCCCTTTGGGCTTTCTTGGATTTGATCATGCCCGACCGAAATTATCACCTCAAAATACTTGAAGAATGATTCCTTATTCCTTAAATAGTGCAGTGGTTGTCATATTTTCTTCAAAACATATTTTACAAATCTATTTGTCCAATGCGATGTATTTGGGTAAATGAAATACCTGAATGCGCTGAAGCATGAAAAGTGCTATCGGAATTATACAGGGGGTGTGTAGCAATGAGCCTAACAATAGAAATCTTAAACACATCTGGCTGTAGTCGGAGATAAAAAGGAAAATAATGCGAATTTATGAATTCATATCAGCTTTAACTTATTCTGTGGGATATATTATCATTATGATAACAATGCAATTACAAACTCATTTTAAAAATATTCATCAATTTTTACTTTGTTAAAATCACTTATTAAAACGTGCACTTTTTATTGCTTCCAGTTACTTACAAATCTTGAGGAGTTATCATTCTTGATGGTTTTGGCATTTCCGAAGGCCTCCAAAATAGGATTAGCCTGCAGCAATTGATTCTCCAATTCTCCCTGTTAATGATCAATTTTTTTAGGTGATAAAAAGCTTGGGTTTGTTAAATACACGAAAACATAATTTGGAACTTGAATTAAAGTAATACATGTATATATTACCACATCATCTGTGTCAAAATTAAATGCTTGTTATACAAAGTAATTAATCTACTGTAAATGTATTTATTTAAAGCTTGATAACACGCATACAAAAAAGCACCAATATTACTTCAGACAAGCACTACATGATGTGATCAAGTTCTATTGTCCTCAACTAATCCACTACACGCAGCAGTGAGACAAAGTGACTGACAAGGTGTCACCTTCCCACCTCTGAATGACAAGTAAGGCATATTTGTTCCTTCTTCCTTTGTCTCCTCTAACTAACCATGCAGTTGGACATACACAAACCAGAACCATCATCACTGACCAGTGTCCCAGAATGAGCTGTCTTTGCTTACTAAGATGCATGCATGATTGTAATGCTGTGCATAATAAAGACAAAACTGCTTTTTTTTATGTCTGTGCACATACAGCTCTAACATTGACAATTCTAAAGCAAGTAGGATGAAATAGGCAACATAAAATGTTTTGTGCCTATATCAAAAATTATGATGAAACTTATGTTTGAAAATAATTTTAATAAAAAAAAAATTTTCATCACTTTTTATACTTGATTTACCTGAAACAAACCAAACTGAATGCAATGACATGTACCGTAAAGTCTCATGTATAACACACATTTTTTTTTCAAAAAAATTTAATCAAAAGTGGGGGGTGCATGTTATACATAGGAACAAAATTTTACCTCATTTTTTCAGGCCGTGATTCTGGATACCACGGGAATATGACTGCAGATATCGCGTGTTAGGCAAGTTGTATGAGTGTAAACTAAACTTACTTTGTTTGTCAGAAATACCTTATCATTAATTTTATTTTCATGTATTAAAATATTTATCCTCTCTGACCACTATTCCTTGCATCAAAAAAGTTATTGCCTGTTGTATTCCCCATTACGTAAGCAGTCACCTGTTGATTCGGTGCGTGGTCAATGTTTGTTTAACAATTTCCGGTGTCAGAAGCATGCACTTGTCTTGTGTCGGACTTCACAGGGTGTTCTCAAGTGCAGGAAGATTAGCAATAATTATGATTTGATTTAACTTATTTACTTTGTGTCCAGCTATGCAGTTAAAGGTTATTGCTTTACACAGACACTGTTAAAAATACATCTATCATTTGTACGACTCAATAATGACAATATACACATACATACGTTTCTTCACAATGTTTATTTAACAACAATCAAAGATTTTGACCATAATTAATCAATTAAATCATTTCTCTTGATGTTGTTTTGGTTAAGATCTGCAAACGTTATTGCTTTTAAGCACTAAGCTCAGTTGGCATTCGTCTCTGCATACTTGATGACCTTCAACTTCAACAACGATATTGTATAAGAAACTCTTTCTTTACCAATCATTGAAGTGTCAGATAATACATGTATTTGATACCGATGTAAATCATACCATCCTTTTTATGCAAAATCGTAAGTACAAAAAACAATAGATATTTTCTTAACTCCGCCCATTTAATTTTCATTTTCACATTGTACTCTTCTAAACATAACGATTATAAAATAATTATTGCGCTTGGATTTAATTAGGATAAAAATGGCTTGTGTTTTTTTTTCGGTTAGACTTTGACACTATAATATCGCTTGGGCTAAGATCCAATCATGAAAGCACGGTAATTGCGCTTGGGTTATAAAATTATCATTAAACATCAATAGTTTTTTGGGAAAATGGCAGTCACGATTTTGATCACTTGAGCTATGTTCCAATCCCAAAATTACAGAAATTGCACTTGGATTATAAAATAATCATTAAACATTGATAGTTTTGGGGAAAATGGCGGCCGTCGATTTCAACATTTTTTGGGTGAATGTTATACAGAGGACCTGCGATTTTTTCGCCATTTTTTTGGTCAACTTATACAGAGTGCATATTATACACGAAACTTTACGGTAGGTGAAATTAGATACAGCCATGCTAAATGTACAAACAACCCAGCACTGAGGAGGCACCGACATATAAGTTTACAGCACACACACACACACACACACACACACACACACACACACAAAATGCATACACACACAGCAAAATATGAGGGATTAGACATGATCACTTCTTTCATTAAGTGTCATGTAACCACCATAAACATCCACATTGCATTTCTACAGACTACACTGAGCAAAATGTATCAGTGAAATTGGTGGTTGCTTGACAGCCTCCAGAGCACAAGATTGAGTGAGCTCTTAGTACTTACAAGGTTGATGTCTTTGCTCTATGAATTCCACAGAGAAAAGAGATATTAATTAGTTAAGAAACAACAATTATATATCATAGAAAGTGTACATGCTGGAAAAGTATAGTATAGGATATCATGCATGGCAAAAGGTTTGTATTTGTTCAGAAATTTCAACAGTGTGTATTTTGTACCATGATACATCAGGAGGGGAATGTAGGAAATGGATTATAAAGAAATACACCATTATAGAGATAATAGAAATAAGATATAGTCTCTTTTGATAAAAAAAAATGTTTTACCTGCTGAACTACATGTTGCTGTAAATTTAAGGAGTGAACAAAATTTCAAATAAAAACATCAAGTAAAAACCTTTTCCTTTATCACTCAGAATTAATTTTTTGACATTATAATGCAAACAGACTTCCCTTCAAAACTTGTTTTCATTTCAATTTAAATTAATAACCCACTGCTAAGGGAACACTGCTGAACAAACTACATTCTAAATAACAGATAATGCCCAGTTCTAACATCAAACACAAATGTCATCTGAAGCTCTGAGAAAACTGTGACACAAGAGAGAGAACAAATGGAAAGATGTTCTGAACTATTTCATTCAAATCCCTCACTAAGTGACTCATTAACCTCTAATCAATGATAAATACAAAAAAAGCATTGTTCATGGTCACAACCAGGGTGACTGTTGGGATCAATATTTAAGCTTAACATATAATCCCTTGCCTCTCATGATAAAGGCTGGTATTTCTTTCTGTTCTACAGACTATTGCAGCCACTGGTTGTCAAGTTGCTAAGATAACAGCAAAACTACACTAAATTGCTGAGTGCTGATGAAAAACTTTCACCTGCTTAATGCTTATCAACAAGGCAGCTCTCCTATTTTCAAGCATCAGCTATTTTTAACAACTTTAAAACATAGGTAATCACAGATTACAAAGCTCACTGAGACGAAGCATCACCTATATGAGATCACCTTGATCATTTTATATGAAAATCATGGTTAATGATCTTGGATATTCATGGATACTGTAGTGTGGTTTGACACAATATCGTATATCGTATGTTAAAAAATTGTTTAATAATCATATGTTAATTTCATACAGTGTTGTAACATACAATGTTAATCAATACACTACTATAAAATATTATATTGTATACCCTATGATACTATTACTTATTAGGTTTGTTACTGACTGACTACAGAAATATACGGGGTTGATCAATCTCATAGATGGCGAGGCGAACCCAAGCCATTCATGAGATTGATCAACCCCATATATTTCTGTAGTCAGTCAGTAACAAACCTAATAAGTGTTTTGTTTTCCCCGAGGACTATCAAGTGACATATTTATTCACAAAAAGGGATGATCTACGCAAACCCATGTACAAGTTGCCCAACATCTCGTCCAATTTAACTCATTTAAACTTTTCAAAATGATCAATCTCACCTTTCAAATACTCTTTGAAATTCTTTGCTTCACCCATGTTTACTAACAACATTTTGTTGCTATTCAATTTTAAACGTTTTCCCCCTTCGTTTTGCAGAGATTTGAGCCATTTTGTTCTGCTCTAGACAAAATAATGTGACGTCAATTCAAAGGGCAACTACTCTAATTTTAAAATAATTACAAAGGGCAATTACTCTAAATATTTTAAGAACTTACGGAACACAGTTTCTGTGAAATAATATGAAATATCGAGATGAGTAGGTGAAGCAGTGGCCAATGACAGCCATATTGCCAAATATGAATTCTCAACGAACCTACATAGAGATATATGAGGCTGTCACCTGCCATAATTTATACCAATGAAAGTGTGACATTTCAGTCCGAGGGAAAACAATATACAATATTGTGTCATATGATAAAATATAATACTGTAATATATAATATTACAATATGATATTGTAACATATGATATGACATTGTATTAAGATATGATATTGTATCATATAATATGATACAGTATTGTATTGTGTTAAACATTATTGTATTTCATCAAATAATACAATATCATAACATAATAAAAGATACAATATAGTATCGTATGATACAACATCATGTCACATGATATTAAGTCACAATATTGTAAGTAAACATATGATATTATATTGTATGATATTGTGTTTTAAAAATTATGATATTGTATCATGATATTTTATTGTATGATATATGATACATAATATTGTATCATATGATGCAATATAATTTGATACGACATTGTATCATAACACATGATACAATATCATGTCATACAATAAAATATATAATATAATACAATATCATATTAACAATATTTATATATATTGTATTATATGATATAATATAAAATATAACAATATTATATGAAACAACATCATGTGATACAATAATATATTATATAATACAATATTATATTATACAATACTGTATCATAATATACAATATTATATAACACACAAGATCATATGATACAATATCATATCATAATATTTAAAAAAAAATTATACAATATCATATAGTATCATATAAATTTTTTCCAATATAATATTATACGATATAAAATTGTATCATATAATACAATAGTGTATCATATCATACAATACAAAATCATAGGAAACATGTTATATCAACAACAAAGACATTTATCAAGCAAGTTTGAGTGAGGTAGGTTTATTTAGCACCCTTGATAATGTAGATTAGGCTCTGTATCTAAAGCTACCTCTGCAAATCATTTATATATTCAAATCAACCATGCAAGTTTGAAATAATACAATTATCTATTAAACATGTGACCTCTTCCAAAACACAACACCTTCTCCAGCATCTGAAACCTATAGCTCTGATTCAGCATTCTTGCCATTGGAGTGCATCAGAATCACAAGATGCATCATCTATTCAAATTTGATAAAGATTGAACCAATAATAACGAAGATTTGTCTACCAAAGAGCACCTGCTCTAAAAACTTTAACCAGCTCAAAAATCTTAACCTCATCCAGCATCTGTAACTATGGCTCAGATTCAGCATTTAAGGCTGTCAAGTACATAAGTATCACAAGATGTTCATCAATTCAAATTTGATAAAGATTGAAACAAAAATAACTAAGATTTGTCTATCAAAGGGCACCTGTTCTAAAATTTTAACCAACTCAAAAATCATAACCTCATCCAGTATCCAAAACATATGGCTCAGATTAAGCATTCAAGCCTGCCAAGTGCATAAGTATCATAAGACGCACCATCCATGCAAGTTTGGTGAAGTTAAGAACAGTTATAACTAAGATATAATCATCACAGGGCACCTGCTCTAAAACTTTAACTAGCTCTAAAAACCTTAACCTCATCCAGTATCCGAAACCTATGGCTCAGATTCAGCATTCAAGCCTGTCAAGTGCATAAGTATCATAAGACGCACCATCCATGCAAGTTTGATGAAGTTAGGACCAGTAATAACTAACATATAATGGTCAGAGGGCACCTGCTCCAAAAACCTTAACCTCCTCCAGCATCTGAATTTCATGGCCCAGATTCAGCATCCAAGTCTTTCAAGTCCATAAGTAGGTCCATATGTATCATCCATGCAAGTTTGGTGAAGATAGGACAAGTCATAACTTAGATACAGGATCTGCAACAAAAACGTTAACCAGGTCCGGACGCCGAGGGTATAACATAAGCTACCCCCGACTTCGTCTCGGTGAGCTACAAAGCATACATCACTCAGTGTTACCTACTGGGTAGATGAAAGGACAGAATAGGACATGTCCCAGCATGTAATTTATGTGTAATGTTACATACCATGATATTTATGAAATTAAATATAGAAAACTACATAGAGATGTAAATGTACTGATATATCTACAATAGAACATTTCATGGATCAGAATTGCTGTTTAAATAATCTAAACACATTAGTGATATTCATAAAATCATAGGTCATAAAATTATTCTGTTTGAAAATACTGCCTATTCAAATACTTTCATTTTCATAATGACTTTCAATGTAGTGGTTAAACCCCATCTCATGTCTTGAGTTTAATTTCAAACAAATAAAAAAGAATAAAATAATGCATTCATCATTTCATTTTCTAGCTGACAACATTTAGAGCCACAACAGTCATACAATTGTTAGCAGCCATAACAAGCCAGACAAATTTCTTACCGTGACATGCAGATTGGATACAGATGACCGATTGGACCTGGACGATGCAGCTACATACGCCAAGTACTGGATGACTTTTTTTGTATTTTCTGTCTTTCCAGCTCCAGACTCTCCACTGAAAGTGTAATGATAATTTAAAATAATTAAACAGTTTTGCATTATCTGTACACATGGCAGAATCTTTTTCTATTGATATAAAAACAGTACTCTCTATCCTTTTTGTTTTAAATAAATCTTGTTAGAAATGCAGCAGGAACAAATTCCAACAGAACTAAGTTTCGATTATATGTTGAAAATTATCAAATGAATTTTATGTTATTTACTTTAATCACACTCTAAATTTTCTCCGGTTCCATATTTTAAATATGAATGAGATTTTGCTTGTTATATTATATCAGCCTTGGTGTACACAGATTTCATTTTTATTAATAGATGCAGTGGATATCACCCATGTAAAAAAAATTTGTTATTACACTGTAACTTTAAAGCCTTACGCATTACTATTGATATGAATTTAGGAGTTAAGATCTTTACATCAAAAAGGTTTGCGGAGAGAAAACTCAACTCACTGGATGAAAATCATGTACCACAACTAATCATGAGACTATATACAGTGGTATTAACATTACTGTAGACAAGACAATCTTGTTATGTCATCTCTAAATACTATACAATTATTGTTGTTTTTGAGGTCAATAAGACGATTTAGCTACCTGAGAAGAACAATATTCACTGTGCCTTCGGCTCGTTGAATATTGTACTTCTCAGGTAGCTAAATTATCGCATTGATAAAAAAAACACAGCAATAATTGTTTTATTATGTGATTCAGCGACAAATTGATACAGACATGTTATCAAGCACAAAAAACCTTTTAGTTTGAAGCCATAGCTGAACACATTGAGAAATGCTATATCATTAGACAACTGGAATAATGATAACCAATCATAGCATTTTGGAAATTTACGATTTATTTTCAATCCAACATAGAATAAATCAAGTGTTATATTCATCTCGTAGGTCACGTGCAGGTGAATGTAACTTTTTATTTTTTCTAGATTATTCGATAGCAGCCATTCAGATAGCTAGGAATTAATCAATCATATAATAATGTATTTTAGCTTTGCTAGTCACACATAAGTCTTCCTGTTTTCAGATTCAAGATTTTATCAAAAAAGTTCAAATATGGGCAGAAATTTTTCATCAGAGAAATTTAAAACCTGTTTCAGTGTTTGTACCTTTGTTCCCAACTGAAACAGGAAATAATTATTACATAAATGGCAAGTATCAAAAATGCAAACAAGTTTTCCTTTTCATAAGGCATTTATAAAAGTAAAATATAATGAAATTTTGAATTTGAGATAAAGGTCATATGAAACGATTTTTAACATTATGATTTTCTTTCATAAATATAAAGCTTGTTATAAATGAATGTTAAAATACGTGTAGTAAGGTTTTTTTGCCTTTGCATTACTGAGAAATAACCGTGAAAACTAAGCACCTGTAAAAAATTGTTCCCCGCTTATCTTTCTTGATTTTGTGCATTTATGACATCACACAGACCCACCAATGCATTAGAACTAGTGTAATTTTACAGTAGTTTATAAACTAAATTTTAGCTATTTTTGTATTTATGAACATGTATTCCTATCCAATTTCGTAGTACAGATAACTTAGTTTTAATTGGTCATTAATGAATAATCTATCAGCTTTTCACCAGAGTAATATTATCATGATGAATATCCCGTACTGCAGTGAAAATTTAACAAAAGAAAATGCTCCACCATTAATAAATTATCCTAAACCTTTTATAACAGAAACATTCTTTGCTTCTTCGATCGATACATATAATAATTGAGCTACATTTAAAGAGAATTTAAGCACATTTGTCACATGAAAAAGTACAAGGCAGGCCAATGAAAATGTTTGAGGCATGGTGTGGTTTTTATTAAAATGCGACTGTAAAATGCCGCAAAAACATTCTTAAATTCTAAATAATCAGGCCTATAAATTTCAAACTTATGAATATGAAGCAATATATTTAGATAATTTTTTGTGTACACATGTTTAAACGTTTTATGAAATTAGATCGTGGAAATATGGCAAAAGGATTTAGAAATGTACCGATAAAATAAATGTGAATGAATGTGTAGATAATCAACAGATTTCATTAAGAACAAACATTAATAATAATAGAGTAACAAAAGAAAAAATTTTGGAAGAAAGAGAGATAGAAGGGATCTGTGGGTAAACAACGCACATACACACTGTAAAATCAAAACACCGCACATACTATACTCTGTCCCGAGTTTTTGCTTCCACCACTTTTCGCTTGATATTTCGATAATCATAAATACCTTTGTGCTCAAAGTACGTTCATCCACTAACATGAAATATGTCCAGATTATCTGTTTTGAAATGCCCCCTCTACCGCTTTAGGTTTCAATACACAACCCAAAATAGAAAGTCTACAGGGATTTTGCATTGCATCTGCCACGAAATAGCCCAGATGATAACCTTTAAAAAAATTGTACGAGGTATTCCGAGTAATTCCGAATGGAGAAAAGATGTAAACATTTCCCATTATAAATCTCTGTAATAAATTTGTTTTCATTCCTGTGAATATTCATGAGTGAAAAATGAAAATGTGTCAATGACGATAACTTGGATATTTTCCCTTTTATCGATTTCAACTGTATTTCTTTCACAGGTATGTGTATTTTTATTAAAAATCTTCAAAAAGTGATGGAAACAATAAGATGGGACAGACTTTAACTATACTACACGTTGTAAAATCAACACATTTGAGGAAATTTCTCTTCAACTAAAAGTGAAATAGTAACATATTTGTCAATTTGAAAATGAAACGAAAAATTTAACCCTGAAGCAAATGAGACAGCATGTTGCCTAATAGGGCTGCGCAATAATACCAGTTTTCCGGTGTATTGCGGTACATGGACAAAATATATCGTATCGCGATACATTTTTTCAGTACCGGTATACCGGGTTAATTGATCGGGCTCGGGACTCCAAAATTCTGATTTTAATTAAAAATGGCTGATGCATTTGTAATCGTTCCAAACATGAAAGGAAAGCCGAAGGTTTTGATATTGTGACTTCTCAAAGAGCTTCCCTAAAATCAAAACATGTTGACATGCTGATATTCTTAATAAAGAATCTGAAGAAGGCCCTGTTGCAGTTGTGATAAATTCTCCCTGCAGGTTGACACAATGAATTACAGTCAACTCGTAACCAAACTGACTCGTACCTAAACAGACTAGTAATCAGAAAGTCCAAGTAAAAAATGACTTTAATCATATTATTATGCCTGCCTTCAAAGAATGAGAAGAATTTATAAATTTGTCAATATAATTAATCAGTTTTTTAAAGAAAAGATTGCATGTAAACAGAAATTGTCTATCAAATGTTGATATAGGGAACTCTTTGACAAACTTGTAGGAGAAGACATTAAAGTATTAAGAATTCTACATCCAATTATCTCATATTTTCTGAATTATTTGTAATCATATAAAAACCTAACCTTAACAGTTTATATTTTCTATTTACAATCCAAGTACCATTGTTTATAACTGGACCAATAGATTATAAGTCTGTTTGGGTACGAGTCAGATTTGGTACGACTTCACTTGATTCCGACACGATCAGTCAAAACATTCATTTCTTATAGTAATATTACTGCACGTTTTATTTTTTTCTTCCACTAGGTCAGTGGACTGCCTTAAATGCATTATATCAAATCTATCTAATTAACTGACTACTTGGTTCTAGTTTTGCTAGATGATAAATCATCTAAAGTTTCAAGGTTTTTTTTTTAATTTAAGCAGATTATAAATTAATTCCAACAATGTTTTATTCTTTTATACAGAATTATAGTGCAAATGAATTATGTATATAAATTTATCAATTAAAGTCTATTAACATTAAAAAATACAAATTTTTATTAAAAAAAAATATTGCAATACATATCGCTATACATTTTAAAATATCGCAATATATCGCAATACAAAATCTCCCCGCAATACCCAGCCCTATTGCCTAAGCTGTTTAGAAAAAAACATTATGAATTGCATGAATGTGCAAATGGGAAAAAACGATCAGTTATCTTTGAATTTGACAATTTCATTATAACTTATTGAAACGAAGCATACATAACGCACGTATTTGCATATAGATCTATCATGAAAATTACTCATTCTCGAGTCTCTAAACTGAATACGTACACAGAATCAAATGAAAACAAGAGGCCCATGGGCCACATTGCTCACCTGAGGAACAATAGGCATGATAAAATTGGCTTAATGGAGTCATAATACAAAATATCTGATCAATGTGGTATAATACATGTCGATCCTGTCTAAATAAAAAGCCATTTTCCCCTTGGATATTCTTATGTTTATAATCAAGTCCCTTTTCTAACAGGATGAATTTATAGTCATATCACATGTTGAGCATTGCATTTCTAAAAAAGATCCTAAACAATTGTTTATATATGGGATATATACCTACATCAAACTCTGAACCCCTTGTGAGGCCCAAGAATCATCCAGGGGCCAGAGTCTAAACAATTTTAAAGAATCATCAATATGTCAAAATGCTTGCATATAAGTAAAACCATATATCATAACATTTCAGTTTTTGTGAATAATTAAAATGTTTTCCTGTACAATGTACAATTGGATCCCCAACGTGGCCCCACACTACTCCTCCAGATTTTGATTTTAACGAATTTCAATCTATATTATCTGAAGTTGCTTCCTCTAAAGTCACAGCTTTTCTAAGTAAATGGTTTTTTAGAAGAAGATTTAAAAAAAAAAATTTCTCTATATATTCCTATGTAAAAAAAACTCGACCCCCCATTGTGGCCCCACCCTACCCCCGGGATCATGATTTTCACAACTTTGAATCTACACTACCTAAGGATGCTTCCACACAAGTTTCAGCTTTCCTGGCTGATTGGTTTCTGAGAAGAAGATTTTTAAAGATTTACTTTATATATTCCTATGTAAAAATTTGACCCCCCATTGTGGCCCCACCCTACCCATGGGGGTCTAGCTGCAATAATGTAGCCCTCTCTGATTTTTTATAACTGATGTTTACTGGAGAGGGCTACAATTCCATAGGATCTCTGTAATGGTGCAACATTATTTTTTTAATGCGGCTGACTTCTGTCTGAAAAGATCGTTTTTATGTTTGACTTCCTTTAGATAAAATGATTTTTTAATTCAGGTTGAAAAAACTAACCGCATATAAATCAAAACCGGATAAAACACATCAGCATGTTTACCAGTCGTCCTTTTCAGCAGCCATGACAGTTCTCACGTGATTTTATGGTATTTACGCTTGGAGATTTGATGGACTTGATAACGTGAATGTCAGTGTAAATAAGTGATCTTACCTCACTCTATCACTAATACATCATTTAAGGAAATGGTATATAATGGAAAATTCATATTTATCACCTTAATTATGTTTAAAATAGGGAAATTCCTATATTCAGTTCAAGATCTGAAAATTCAACTTGCGATGTTGACATACACGAAAAAATAACCGATATATGGACTATACTTGATATTTTTGGATTAATTTATGCCATACACAACTACAATGTTTGAGTTCAGGTAAGAAATGCAAATGTTATTGTCAAGTATTTACGATTTGAGCCAAAATCTTTGCGGGAGTGAATCTCTCCCGCACTTGCAACATTACAGAGATCCTATGGAGTTGTAGCCCTCTCCCAAAAAAAAAAAAAAAAAATAAGGAGAGGGCTACATTATTGCAGCTAATGGGGGTCATGATTTTCACAACTTTGAATCTACACTAACTGAGGATGCTTCCACATAGGTTTCAGCTTTTCTGGCTGATTGGTTTCTGAGAAGAAGATTTTTAAAGATTTACACTATATATTCCTATGTAAAAATTTGACCTCCCATTGTGGCCCAACCCTACCCCTGGAGGTCATGATTTTCACATCCTTAAATCTACACTACCTGAGGATGCTTCCACATAAGTTTCAGCTTTTCTTGCTGATTGGTTTCTGAGAAGAAGATTTTTAAAGATTTACTCTATATATTCCTATGTAAAAATTTGACCCCCCATTGTGGCCGCACCCTACCCCCGGGGGTCATGATTTTCACAACTTTGAGTCTACACTACCTGAGAATGCTTCCACATAAGTTTCAGTTTTTCTGGCCAAATGGTTCCTGAGAAGAAGATTTTTGAAGATTTCACAAAAATTTTTAATAATTCCTAATTATTTCCCCTTGAAAATAAGGGTGGTCCTTAATTTTCACAACTTTATATCCCATTTGCCTAATAGTGCTTTGTGCCAAGTTTGATTGAAAATGGCCCAGTGGTTCTGAAGAAGATGTTGAAAATGTGAAAAGTTTAGAGACAGACAGAGAGACAGATGGACAGACGGATGACAGACAAAATGTGATCAGAAAAGCTCACTTGAGCTTTCAGCTGAGGTGAGCTAAAAATAAACGCATACGATTTAATTTCTTGAAAGTAAATATACTGCGGTGGTTGATTATTGTATAATTATATGTTTTTATATAAAATACTGTAAATTCCTATTTAAACGCGAGGAATTAATATCTGCGTAAAATCACGAGAAGCACATCTTGCGGATTTTACAAACACGCTTTTATTTTTCGGACATATGTAAACTAAATGAAACTATGCTAACAATTCGGCATTCACTATTTTATATTCTCGCGATTTGATGCTAACCGGTTGAATCGCGGAATTAAGTACTCACGTAAAATAAGGAATCTACAGTAGTATTTTTTTCTTTTGATCTACTGCAAAATGACATGGATATTTGTATTGACAACAGAGCTTTATAATGCGATTGGGTATTACTGACGTCGTCAGCAAGGGAAGTAAGCAGCGCAAGTCGATATTCCTTTTCCCGATTGATTGATTTTGATCGACTATGGCGCTGATATTTTGTATAAAATATCCTTAAAACAATACCAGTGTTATTAAATAGGCACTCATAAATAACTCAATATGCTCAGGATATTGTTTCATATCACCTTTAAATTACCTTGAGTAATAATAGGGGACATAGCGTTCAGTTAACATTCTAAAACCGAACATATATCCCCTACTACAACAAGGTGAACAAGATGTGTAAATAAATGATAAGAATTTCTCTTACACAACCTATCTCATCTAACTTTCATGAACCCTGTGTCACCAGATCAGGATAATAAACAACAGCAAATCATAAAGCCCTCACTACAAGATGACAACCCAATCTGATATAGGTCACATGGTTATTGGCAGTTTATAGCCATGCCTTCAGAGCCCACAATTTGGTGTGTGTGTGTGTGTGTGTGTGTGTGTGTGTGTGTGTGTGTGTGTGTGTAAATTCAACCCAATGAAACTACCAGTACTTGACAATATCTTGTAAATACCCTTAAAATATTAAAATATATAAATTATCCACATCCTCTTTCAATAACTATCACAGAGACTACTTCAACAGCAGAGGAAACAACGACTTGCATTTTTTAGGGACCTACACTAAATACAATTCCAAAAATGTGTAGCACATACTTAATTATCAGGGATTGGTAAACATAATAGTTACAAAGTATATGGATTTTAACACTTAAACATCTCATTTTGCTTAAATTGAGCTTAAAAGATTGTAAATGAAAACTTGCTCTTCATCTTAACAGTAAATACACAAGCAACATTTCAATAGGTTTGTTCTAACATGACTCATTTGATATATATAATTTAAATCAGTTTTATCGATTAATTAAAAAAAAATCATAACTGACAAGAAAAGGCTAAAACGCAATTTTTCCTCCGACATGAGAGAGAACATCCAGTTATTTTACAGAGTGTCGCTCCCTAGCCATGCTCCATCCTCAGACACTTACACTGGCTTTACACCATGTAAATAGGTACTTACGTGCAAAGAATAGACTGGTCTTCCCTATCTGTAAAATACAACAAAGTCATATTTAAAACAAGAAAATACAAGTACAATCATTCTATAAACTTCAACTCTCAACTTTGAAAAGTTTGCACGCATGCCTTAGCATGGCATTAAAATGGAAGATCAACAAACAAAATTCAATTCATTTGAAGCTCAAGTTTTGTTGCAAAATAAATTTTCATGAATTTTACATGTATCTAACAAATAAACAACCTTAAACTCTACACAAGATAGGGTATATCAGTAGTACCAAATATAGCTATATATCAATACTTGAGTTCCTATGCTAATGAAACATTACATTTGTAATGATTATTTTATATCAATTTAAGGATTTTGATGTTCTGATATCCTCAACTTGATACTATTATCATACTAAAAATGTTATCTGTTTTACATACTAGTATATGTAGAAGAAACCAAAATACAATTCAAGTGTTTAACAAAGTTCGTGTTAAAAGCATGTTTCTTCATCAGAGTTGTAATGAAAACTACATGAAAAGTGTACATTAGTATTATAAAACTTTTGTCAGGCATATAAGAGGTCTTCACACAACAAGTGTTCTTCTTCTTTGTGCTTTATAAGCTAGAGCAAAAAACATGTAGTAATGACTTTTGATACAAACTCTCTAAATATGTGATGTTTAATTAATCATACATTGTCTAAGATTAGGTAAGAACTGGGTACGGTAAACAGCAAAATCGGCCCTGTTTTCAAAGTTAATGAAATTTTAAGTGAAATATTTGGAAAATTAACCGGTTTCAAAACAGTTTGATTTTTGAAAATATCTTTTACGGTTTCCATATAATAGTTATCTAAACATAGCATTGTTTATAGCTATTCAGTTAACCAATAACGTCATGACGTCATGAAATGTATTGACAACGTTCTTCAAATAATAATTAAAGAAAGGATGTGCTGGTATATAATGTAAATAAGACATATGTTATTCATTATTTCTTTGCCTTTTGCAGTAAGATTTTAATTATGTTTCATGTTTTATAAAGAACAGGGGCGTACAAGGCGTTGTATATCCCCCATTCGGAGCAATGAAGACGATAGAATTTCAATTTAAGTCAGAATATTAATTTTTGGCTTGTATGCATTGTTTTTAGTGTAAATTTCACGATGGAAGTCAATATTGTGCCTTCATTCTATAAACACGACAGGTATAGGTTTCCAAATTAAGCTGCACAGCGTTTTATGCCAAATTCTTGGATCATTCACTGTCCTAAATTGCAAAATTTAGGTATGAATAGGTCTTGACTCCATCCTAAAAGTACTTTCATTTAAAGAATAAGTTTTTATTTATTTTTATTGATTTATGATTATTTATTGTCAAACAGTAAGATTTATTCTCCTGTAGTCTTAACGGGTCAACTTAGCTTACTGTGATAGGCGGAGGCTCGTAGTCCATCATTCTCGAGTGAGAGGGTGTTCGAATCGTATAGATGGCTTTAATTTTTAATTCATTTGCTTTTAAGTAAAACATATTTTGATTTTTATTGGATCATTATGAAAAAAATATGTATACAATTTATATAATGAAAACCATTAAGTAATGTTCATGTTCTGTACATGCGATGTCGGATAAAAATAGCGCTAGCACAGATATGAGATCATGCTGTAATGTTTAGAAAGTAAACAAATAAAACAAAGGAGATAAGTGCCAAGAACATGTTTTAATGTATATTATTTATTTGTCAGAGAATGCAGTTCTGTATTACACATGTACATGTACTGATGCACACTTTAAAATGTAAAGATTTTTTATATGTTCATATGCCATTTCAAAATCCTGGGTACGGGGGGATTTGTCAGGCCTTGTACGCTCTTGTCCTTTATACATCATCATCATAATAGTTTGCATTCTCTCAAGAGAGGTCGTGTTACGCAAGTTTCGTTTGCACATCTGTCAACGCCCAATGTGCAAGATTAATGTACAAACTGAGACGATGGGCAAAATGTATTTAAAATCAATGTAGTTTATTATTTTTTTTATCTAAAAGCATGATAATAAACAATTCCATTTAAATGTTTAATGCATGTGAACATCATGCTTTCAAAGTGACTGTAAGAGCTTTTTAGCCGAGGTAAAAATTAAAAACTGCATGATAACATTATCTAGTTTGACGGATTTTTGAAAAATTGAAAGGGCAGTTTTTGCCCGCTCCCGATTCATCGCTGGTTTAATAGAAATCAGCAGCAGTGTCAATTCCTATAATCTTATGAACTTGACCACAATGTATTTGCCGTTTCTTGTAATCTCTTTAAGATGCCTCCAGCAATACCACGTGCTTACCATCCTTGTTTTGAGCACGTGACATACTATTTCTCCAGTGTTGACAGTGTAAGCTATACAAGTAATAGCTTTCCAAAAAGGTTGCTCGACTAAACAAAATAATTCAAGGGCTACCGTATCTTATAAGACATGAAAATTACTTGTATTAAAACGATATATTTACAAATGCATTTTTTCCATTTTATCTTATAAGACATGAATTTTAATGTTCGCTGTTGTTCATAGATTCATAAACGGACCTTGCAGATTTAAGTAGAAAATTCAGTCTTTTTCTTCGATCTTCGCTCAAGCATGTACATGTATATCATTTGAAATTAAATTATTTCATTATTTCAAATTATTTTGAAGTGTACATGTATCAAATAATTGCATGTAAGCTTGAAAGATAAAGCAGTTAAATTGTATTTGTTATATTAAGGTAGTCCATCCATAACTGATGTGAATTTAACAATTTTGATTGATCTAAACTATATTAAATACATTTTTTAAAATTATTATGATGCTGACATAAACCAAACTCAGAAGTATGTATGTAGTCAACTAAGTGAACTTTTTGCACGTAAAACTTTTTCAAAAATTTTTACAAAAATTAGGAAAAAATCATTTTCTCTAAATATGTATGGTAAATTATGAATTTTTTTGGCATTTTCAAAGAAAGGGAAAGCTTTTGCAACTTTTTACCAAGAGATTTGTGAGAAAATTACTTGTATTAAAACGATATATTTAAAATTGCATTTTTTCCATAGACTGCAATGTTAACTTCAAGATATGATAAAGAACTCTATGCGATAAGGTCTAATTTCTGCCCCCGTGTTTTATAAATTTCAGAAAACAACATATCATAAAGATATTTTGATAAAACATAAAACTGAATATGCTGATTTCAGAAATCTAAAAGTTTTGCAACATCGATCACTCCTCGTGCTTCTATGACGTCACGTAAATGGGCCATTTTCCGCATTTTCTCAAAACATGAAAATTTCTGTCAGTTTATCTTCATATTCAAGAGTAGGAGTTATAGAGCGCAATGTTTCCCCAAAACCATTTTTACATATATTATTGTTCATATTATTTTGCATATCATATTAAAAAATGGTGTTGGAGCAAGCATGCCCTCGATGTTTTCTTTTCAAAAAACTGATAGGAAATCCCCCCATTTTTGTCTAAAATACGTATTTTTAATGAAATAAGCTCATTATTAACATATCATATTTCTATTATGACTTCTATTAGACAATTTATCTTTATAGACCTGAACTAGATATATATTAACCTATCTTTTAGCAAATTTCTAAAGCTTTACCCATAACTTTGAATTTTGGGGCATAAAAACACTTTATCCCGCACATAGTTCTTTGTTAATATTGGAAAGTATTTCAAATTTCAAAGGCGAATATTTATTATTTGATAAAGTCCTTAAAATCACACTAAGATTTTAGTGATCAAACTTGTAATCTAATAGATATGAAATATGGTAGTTATGGATGGACTACCTTAAGATGGAAAATCAAAGGCCTTTTTGTCATTTCCAACAATAGGAAAGTAATAGGAATGGTTTTTGTTTTCAAATATTTATAAAGCTGCATGCAGGTGTACACACGGTATGCTCTGGGGTATTCTCCTGATCCCGTCAACTAATCGGCACGCAACAATTATGAATGCACGTGAAGTTATCACACGAAGACTTGTTTTAAATTACCTAACACTCAAAGGATGAGATCTCCGATGCTTTGAATGAATCCATTGGGAGGGGGTGAAATGATTAGGGTCTTCCGTTTCAACGGAAGACCCTGTTGTTTTCATTACGTTTCTTTTTCTCTATTTTTCACTATTATTAAGGTCTTCCGTTTCCAACGGAAGACCTTATTGTTTTCGTTCGGTTTCTTTTTCCCTATTATTATTAAGGTCTTCCGTTTCCAACGGAAGACCTTATTGTTTTCGTTCGGTTTCTTTTTCCCTATTATTATTATTATTATTTTTCTTTTTTTTTCTTACAAATTTTGTGTACGCGATTTCTCAGAAACTACTCGACCGATTTACACGAAACTTTCAGATATGATAGATAATGATCTGAACCTTATTGGAAAATTTTTTTAACGATGACGTCACTTCCGGTTTTGAGATTTTAACAATTTGGCGATTTTCAGAGGGTCAGCTTGTCCAGGGGTAAACTCCTAAACGATTTAAGATGCTGAGTTCAAAATTTCAGGGATTGTAGACGAAAGGTTGTAGATCTGACATGTTGTATATATATTGTTCTGTGACCAAAAGAGCCGAAGCTCGCCCGAGCTCGAAAATTACAGTTAAAAAAGCATCGTGAATTTTTAAGGTTTTCTCTCAACATCTCTTTTGTTGATAGTATTTTGTTAAAACATGTAGAACAAAAAAACTTTATAAAGTCAAGAGCTTTCATTTGACATGAAGAAAAAGGGACTGGCCCTTCAAATTAGGGGCCGGGATGGCTCTAAAGTCTTTTAATGATAACTTTTAACTTTGAAATATTTTGTAATACATTATAGAAGCAATTATGTTCATCATAACGTTATTGATCTATACAGGATAATTGTTTACTCGTTCGTTACGTAATTAGGGATTTTAAGGGGTCAGAAATCCGACATTTTGATCCTCAATATCTCAAAATGGAGGAAAATTCTGAAAAGCAATATTGAACAGAAGATGCTCAAAACAATGTGCTAAACAATATGCAACCATAATTTCTTCGTTATCCCGACCCTAAAAGGAGTTACAGGGTCGGCCCCTAAAACGATCTTTCTCATATATCTCGAAAACGGTACATAACTTCTAAACACCTGTAGAACAAAATGTGTTTGAATTGACAAGAGCTTTCTTTTGACATCAAGAAAAAGGGGCTGGCCCCTCAAATTAGGGGCCGAGAGGGCTCTAAAATCTTTTAATGATAACTTTTAACTTTGAAATATTTTGTAATACATTATGAAAGGAATTATGTTCATCATAATGTTATTGACATATACATGGCAACTGTTTACTCCTTTGTTACGTAATTAGGGATTTTAAGGGGCCAGAAATCCGACATTTTGATCCTCAATATCTCAAAATGGAGGAAAATTCTGAAAAGCAATATTGAACAGAAGATGCTCAAAACAATGTGCTAAACAATATGCAACCAAAATTTCTTCGTTATCCGGACCCTAAAAGGAGTTACAGGGTCGGCCCCTAAAACGATCTTTCTCATATATCTCGAAAACGGTACATAACTTCTAAACACTTGTAGAACAAAATGTGTTTGAATTGTCAAGAGCTTTCTTTTGACATAAACAAAAAGGGGCTGGCCCTTCAAATTAGGGGCCGAGAGGGCTCTAAAGTCATGATAACTTTTAACTATGAAATATTTTGTAATACGTTATAGAAGGAATTATGTTCATCATAATGATATTGACCTATACATGGCAACTGTTTACTCCTTTGTTACGTAATTAGGGATTTTAAGGGGCCAGAAGTCCGAAATTTTGATCTTCAATATCTCAAAATGGAGGAAAATTTTGTAAAGCAATATTGAACAAAAGATGCTCAAAATATTGAGCAAAACAAAATGCGACCATCATTTCTTTGCTATGCGGTCCCTAAAAGGAGTTACAGGGTCGGCCCCCCAAATTACCTGTTTGTAAATATCTCGAGAACAGTACGTAATTACTAAACACTTGTTGAACAAAATGTGTTTGTATTGACAGGAGCTTTCTTATAACATCAAGAAAAAGGGGCTGGCCCTTCAAACTAGGGGCTGAGAGGGCTCTAACATCTTTTAATGATAACTTTTAACTGTGAAATATTTTGTAATACGTTATAGGAGCAATTATGTTCGTCATAATGTTGTTGACCTATACATGACAATTATTTACTCCTTTGTTACGTAATTTGGGATTTTAAGGGGCCAAAGTCCAAAATTTTGATCTCCAATATCTCTATAAATAGAGTAAAATTCTTAGAAGCAATATTGAACTAAAGATATTTTTAAAAAATATGCTTAACAATCTACAACCATATATTGTTTTTTATCTGGAGCCTAAAGGGAGTTAAAGGATCGGTATTAAAAAAATCTTTCCCAGATATATCAAAAACGGTAACTAATTTCTAAACACTGATTACACAAAAATACTTTTTAATTGAAATGAAGAAATAGGAGCTGATCCCTCAAATAAGGGACCCAGAGGGGTATATAGTCTTTCAACCATAGCTCTTTAGATCCCGCCACCATTTTCAGGTATGTTCTGTCAAAGAAGATCAAGGGCAAGGTCATTCCATCTTCAAAAAATCGGACGGAAGACCTCCTCGTTGCTCGCAACGAGATCGTGTCTAGTTAAGGTCTTCCGTTTCCAACGGAAGACCTTATTGTTATTGCTTTGTTTCTTTTTCCCTATTATTTTTAAGGTCTTCCGTTTCCAACGGAAGACCTTATTGTTTTCGTACTGTTTCTTATTATTATTATTATTATTAAGGTCTTCCGTTTCCAACGGAAGACCTTATTGTTTTCGTACTGTTTCTTATTATTATTATTATTATTTTTCTTTTCCACAAATTTTGTGCACGCGATTTCTCGAAAACTATTCGACCGATTTCCACAATTTTTTCACAGATGATTGGACTTCATATGATCTTCATACATATTTGGTAATTTTCCTGTCGTCACTTCCGGTACCGATTTATCGGCCATTCTGTTCATTTTTACGACCTATTTTGTGCACACAAACACTCAAAAACTATCAGAGATATGAATATGAAATTTTCAGGATAGTTAGACCATAGTTTGAAGTTGTGCCCATTGGCTTTGTTTTACTCCTGTGGCGCCATTTCTTGGAGCTCGCTATAGCTCGAAAATTGGGTACGGATTTTTAATCAAAATTTTCACACGTTTTGATCTGTATCTTTTTATCAGTTGATATTTTGTTAAGACATATATAACAAAAGTGGTAGAGTATGAAAAGTTCTTTTCACCGATATCACGGAAAAGGGGCTAGCCCCTTTAATTAGGGGCCAAAAGACTCGTAAACTCTATTACAAATAACTTAAAAACGATCAAGATTTTGTTATGCATTATAGAAGCAAAGTTGTTGATCATAACAATATCTGTCAGAATAATTCATTGCCACGTCCATTCATTACGTAACTAGGGATTTTTAGGGGCCAAAAACCTTAAATTTTGACGCAATATATCTAGAGAAGGAGACATATTTTCTTAAGCATTGTAGAAGAGAAAATGTCTTCATTGATAATTTTAATCGATTGCACATATCAAAACATCAATATCTGTCCCCATTAAGGATTTTTAGGGCTGACCCCTAAAAGATTCAATCAATTATATCTCAAAAATGAACAACAATTTTAGATAGGTGTAAGAACAAAAATTGTTAGTATCCTTAAGACCTTTCCAACAAAATCAAGAAAAAGGGGCTGGCCCCTTTAATTAGGGGCTAATAAACTCGTAAACTCTATTACAAATAACTTTAAAACGATCAAGATTTTGTAATGCATTATCGAAGCAAAGATTTTGATCTTAGCAATGTCTATCAGAAAAATCATTGCCACGCCCATTTCTTACGTAATTAAGGATTATTAGGGGCCAAAATCCTTAAACTTTGACGAAATATATCTAGAGAAGGAGACATATTTTGTTAAGCATTGTAGAAGAGAAAATGTCTGCATTGATGATTTCAATCGATGCCACTAATCAAAACACCAATGTATGTTCCTGTAAAGGATTTACAGGGCTGACCCCTAAAAGATTCAATCATTTATATCTCAAAAATGAACAACAATTTAAGGTAGGTGTAAAAAAAAAAAATGTTACTATACTTAAGATCTTTCCAACAAAATCAAGAAAAAGGGACTGGCCCCTTTAATTAGGGGCCGACACACTCGTAAACTCTATTACAAATAACTTAAAAACGATCAAGATTTTGTTATGCATTATAGAAGCAAAGTTGTTGATCATAACAATATCTGTCAGAATAATTCATTGCCACGTCCATTCATTACGTAACTAGGGATTTTTAGGGGCCAAAAACCTTAAATTTTGACGCAATATATCTAGAGAAGGAGACATATTTTCTTAAGCATTGTAGAAGAGAAAATGTCTTCATTGATAATTTTAATCGATTGCACATATCAAAACATCAATATCTGTCCCCATTAAGGATTTTTAGGGCTGACCCCTAAAAGATTCAATCAATTATATCTCAAAAATGAACAACAATTTTAGATAGGTGTAAGAACAAAAATTGTTAGTATCCTTAAGACCTTTCCAACAAAATCAAGAAAAAGGGGCTGGCCCCTTTAATTAGGGGCTAATAAACTCGTAAACTCTATTACAAATATCTTTAAAACGATCAAGATTTTGTAATGCATTATAGAAGCAAAGATTTTGATCTTAGCAATGTCTATCAGAAAAATCATTGCCACGCCCATTTCTTACGTAATTAAGGATTATTAGGGGCCAAAATCCTTAAACTTTGACGAAATATATCTAGAGAAGGAGACATATTTTGTTAAGCATTGTAGAAGAGAAAATGTCTGCATTGATGATTTCAATCGATGCCACTAATCAAAACACCAATGTATGTTCCTGTAAAGGATTTACAGGGCTGACCCCTAAAAGATTCAATCATTTATATCTCAAAAATGAACAACAATTTAAGGTAGGTGTAAAAAAAAAAAATGTTACTATACTTAAGATCTTTCCAACAAAATCAAGAAAAAGGGACTGGCCCCTTTAATTAGGGGCCAACACACTCGTAAACTCTATTACAAATAACTTAAAAACGATAAACATTTTGTAATGCATTTTAGAAGCAAAGTTGTTGATCATAACAATATCTATCAGAAAAAATCATTGCCAGCCCATTTATTACGTAACTAGGGATTTTTAGGGGCCAAAGTCCTTAAACTTTGACGCAATATATCTAGAGAAGGAGACATATTTTGCTAAGTATTATAGAAAAGAAAATCTGCATGGAAGGTTTTAATTGATTCCACTTATCAAAACACCAATGTCTGTCCCCATTAAGGATCTATAGGACTGGCCCCTAAAATATTCAATCGTTTATATCTCAAAAATTAACAACAATTTTTGATAGGTATACGAACAAAAAATGATAGTATTCTTAAGACCTTTCCAATGAACTCAGGAAAAAGGGGCTGGCCCTTAAAATTAGGGGCCAAGATACTAGTAAACATTATTACAAATAACTTAAAAACGATCAAGATTGTGCAATGCATTATAGAAGACAAGTTGTTGATCGTAACAAAGTCTGTTTGAAAAACTCTTTGCCACAACCATTCATTACTTAATTAGGGATTTATAGGAGCCAAAGTCCTTAAACCTTTTAAAAAATTGAACGGAAGACCTACTCGTTACTCGTAACGAGATCGTATCTAGTTCTTGTTTTTTTTTCTTACGCATTTTTGTGCAGGTGTTTTCTCAGAGATGGCTGAATCAATTTTCACGAAACTTTCAGATCTGATAGGTGGTCATTTAAACTTAATACATATTTTTTTATTTTGATGACGTCACTTCCGTTTTAAAGTTTTTGACGTTTAAGCGATTTTTAAAGGGTCAGCTTGTCCTGGAAACTCCTCCTAAACCATAAAAGATAGCAAGTTCAAACTTTCAGGGATTATAGACAAGGGATTGTAGATGTGTCATTAGGCATTCATATTTGCCTGGCTTAAAAGGCGTTAAAGCTCGCCTGGACCTGAAAATTGAGAATAAAAAAAAGTATCGATTTTTCGTGGTTTTCTTTGTTTATCTCTTTTCTTAAAAATATTTTGTTAAGACATGTAATGCAAATAAAGTTTATATTTACAAGAGCGTTTGTTTGGTATCAAGAAAAAAGTGCTGGCCCCCAAAATTAGGGGCTGAGAGGGATCTAAAGTCTTTCATCCATAGCACTCTGCTGAGGAATATTTTGTAATACATTATAGAAGCAAAAATGTTTATCTTGCAGTAATGTACCTAATCAACATAATGATTTTGTCATGTGTTGCGTAATTAGGGTTTTTATGGGGCCATAAGTCCAAATCTTCTATCATTATTAACTCAAAAAATATAATTATTTTGTAAAGGAATATTAAGAAGAAGATGCTTCAAATAATGTTTATAACAATAAACAACCATCAAAATTTAGTTAACTGGCCCCGATAAGGAGATAAGGGGTTGGCCCCTGAAACGTTCTTTCCCAAATTGCCCAAGAACGGTAACGAATTTCTAAACACTTGTTTAACTAAATGTGTTTAATATCCAAAGACCTTTCATTTGAAATCAAGAAAAAAGGGCTGGTCCTTCAAATTAGGGGCCGAAAGGGCTCTTATGTTTTTCATCCATAGCACTTTATTGATAAATATTTTGTAACATGTTATAGAAACAAAAATGTTCATCGTACAGTTATTTAACCACACATGATAAAAACTTTCTCACGCATTACGTAATAAGGGCTTTTAAGGGGCCAGAAGTCCAAAACTTGTGATCACTCATATCTCAAAAAGGACAAATATTTTGAAAAGCAACATGGAGAAGAAGATGCTTAAAATGATGTTTTAAATAATATTCAACCATTAAAACTTCGTTAAAGGGCCCCATAAGAATATAAGGGGTCGGCCCCTTAAACGTTCTTTCCCAATTAGCTCAAGAACGGTAACGAATTTTTAAACACGTTGTACAAAATGTATGAAGTATCAATAAACATTTCATTTGATATCAAGAAAAAGGGGCTGATCCCTTAAATTAGGGGTCAAAAGGGCTCTAAATTCTTGTTTCCAGAGTACATTACTCAGAAATATTTTGTAATATGTTATAGAGGCAAAAATGTTCATCGTACAGTTGTTTAACCATACATAATAAAAACTCTCTCATCCGTTACGTAATTAGGGGTTTTAAAGGGGCCAGAAATCCGAAACTTCTATCGCTTATATCTCAAAAAGGATAAATATTTTGAAAAGCAATAAAGAGAAGAAGATGGTTAGAATGATGTTCTGAACAACATTCAGCCATATAAATTTCAATAAACGGTCCCGATAAGGAGATAAGGGGTCGGCCCCTAAAACGTGTTTTTCCCATATATGCCAAGAACGGTAACAAATTTCTAAACACTTGTTGAGCAAGATGTGTTTAGAATCAAAAGACCCTGAATTTGAAAGGGGCTTGCACCTTAAATTAGGGGCCAATAGAGGTCTCAAACTTTTCACCCCCAGCTCTTACTTTTGATACTAAATAGCCTCTGACCTTCTGAATGAAGGCTGTATCCCATTTTAGATCAGGTTTTGTTGTCGAATATTAAAGTCACGCGGGTATGATAAGGCAACTCTCAGCAATCGACTGAGTAAAAATTCCTCTGATCGATATGACGTCACAATAAGTAGCATGATGTCATATTTTACTCAAGAAACCTGTCAATTTTAACTTTATCTCTGGTCAAAACTATAAAAACTACAGGCGTAAAATGTCACTAGAAACTCTTCTAACTGAATATATCTTCGATTTCTCTGTATAACGTATTATTAACATTGATGACGTCACAACCATGTTAATAGAGAAGATCAATGTCGGGAGACAAATCATCGGAATGTAGTGTAAACAATGCCGAAATAAGACATACTTAATACAGATACCCAAGATTTAGATGATTGTCAGTTAGGATATAATCAGGATAATACAGGCATGGATATTTTGTTTTATCAGCGAGTGTTATAAGGTAAGCAGATAAAAATTTATATGGCTTGACCAGCCTTTCCTCTGTCAGTGTGTGCAAAAAAGGCAAAAGTGTAACACTACCCCGAATATTATGAAAGATGAATTTGGCAAATATCAAAAGCATAAGACCTAAAATACTTGAAAAGTGCTGCTAGAATCCTTTGCTTCGTTGTTGTAATTGAAAAATACGTAGTATTTTCAATAAAATTGAAAAAGTTGAGGGGGTTTCCGATAAATAATAACAGTATTTATTTTATGCGATTAACAATATTAGGATTCTAGCAGTAATACTAATAAACATGAACTAATTGCCGATCGAATTATTGTATAATACATACAAATGAACTTCGGGGTAGTGTTACACTTTTTGATTTTTTGTTAAGGTAAAAAAGTGATCTATTTTTGACTGTCACCTGATACCATGGCACGACAGCTTCAACGATCGACTTGATTCCGAAGTAGAAATATAATATCTTGTTGAACACATCCACTTGATATTAATGTTTAGCACTGTTTTAATAAAAATAAACAATTTTTAAAATGACCATAATTAAACTCATCATTAAACTCAGAGTTGCCTTAACCTACCCGCGCAAGGTTTTATTTCACACTCTGAAAATCGGACGGAAGACCTCCTCGTTGCTCGCAACGAGATCATGTCTAGTTATTATTCTTTTTTTTCTTAACATTTTTTTTAAACTCAAATATCTCAGACATGGTGCAACGGATTTTTATGAAATTTTTAGAGATAATAAAGAATATCAAGATCTTTTATCAAGTACATTTTCGTTGATGAAGTCACTTCCGGTCGGCCGATATATTCGTTTATCTTTTTTTAAAAAGAGATTTTGTCCTACCTTTTTCTCAAAAACGATTAAGGATAGAGAATTGAAAATTTCAGGAATGATAGATTTTTGAATTCTCAGATGCCATCAGGTATGATCGTCCGTCACTTCCGGTCCGCGCAAACGGCATTTTCGAAAAATTGCGTTTTTAAAATTTTTCAAATTAAAAGATTTGGATTTTTTTTTCATCAAAATATATTTTAAAGGTATCTAATTTTAATATGAACAGGTCGTCCGTCACTTCCGGTCGTCACCGGAAGTGATTCCAAAATTGCGATTTTTGGAATTTTAAAACACATTCATTTTGTAGACATTTTTGTGCTAAATACAAAACTGAAAACCGTTTTGAAATCGGACTATGCATTGCAGAGATTTTGCAGTTTAAAAATGACCTTTTCCGGAAATCTTAATTTTGCAATGCAGGTCTAAAAATCAGCCTAAAAGAAAATTAATATACCAACTCGTACTAAATCTGAATCGGAAAATTGTTAATTCGTACCTTATAATTAGGTCGTCATTTACATTTCCGGGTTTTGTTAAGTCGTACATAAAATCATTCGGGCTTTTAGTTAAGGCGTTTCATTAGATTTTTGGATTATAATAAAATCATTGTATTTGAAATGGTTTTACCTAATTAGATTGATCTATTGAATTTAAGATTTAAAATAATGTCAACATATTAATTTGACTCTGTCATTGATTCATAATCAAACGGAAGACCCACTCGTTGCTCGCAACGAGATCCTGTCTAGTTTTTTTCACATTTGTTTTGTAACAACTATATTTATTATACTTTAGATTGAATGTTTTAGAAGAAATTTATCAAAGAAACACGTGCTATGCACACTTGACTACTAATTGATATGTACATTTAGTAAGACACGCGAGTTATATCTTTTCAAGATGAATGAAATTGATCAAAAATTGGGACACACCCTCTTCGGCGATTTTAATTCCTCCAGTAAATATTCCAGAGACATGAATATATATTTGACAATGTTTTAATCTGAACTGATTATTTTTTGTTAATAATGATAATCCAACACCAATTATTATCTACATTCTACCAAAATAGATAGTTTACATTGATCAAGAAATAATTAACGCAAGTATTAATAACACATTAATGAACGATGTAAAAAAAGTATTTAATGTATTTTCTAGAATTAAAGTTGTCATTTAAAAAGCTAAACGCAAGTAGATCCTAGTAGTGAATTCCTACATTCTTACGCAAAATGTATTCTTTTTATAGTACTGTAGAATTGAATTTTACCTTGTAAATACTTTCTTCAGCCAAGTTTTAAAAATTGGTGTGGTGGTTTTGTGTGTATTTAATTGTGTGTATTCATTATTTATCTATATGTGTCCATATTTTATTCATACTTCCCTTATCGGTGTTTACTTGTCCGCCCGGGTTAGGCATGCCCGGGTCTATAGTACCCGGCCAGGATTTGTTGTTTTTTAAGTACTTTGAATATTATGAGGTGATAATTTTGGTCGGGTGATCAAATCCAATAAAGCCCTAAAGCTTTATGATAGATTTGATCATGCCCCGACCGAAATTATCACCTCATAATATTCAAAGAATGATTCCTTCTTACTAGAGTACAACGGCACACAGATAACTTCATATTTATTAAATAGCAAATTATAAGAAATGTTGTGGTTTTTTAAATAATATTTCTTCTTATTTCCATCATGAAATCAATATTGTATTTTTGTTTTTGCTACACAACAATGTTGACCATTTTATCTGCAATACACGATATGTAATTCAAATACAGTGTGTCTAAGGACTAATAAACTAATAAAAATATTCCAATTTCTTCATGGAACCATTTTATCTTTCTTTAATTAAGTCAATTGTCAACATAAGTCGATTTTTACATTTAAGTATTTATTTAGGCATTGTCATATTAAAGAAACTCATCTTACGTCTTAGCTGACCAATGAAAACATCTATTTTTTGTTCATCTAGAAAATAAAAAACGAAAGTGGCCGCAGTCTTGTACATACTTTTTTCTGTTTTTATGTTAATAAGCAGTCTAAAATTGTGCTATTCTAAAATTTTGGTGTATGTACTCGAATACGGCCTTATAGAAATATCAGATCAAACATTACAAAAACCCATATTTTTTACAAAATCCGTTAACAAGGTCCGGTTTCGGAGTTTACACTTATCAAACGCACGTGAATTTTAGCAAACGAAAGTTATTTTCATACATGGGGTGTCCTACATGAATTATTCCGGTGAACATATTAAAGATATCATTTGTTTGATTTTTCACATTTCGACAGGGCCGATATGTTATACTTAGCGTACCCAGTTCTTAAAAATTCACACAGATTAATTTGACTCTGCCTGTTGGTGACTAATATTGGCAGGTTAACTGATAAACAAGAGGCCCAGGGGCCACATCGCTCACCTGAGCAACAATGGCTTTATATGGGCGTTCAAAGGATATTGTGCCATATGGCCATATAGTTAATCTTTGACATATGTACCTTTATGGAATACCATTTTTATTGAAAATAAGAATATCCTTTGCAAGATATATAACTAAATTTTGGGTAGGGTTTCACTGTTAAACCTCCAATTGCCTTATTTAGCCACCCCCCCCCCCCCCCAAACACTTTATGAAGCGATCCAAATATGATAGCATATAGGTACATTTTCTCCATCAACTACTATAATAACTAGTTATTATTATTCTATTAACAAATTTCCTATATGTGAAAGAAGAAAATTGTACTCAATGCCTTCAATTCCTCAATTTAAAAACATTCAAAAATTTAATTGATCTTCCCCATTATAAACGATATTTGTTTACCTGGTGTAACTTGTGTGACGTTTTATAACTCACTTGATCGATGAATACACTCGACTGAAAATGTTGTCACATGATATGTTAAAGAGCTATTCTAATCAATGTACTGACAGGCATATCACTCTAATGTACTGTAGTACTTGGGGCTATATGGACCGTGGATAGCTGCCTGGATGAGTGGATGGCTCAGTGGTAGAGCTCCTGACTGGAGTTGCAGGGGTCCCGGATTCGATTCTCAGTCAATCCATATATTTTCAATGTATTTATATGCTCATTTTCTCCTTTCCTATTACATTACTAAGGCCCACCCATTATTTTCATCTTTAATCAACAACAAATGGCTACAAAGATGATTTTCCGCTGCAATATTTTCTTAAAAACAACAATAATACATTTATCCTCATAATAATAAGGTGTCAGAACTATGGAAACTGTTTAAAAGATGTCGTTTTTGTTTACTCGTGTTTGAACAACTATCAAAATTGGTGTAGATTTCATATAATTCATCGTATAAGAAGGGGACCCAAAAAGTACATGTAGTTATAGCATATCATCCTTTTAATTTTTCTGTACAAGTATTTAATGTTTAGCTAGTGGGACATTTATAATGATCAACCAAAATTTCAGCATCAATCGTAAACTTATAAGCAAGATACAGAGCTCACAATTCTGCTAGATTGGAGTCATGTTTTTGTTCACATGAGTTTATTACATTTAATTCAGATTTTTAAACTTGGTATTTCCTATTCAGCATTTAAAATTAACTGGCCTTTCATTTCTGCAATTTATAATCACCTTTCCATAGGGATGCTTTGTGCCAAATTTGGTCGAAATGGGCCAAGTGGTTTTAGAGAAGAAGTTGAAAATGTGAAAAGTTTACAGACAGACAGACGACGGACAAAATGTGATCAGAATAGCTCACTTGAGCTTTCAGCTCAGGTGAGCTTACAACAGTGTAAGCAATTCACTTCTAGTTTAATTGAGAATCACTAATAATCATTACCAATTATGTGATATCACAAAATTTGACAGAATGAATTAATAAAATGTAAACTTAACAGCAATTTCACCCAAGTAGCATATGCATAGGAAAAAACAAATTCTTGTGGATATTAGGTCACAGTTATGTGTGGCATGTGTGCACCTGTGTATCGTAATCTAATGTATGATCAAACCATCCGATGAACACTGACATCAATGACAAGACATTAAGGTCAGATGAAACATCATATAATGTTATGATTCAGAAATGTAGTAAACATCATTTTACTTGTTGGTCAAAAATTCTTCCAAAAGTCATTATTAATACAAAACAATAAAACATACTGTCATATTCCAATTGTTGGAAACAAAAACATACTGAGTTTACTAATATGCTTCCCTTTTATTGATTCAGTACAAAATTAAAAATCTTTTTTAAAGATGATGAAATTTGAATTTCAGTCTACCAAAAAACTACTTTATAGGTAAAAGAATATATAAATTAACTATTTGGTACCAAGTATTATTGATAGCCAAAATGTAGCTAAAAAGATTGTGAAGTTAGTCTTGGACTGAGTTATGTGACTCCCTGTCTTATGTGACTTTTTTTATTGGTCCCTTGGGTGGTCACATAAGATAGTCTAGACTGAGTTATACATTTTAAAAATTTTAATCATCTAAAAATGATAATAAATAATGACAATTTTATTTGGTATATTATTTTTATTGGAACTTTTTATTACAAGGAGATACAAAAACGATGCTCGAGGAACGTGTCGTCTGACCTTAAGTATGCAAACCCAGTCTCAATGCCATAGCTAGCTTGTGTCAACTTCACTCAGGTTACAAACAAGGGCTGTTACGGGTCACCGAAATAACTAAAAACTGCAGAACAATTTGTTAAGATCAGTTTCCGTCCATTTTTCCGGATTTTGGTTCAATTTCAATTCATGTAATAGAATCTGTATTATATAAAAAATAGTGTCGAAATTGAAAGGTTCATTTGTGTGAAAATACTAAAACACCTGTTTTTCATTAAAAAACATTGAGTTATATACACCTGGCCGATGATTGTTCACGTAGTCTTAATAATGATATCACGTGATTTACCTGTTTATGAAGGAAAATAGCTAGAATGATGTGATTTACCTGTTTATGAAGGAAAATAACTAGAATGATGCACTAGTTCAATAAACGAAGATGGCGGATTATGATGTGGACATCAAACAATCTTTCAATATTTGTTTATAAATAAGTTTAGGGTCAGAATTTTCAGGATTTATTAGAAGTGAGATTGAATGAGGAAAGCCAGCAGTCAGATCCATGCAAAAAATGTGGGAAAATCTGCGTGGTTACAGAAAACACAGTCGTGCATTACCTGCATCTCAAAAATACATGAACATACTATCAGATTTTACTTGTTTTAAATCATTAACATACTTATTTTGTTAACATATTAGATATATCAAATCTCCTGTAACCATTTAATAAAAGAAGCATTAAAATAAATCCTAAAACGAAAGACGTAAATTGAAAAATCGGCCACAGGTATACTTATTTAACAAGAGATGTTTGTAAAACACTTATGCTCCCCTCCCTTGGAAAATCTGTGTAAAAAATGAACGGAAACTGCAAATAAATGGAATTTTTCAACGTCCAAGGGGCATATGTCGAAAATGGCTCCATCGTACACATAATCAAACTTCACCTAGATGTTATTATGATAAATCTGTATACCAAATTCATTTCAATATGTCCAACCCCTGCGAAGAAAATGAACGGAAACTGTTTGTGGACCGACTGACCGACAGACAGAGAGACAGACAGACAAAAGCAAAGCAATATGCCCTCCCTTCTTCGAAGAGGGGCATAAAAACTATCAAAAAACGAATCTGATAATGAAAATGGAAGTTTACAATAAAAGTATCCAATAATCCTTTGTAGTATAAATGGCTTTAAATATGTTTATTAACTTATTTGTGGTGAAATTATTCTATGAATAAAGTTTTATAAATTAAACTTATCAAATGTAATTTGAATTTCTATTCAGGAAACTATTCATATGTTGAAGTTTGTTATTAAAAGTGAAGAAATTGGAAAAAATAATGAATTTTTCTTTTAAAGTTGACCCAAACCAAAAAACCTGAAATCAAACCTAAAATTATGAACTAACCCGACCCAAAAAATTTTGGAACCATGACAGGCTGACAGCCCTATTTAATAAAAAAAACTTAAAACTTAATAAAAACATCTATTCACTGGGTACATGCATCTGCACATTTTATCATAATCCACACAAGTTAAAAATCCTTTTATACTGCACTATTTCTTGTTGCAAGTACTGCTTTCATGGAGAACTGCTTGAGGCTTTGTAGTCAGGTAAAAAAATTGAGTTTAGCATTCAACACGTGCAGTGCAATGATACAAACTTTTCAGTGTTGACTCTCTAGGATTTATAAAAATGAGATTGATTTTTCTTTATGGGTGAGGAGAAAGCCAATTAGGGCAGCCTTTAAAGTGGTTTACCTTGCAGCATGCTCCTGTATGCTGTGTCTGTGATAGCAAATACATGTGGTGGGACTTCATGTCTTTTTTTGCCTTTGTAAAGTTCAATGACTTTCTCTGTGTAGATGGGGAGTCTCTTGTAAGGGTTAACTACCACACAAAAAAGACCAGAGTATGTCTGTAAAAAAAAACAAATCATGAATTACAAAGATAAGTAAGATTAGAGCAGGTGTGTTCATTTGCATCAGCATGTGATATTCTGAGCATACAGTGAAGTCACTGAGCAAAGTTCATGGTAAATTTTAAGGTAGTACCACACAACCAACATTACAATGATCAACTTATGCTTCACATGCATAGAATACCCATAATGATATATCTGCTTTAATTACATTCACTGTCTGTACATTGAATTAAGTCTCCTTTGACCTATCATAAACTTAGGGAAAGTTGAATACAATTTTTTTCAGCTGCAAATCAAAATTTAAAGTAACATATGTTGAATTAATTAATTTCAAATGTTGTTTGTTGATAACACATATGCAAAACAAAATCGATTTAAGGAGTTTTGACTGACACAAAAAAATACTCTCTCTTATTCACCATTTATATCTAATCTGTGGTATGTCTGGAATGCCCTAAATTGAAAAAAAGATTACACTGGGACAGGGAAATGGTTGAGCAATTAAATAGCACTTTGGTCTAGTGTCTGTCTCTTGCTGGGGTAAAGATTTAGAATAGTTTGGACAATAGCCCTTATTCACTGGTCTTAAACATTAGATAAACAAAAGACACTAAAGCTGTGTACAGTGCAGTAAGAACAGACAAACGAAGCTGTCAGTAAACAGCAAGGATGAGTGACCTTTGATCAACAGAACCGTGTCACTAAATTAAAGACACCAATACACAAGTAATTCTAACCTTTATCTAAACTACATTAGCTGAGCATGCCTAAATCTGCCATTCATTAAACTGCCTACATGCTTACTGAGGGTGCAACATGCCTTTTTGCATCACTTTGCATTTAAATTTTACAACAATTGACCAAGACATTCCAGATTCTGTCATTTTGTGTAAAAACTAATTAAAGCATGTCTTGTTTGTGTCATTTTTTTTTAATTCACAAAGGTATGAACATTGAGAATTAATCAAAACATATGATTTTTATCCTCCTTTTTTTATTTATTATTGCATGGATTGTGTCTTATTGGACATGCATTTGATACTTATTTTCATGAGCGACAGATAATATTCAATACTGGTGATTTCATGACTCAATATTTTACTAACTTAGTATTGATTGTTCATATTATCAGTTTGGACACCCCATTCGGTGGTTTTACTCCCATCCTTTTTGGTATCTCTAGTCTATCCTGTCAACAAACAGTGCAAGTACTCTTGCATCTGTATAATTCATAAATGATAGCTCTTTTAAAAAATTCTACCCCTCTTTGTGCTCCCACAATATTAAACAAGAGACCCATGGGCCACATCACTCACCTGAGGAACAATAGGTATGATAAAATCAGCTTAATGGAGTCATAATACAAACTATTTGGACAATGTAGTATAATACATGTAGATCCTGTATAAATAAAATGCTATTTCCCCCCCCCCCCCCTGGATATTTTTATGTTTATAATCAAGTCCCTTTTCTAACAGGTAGATTTTATAGTCATATCACATGTTGAGCATTGCAGTTCTCAAAAAGATCCTGATATAAATTTACATATGGGATATAAACCTACATCAAACTCTGAACCCCTTGTGAGGCCCAAGAATCGTCCAGGGGTCAAAGTCTAAAATTTTTTAAAGAATCAGCAATATGTCGAAATGTGCTTGCATATAAGTAAAACCATATATTATAACATTTCAGTTTTTGTGAATAATTAAAATGTTTTCCTTTGTAAAATTGGATCCCTAATGTGGCCCCACCCTACTCCTCAAGATTTTGATTTAAACGAATTTGAATCCTCATTATCTGAGGTTTGTTTTCACAAAAGTTTCAGCTTTTCTAGGCAAATGGTTTTTTAGATGAAGATTTTTAAAGATTTTCTCTATATATTCCATTGTAATTTTTTGTTCCCCCCCCCCCCCCCCCCCCCCCAAACGTTGTAACCCCTTCCTACCTCCCAGAGATCATGATTTGAACAAACTTGAACATACCTGAGGATGCTTCCAAACAAGTTTCAGTTTGAAGAAGGTTTTTAAAGATTTTTCTCTATATATTCCTATGTAAAAATTCAACCCCCATTGTTGCCCAATTATACCCCCAGGGGTCATAATTTTCACAACTTTGAATTTCCACTACATGATGATACTTCCACACAAGTTTCTGCTTTCCTGGCTGATTAGTTTTTGAGAAGAAGATTTTTAAATATTTACTCTATATATTCCTATGTAAAAATTTGACCCTCCATTGTTGCCCCACCCTACCCCCGGGGTACATGATTTTCACAACTTTGAATCTTCACTACCTAAGGATGCTTCCACACAAGTTTCAGTTTTTCTGGCCAATTGGTTTTTGAGAAGAAGATTTTTAAATATTTACTCTATATATTCCTATGTAAAAATTCAACCCCCCCCCCCCCCCCATTGTGGTGGTCATGATTTTCACAACTTTGAATCTACACTACCTGAAGATGCTTCCACATAAGTTTCAGCCTTCCTGGCCAAATAGTTCTTGAGAAGAAGATTTTTAAAAATTTCTCAAAAATTTTCAATAATTCCTAATTATCTCCCCTTGAAACAGGACGTGGTCCTATATTTTCACAACTTTGAATCCCCTTTGCCTAAGGATGCTTTGTGACAAGTTTGGTTGCGTGAATGGTAACAGTATTCTGCCAAATAAAGGATATTAGGTTATTTATCCATCCTCAAGAGTTACATCTGTAATATATATCTGAGTTTACTATATTTTACAGATTAAAAAGAAACCCTTCTAACAAAATCAAGTTAGACAGCATGTTACAAACAGTGTAAAAATTACATGCATCTGGAAAAATACTTTTGCATTTCAATACATTCAAATGCATTCACAGATTTTTATATTTATCAAGCTTAGTGTTATTTCAAATAAATCTTTACAGAAAACTGCAGAAGTTCAAGATCATATGATAATGAATTAGTTAACTCACAAAATGCTACTAGTTTAAGGAACCACATAGAGAGTGTTAATAGTGATACCAAGGGCTTTTTCTTTTTATAGTCTGTCCCAAGTTATTGCTTCCATCACTTTTTGAAGATTTTTAATAAAAATACACATACCTGTGAAAGAAATACAGTTGAAATCGATAAAAGGGAAAATATCCAAGATATCTTCATTGACACATTTTTACTTTTCACTCATAAAAATTCACAGGAACGAATATAAATTTCTTATGGAGATTTATAATGGGAAATATTTACATCTTTTTCCATTCGGAATTACTAAGAATACCTCGCAGAATTTTTCACAACATTATCATCCGGGCTATTTCATGGCTGATCAGATACAATGCAAAATCCTTGTAGACTTTCTATTTTGGGTTGTGTATTGAAACCTGAAGCAGTAGAGGGGGCGTTTCAAAACAGATAATCTGGACATTTTTCATATTAAGTATTTATGATTATCGAAATATCAAGCGAAAAGTGGTGGAAGCAAAAACTCGGGACAGAGTATAACTAAATTCCATGACTTAAAATTTGGATTTATCTAACTGTGATCAAAGGAAAAAAATAATACATATGTTAATAATTGTTACTCTGCTATATTTATTAATAAATACTCAGTAAGCATGGTAAGCAATGCACTTTTCACAATTTGGATGAAAATACCAATTATAATTGATTATTAATCGATTATATGTGTCCAATTATTTCCGATAATCAATTATGGTTTTTGTTCCAATTGCCCATCACAATCTGGAATTGGAATATGTGAAAAAAACAAAAACCCATTTTGGTGGTACTATATGTACAAGTACTTTGGAAGTACTTAAATTCACAAAATGTATTTGTCAGTTTGAGCTTTTTAATTGCTTGACTACTAAATACTATCCTTAGAAAAAAAATGGTTTGTTCCGCTTTCCCAACCGACCCTAGCTAAAACTGCCTACTCAAAACTTTTTACAGAATTTTTGACAGATCATCAATTTCCGTTTTTGTCCGATTTGGAAAAATTTTACTCGAAATTTTGGTCCCAGAAATGCTTGTAGCAGTTTCTTTTCAAATCAGTGTAACTCAAACGCTTTATTTTAAAATGGATGGATGTCTCCACGCTAGTAGATCCTATTAATGCTCTCATCGCTGGATTTAAAAAAATCCAATATATAAAATCGTGTTTGTGTGAGGCCAGCTAAATAGTCAAGTGACATCCATGAAAAAATATTCATTGAAAGGTCTTGCATATCTGACTGCCAGCTTACACTTCTGCCAACTCTCCTGGATTTTTGGCCACTTTCACAAAACCCTCAGCCCTTATTAGCGATCACCTGTTACGGTAGATGTTATTGATATATCCATAGAATCACCACACAATGACAGCGAGATAAATCTTCTTTTCTTTTTAAAGTGAAAGTAGACAATGGCTTCCCGTAATAAACTTCGTTAGAATGACAAAGCCAGTGTTTGTTGTATGTATATGTAGCATGTATCGTAATGAAAATAAATATCAAAGAATTCAGCAGGTTGGGACCAATCGCCCAAATGGGATATAATAGCCCGTTTTGGATATAACGTCCCAAATGGGATATAAATTTGAAGTGCAAAAAATAGAATTTTTTCATTTTGATAAAAATATGGTAAATCTGCATTAGAATAGATGAAATGTAACAGCTTTTGTTAAACAACTTTTTTCTGTAACAGTACTATTAAAGAGATTGATCCCTTAGTATATCCAAAACTTCTTGGGGATCAATCTTACAAATTATAAACCTATTGGAAAACTTGTTAACCAAAAGTTGTTGCATTTGACATTAATGCAGATTTATATAAAAAATTACCAAATCAAAAATTTTCATTTTTTGCACTTAAAATTTATATCCCATTTGGGCTATTCTATCCCGAACAGGCTATTATATCCCATTTGGGCGATTGGTCCCAACCTGTTTAGGTATTGTTCAACTTATCATTAAATATTAAAAGTATTTATTATTTTATACAGTATCAAACAAGCATGTATGCATACTGCAATAAAGGTAAAAAAAAAATTGTTTAAAAAAATTCTGACTTACCGACTCTACTTTTTTTTTGGCATTAAAGCGGAAACAAACCGTTATTTTGTTTAGGCCTAACTGATGATTTTAGCTTGATTTTGAATCATATTTCCTATAGTCTGTCCCAAGATATTTATGCAGCACATTTGGATGATTATTAATAAAAATACACATACCTGAGAAAGAAGTGCAATTGTAATAGATGAAACGGAAAATTTCCAAGATAACTTCATTCACACATTATCATTTATCCTTCGTAAAAATTCACAGGAACGAAAACAGATTTCTTACAAATATTTCTATTGGGGAATGTTGACATCTTTTGACAATTCGGAAGTCACTCAGAATACCTCTCAGAATTTTTCAACATTATCATCCGTGTACTTTCATTTCTTTTGTAATGCAAAATCCCCGTAGACTTTTGATTTTTATTGAAACCTGACAAGCTAGAGGGGGTGTTTCAAAGGGGAAATCTTGGGATTTTTTCATACTATTGAATGAACATCTTCTGAACCCAGAAGTATTTATAAATGTAGAATATTTTAAGAAAATATGCGGCAAAAATAACTTGGGACAGACTATAGTGAGCAAACTAAACGTCGAAAATCAGTTTACATTGTCTCCATGTGTGGAAAATAGTTCTAATGTACTTACATAAATTAAGCCTGAAAAATAACGATCTTTCAAATTGTGAAGAACAGAAGCTTCATTAAGACATGTAAGTTCTGCCATATCTTCTACTTTATTGAATTTGGGAGGATTCATTTTCTGGCAATCGTCTCTGTGAACCCTCACACGTTTTCCGGTTTCTTCTACCATGACTTCTATCTCGTCCCCATGGTCGCTTGCAATACTGGCAGCACAGAAACCATGTATTTCGTGGGGTATCCAGATGAGTTTTTTTGAAGCCCATTCTGCCTGTACCATAGGGTCATTAATTTTGTTTCTGTCCACAGCCAAATACTGAAGTTCTTGAGCGCTCACACCTGCATACGGATCGTCCGCCATTTTGAAGCAAAAACTTCCTACCTCTGGATTTAGTTTAGCTTGATATTTCAAATGTCTCCTCGAAATCACTTCTGAATAACACTGTTTAGTCCAAAACTTCTTATAAAAAGACAATCCAGGTAAGAGAAAATCCAATAACTCTTCTGATTCATGCAAATTTGTCAACGGGCCCCCGCCCGCTCGAAATAAACAGGCACTACCGCTGGTCACGTGACGAAGCTGGGTTCGGTGAAGGAAATATCTGTCATTCCGGAAATAACATAATGTTTCGTAATATATAAAGGACTTTTAATAAAGTACAGGTGAAAGCGGAAAAATGTCTCAAAATCCGTATATGGGCATTGCCGCCAACATGCTTTTGGCGGGCAAAATAATCTAAATTATTCACTGTCCATAAAAAATCACAGCAACAATTTCATGACTAACTTGGATATAATTATTTTCCAGCATAGAACCAAATCTCATGTGCCATTAAACTGTTAAACCATATACTGTAATTGACCAGTCATCAATATACATAGGCTAAAATATGACGTACTTGAAAACCTATAATAGGTCCCATGTTCATTGTCTGTAAACACCAGAAATAGGTACATGTACTATAGTATTGTATATTTACATCTACCGAGTATAATTCCCTCTATTTCTTAGGGAAACTTCTATATTAATTCATAGCTCTATAGAAACAGCCAGACTGAAATTTACACGCCCGATTTATCGATTGGTCAAAACCTACAGCGACCTAAGAAAAATCACGGACTGCACGAAATACTCATGATGATGTCAGACTCAAATTCCCATAGGAGACGATTTCGCTGTTTCTTTTAGCTTACGTACTGATGTACATTAACGATAATTATGATATATTTTTTTTTTTTTACTTTTTATGATTAATTTATTAATTTGTTAAAAGAAAGATGTAAATATAAACAATAAAATGCTTTCTTTGATCAGTTGATGATTCATGCTTGTTATGAAGGCAGCGATCAATGCAGAAAAAAATTACATAACCCGCGCTATGTATTTTTTCTGCAATGTCGCCACCTTCATATCCCGAATGAATCACCAAAGATACATTAAAAGTTTAAAATTACAAACTGTTATAGTTAAGTTTAAATTGATAAATTTTAAACTTTTAATGTAACATAATGTACAGTATTTTCAACATTTCATTATATTATATCAGCTGATCAATGGGTTCTTAGACATTTTCTTTGGCTATTAAATGATCAGGAAATTGAATTTTAAAAAATCGTTTAAAGAATTGCTTTCTGGGAGTTTTGGATGTTACATTATAAGCCCTGCATATATGTTACATTAAAGTTTTAAAATTCGGAGAATTTAAAACTATCTATAACAACTTATTGCGACCGCGTAGTTTTGGGAATGTTGGTGTAGAGGGTACGAGGTATAAGGTTGAGGTGCGCTGTGGAACGTAAGGTAAAAACAACGGGTAGGTGTGCCTTATTCCCGAAGGTCCAACAAAATACAATTCCAGAGAAATAAAACCTAATTGATGCAGGATTCCGAATTTATTAGACGAGTCTCGGCGATGGCAACAGTTTCATGAATTAACAATTAAACAGACATGTTTCTAACGAGACGGGTATTGGCCTCCGAACTCAGACTAGCTCTGGGTGAGTCGGACGACTGCCCAAGGCTGGTCGCCGTATTCCAGAATGTGGATTGACAATTGTACATGACAATATATAAGGATCTAAACAATGAGTGAAAATTGACAGGTGGTGACATTAAGTAAGCTGAGTGAAAAAAGATTTACTTAAAGCAAATTAGATGTTGATATCATATGTACACTTCTGTCACATTCTCCTGTTGACCTACCTGTACGTGTATATTGTTAATACTTGTTGTACTGATAAGCTGTACAGCTTAAAGTTAATAAAGAACTGAACTGAACTGAGTGAAAGATTCACAGGTTTCTAACAATTAAATAAACCCGATGAGTCTTTGATGTCCTAGTCCTGAAAAACAGATAATTGCACAATGATGTTTTAACAGATTAGCAGTTCTTGAGACATAACACTCTGTCTCTTTGAAATTAAACACATAGAGTCCGAAAAGTGTCAATCATTAATTGAATAAGTAACTTTGATAGACTTAAATTGTTAGAAAATATTACAAATTAAATGAAATATTTAAGGCGCCGAATTAACAACAATGTTATAATATAGTTTTACATTATAAAAGAGAAACATAGTTTAAGAACATATATATATATATATATATATATATATATATATATATATATATATATCTGATTTTGTTTGGTGCTGCATAATTTTCTTAAAACTGCATGTATTCAACAACTCTTAACTATTGTTTTGTTTGAAAATTAAAAATACGTTAAAATTTTGAATTGAAAATCATATTAAACGGATTTTTCAATTCATAATCTATATTTATCCATAACTGATAATGATCAAATTCGACTTAATCTCCCTATAGTGTTTAGATCGATATCTCTTTCAAACCTGACAATAACGGTATCAATATACATTTAGCATGTTAAAGAACCTTAAGCATGTTTAACAGCTATAAACTATAGATAATGAAAATGAATTATAGTTGATCTCGGTAGACTATGGTTGACAAAGTGAATACTAAAGCTCACGATCGTCTACTACTTAATGTTTGTTTTAAATGTATAAAAAGCAGTTAGTTAATCGAGTTAATCAACGAATGAATAACTTAGCTTATCTGATAAAAAGAGTTTCACGATTTTTCATTTATCAGTGAAAATCTATTGTTAACAATTTAAATATTTGCTAACAATAGATTTTAATGATAAATATAGACTAGGATGAACTTTCTTAAAATATAGATGTAAAATGTTCTTCCAGAGGTCATGGGTATAAAATTCTAAAACCTATTTTCTGCTTTGAGAAGTATTTCGATACTTTATCTGTAAAACTAAGAAGAGGCCCAACAAAATTCCGTACATCAATTAAATCATTGTCTGGTTCCCATCTCAATGAAAGACTATGTTTATTATTTTTAAAAGGGACTCATCCGTGCAGAATTTCATTACATTTTAGAAAGTTCGGCATCAGAGAAAATAAGGACAAAAATATTTAGACATGATGACGGTATATTGTAAAGGACCAACAATTTCAAAGTTTTCTGAAGTCTTCTCAAATTGTAATTCTAACCCTCCGGGAAAATTATGTGTATTTATTTCAAATATTTTGATGCTGTCCGTTTCCCTTAGATTTTTCCTGATCTGATCCTTTATACCCGGTATCAAATTATTATTTAGCTACAGAACCGTGGCTCAACGGAAAATTAGGGTTGACGGACCCGAATTTCGTTAAAAGTCTTTTTTACTTCTTTTCTTCCTGTATGACTGTATACGTATGTACTTCTGTGATTGGTTTCTATGTTAACTTTATTCTGCTTATTTGTCCTATTTGTACCAATATATTTAGTTTGAGCGAATAAACTTGAAAGATACACTGAAATTATTGTTCGTAAAGTATAGTTTTCAGCAATTTAAAATAGTTTTGACAGGTAGACTGAGATTAGCATTCAAAAAGTTTAGTCTACACCATTAAATTTAGTTTTTGTTCGTAAAATGTTTGAACCAAAAACCTAGTTGAAACGTATAATTGGCTAAATTAGCCGGTGATGGTATTTAGATTTAAATCATAGCGAAGATGAACTAATTAAATGTATCATACGGTAACCATTTCAAATCAGGAAATCAGGATATGAAGCCAAATCGTCTCCTGTGGGAATTTGAGTCTGACATCATTATGATTATCATACGGTAACCATTTCAAATCAGGAAATCAGGATATGAAGCCAAATCGTCTCCTGTGGGAATTTGAGTCTGACATCATTATGATTATTTCGTGCAGTCCGTAATTTTACTTAGGTCGCTGCAGGTTTCGACCTATCGATAAACGAGGCGTGTAGATTTCAGTGCTGTCAGTTTCCTGGCAGTTTCGGTTTCGACCAATCGATAAACAGGGCGTGTAGATTTCAGTCTGGCTGTTTCTATAGAGCTAATAATTAACTATAAGTTTCATTAGAAATAGAGGGAATCATACTCGGTAGATGTAAATATTTAACTATAACCGAGATGATTTAAAATTGATCAAATCGATTAAATTGATGCAAACCTCATATGAATTATGTACTGATTACGTAAATGCAGCGGAGAGTCGGAGTAATCATCAGAAATACTGATTTCTTTTAATCAACCCCTGAATGACGATGAAATAGACAAGCCTCCATTCAACTGCAACTGAATCTGAAAAGTCCTCTTAAAATGGTTCTATTACGGTAATTTTTCTGAAAACCTGAATTCATATACCGGGTATATGTACATACATGTAACAGTGGTCCAACCAAATCTTTTTTCAATTTACTAGTATGCATATAAGAAATTGAAATGCTTCCCCAATCATTAAGTGAAAGCGTTTAGTTTCCTTTCCTAACAATTTATTTAGAATGACCTTTTCATGGTTGCACACAGCCAAATACTAGTATACATTTCACTGGGTCATGCGGATAGGAAAAATAACAGGAAATGACTTAAACTTCTTCCGTTTGAAGTGTAAAGCAGGGACGTAATATAGCTCAGCTCTGGTTTGACAGTACAGGGAAGACATTATTTTTTACTTGCAGACGTATGCAAAACTTACATAGATCAAATCTGAATAGTACCGGTCCTTGATGTTGTAAAGTACAGAGGCGTCGTTCAGGCAGACGAGTTCGGCCATGTCCTCTACCTTGGTGTATTTTGGAGGATTCATTTTCTGGATCTCCTCTTTGAGCACTTTCACTCTTTTATTGGTTTCTTCTATTTCTACTTCATATTCGTCGTCGACTTCCTTAACTATACTGGCCGAACAAAACCCCTGGCTCTCATGAGGGACCCACACTAATTTTTTAGACGCCCATTCCGTCTGGTCTATAAAAGTTTTCTTTTGATCTACCATGAGATATTTCAACTCCTGTTGATCTAGTTCCAAACTATCCGCCATTTTTGTTCAAAAGAATATCTTTTGCAGTTTTTCCAATAAGGTGCAAAATTGTTTTTAATCCATAAATACACTTACACACACACGTGTACACGTATATCAATACCAAATTAGACTGCCTCACTTACTCAATAAACACACCAGAGGAAGAGCAATGCTATGCAGACACAAAATGGAATAGGAAGGAAAGACACACAAGGATACAGATGTCACGAAGTATATCATTGGACATTACACCGGACATAGAAATTTCCGGTGGTAAAGCGCAAAAACGCTCCATCTTTGCCAACTACAAACTCACCGGATGGATTATAATGTAATTGTTATATCAAGTACCGTATGGAACGTTAAACATTTTGATTTATGAATATGTCATGAGTTACATCCCGATACTTAATAGTAAAATGATGATCATCACACAGTGAGCCACAAGCATTTATTAACGGTCTTACTTAAAAGAGCTGGATGATCGTGGCCAATATTGGAATATATTAACAGCTTGAGGAAAAGAGCTCTGTATAAAGATATAGACAACTTTTAAAAGCATTGGACTTTTTATACTTAATAGTAGCTTATGCAGGCTAGAAAATCATATCTAAAATCTTAGTGCGGGTGTAATGGGCATTTTGTTGACTATCCAGCCTACTTAAAACTGAAAAAATGTACTCTTGCTCTTATAAAGGACAATAAGATGAAACAAATTATAGAATACTTTGTTTTGACCATAATCTTTGACTTTAAAACGTTAATCACGACCATTGCACAACTTAGATCAAACAGATGCATAACATATAATAAGTTGTTTTTTTCTTACAGAGGTCTGCTATAACCTTTATATTTCACAGACCCTTAAATTTCCTAAGGTCTGTTATGACCTGACATTTGACCTAAAACTTAGTTAAAGGTTCCTGCACACCACACCCCACTACATATATATAGACAACCTTTGTTGAAGGTTATTGAGTATTCTTTATCTACAGGCACTCTGTGGATGAATAAAGAGTCACTTTGGCCCAAGGAGAGGGAATAAACAGGTATGGTCCAAACAAAGTGTTTTTATTTTATACAAAGGTCTATTCTGACCTCAGCCTTAGACAAAATTGATTCATGGTCGCTGCAGATCCTTTACCCAAAGGCACCCTGTGAGTGAAGTATCAGTCAGATTTGGGCTAGGAGATAGAAAATATACTTCAAACAAGCAACATCAGACGAACAAACGGACGGACAGACTGATCACTACCAGTCGACCGCAGAGCGGGAGCCAAATTAACGAACAATCAATATGTTACATTAATACAAATGTATTTTGATCCGATTAACTAATTAGTCAATTGGAACGAATTGCGATTAACCAGTTTGCAATTCCTATATATTTAAACAAAAAAAACTAAAAAAAAAAATAGATGCTGTCATTAGACAGTAATACCCGCACCAAGTGTTTGCCTCTAAATAACACTCTTTTGTTCCAGTTTTAGTCAAAAAGAAGGCCACATGCATTTCTGGTACTTTTTAAAAATTATAATTTTCATAAATGCTGAGTTCACATCCCATAATACACATATTGCCTTTTATGTACAATTTGGGGTTGAACTGTTTGCATGTGAATTTTAAATTAATCAAAAATCTAAACGTTTCATGTCATAGAAAGCATGGTCTATATAATTATTACAAACAAAATAAAATTATGCCCCCCCCCCCCCGGCGGTTGCCTGCTTTATATATGCTTTTGTGTGCCAACATCATTGTGTGCGTGGATTTAGAGAAAGGGTGGGGGTGAGAAATCCAGACCCCCCCCCCCCCAAAAAAAAAAAAAAATCATTTTTGTAGTAATATTACCAAAAGTAAACCTCAGACTACAATCCCCCCCCCCTGCAAACACAATTATTACTCTGACCACCCCCCACTACCCACTGATAAATAAAAAATTAATCAGAATATGTTGATAACAATGAAAGCCTGTACATGTAATTGCAATAAAGAATATTGTAAACAGTGCAAAATAAATGTCATATTGCGCAATGATTTTCACTGCAGGACTGCTTTAAGGATTTTAAAAGGTGGTATCAAACACAATCATGTCGATATTTATGTGGATAAAAGTGCGTTATTTATATTATATGTGGTTATATTCTAATTAAATTACTTTCACCGTTTTAGAATTAACAATTTTTACAAATAAATATATGGGCAAAAAATAAGTTTTGAAAATATTTGGAAACTTAAGGTAAAAATAAATAACACATTGTTAACGCTCTAACCCATTGCACTATGCTGTTAGGTAACATTATTTTGGGGGGAAATATATTTTATACTTTGTTTTGTTCAATAAGGAGTGCATCACAATATGTGGGTGTCCCATACCACCTTAAAGCTGAAAATTGTGCTTTACATGGTTAATTACCTAATAAAATTGTGCAAGGGGTTTTAAAGAATAAAGTTGTGAAAATACATGCAATATGTTACAATTAAATGATCTTTGTCTGAAGTTACGTACACAACACAGGTGTACAGGTTGCATTAGCGGGTACTAGTTTTACCCAGCTCTTTGGTTAGATGGGTTTCACGTGGTATACATGCATATGTTTTTTTGATATGCGGAATAGGATTAATTAACATGAATAAACGTTTCTTTTGTGGTGATCAGCTAAAGGAATTCGTATTGTGCTCTAATTGGATTATCATTATGATGTTGACCAATATAGGTCAGTATAATACATGTAGAAGCGCAATATTATGAGACATTGGTATACAAAACAGTTAAGTTTTACTTTCACTTTCTAAAATGTAATCTCCCTTTGCCAGCATACTGTGTCATCATCTTTATTTGAATAAGCTTATCTACAGTTTCTGTCATTTTAATTGCAGAATATTTTTATTTTTTCATTTTTCATTTGTCAGACTTACACTATTGAGTTGACTCCATACATTGACCCTATTTTGTATTAAATTTGGGTATTAATTATCATGTTTATATGAGTTATAATAGGGAGGAAGGGGAAGGGGCCTTAACCGTTCCCCATCCCCAGGATGTGTGGATTAGATATACATTTCTAGTGAGAATGAAAGCATGCTGCAGCTTTTTTTCCATTATACCCCCTACCCCATCATCATACACCAGTAATAGAAAAAGAGTTAATGACAAATTTTCTTTTATTTTAAATTGCTTACTCTTTTTTGTCAAGAGATATGTGGTATGTCAAGATTTATGACTCATGAAAATTCGTGCATTTTAATCCTGATTGTTAATATACGTGTATAATTATGTATAAAAAAAATACCTGTGATATTATACTAGGGATCATGCAATCAATTGCAGAATTGCCAATCGGTTTTTTTATAAATCATTTTGACTGATAAATTTGTTAATCATTTTGAAAATAAAGACATTTCTAAATACATGTATAACATATTATCAATAGATTGATTTTGTAACTATTTAGGGCCCCACTCTGTGCCCTATAGTGATCATTCTGTCCAATTCTGTTGATCATGTCAAGATCATTTAAGACAAATTGGCCCCTGCTCCTTGGGTCATTCCCCCCCCCCCCACCCCCCGGAGTTGTTTTTAAACAACCACCCCCTCCCCCTCCTCTGAAATAGGAAATGATAATACATTTCAATAACTGTTGAGATCCCCACCCCAAGGCCATATTTATTCTTCCTCCTTGTGTCATTGCACATCAATTGGTACATGTATATAGGTCATGCCCCCTTTGAGATACCCAGTGACTTTCTAGAGTTGGAACTAATCAAGTAATCTATCTTATTCATATGTAGTGTAATTCCTACAGCTAGCCCAATGTTGACCCTGCTTTGTTTTTTACAGCAAGCTCTAGGTTTTTGTTGACTGACTTTACAATTTCTACAATTACATATAACATTTTGTTTATCTTTAAGATTAAAAAGCAATTTCCAAAATCTCTTTATGTACATCTGACATCATACAGAAAAATACCAATCAAGAAATGATTTTGCTACTGTAAAAATGTGAGAAGAGACTCTGAATCCCCCCCCCCCCCCCCCGAAAACATGAATAGTTGAATATTTTTAAAATATCCTCAAAATCATCGAAATCCCCACTCCTAAACCATATATTTTTGTTTCTTGATCCATGACCATGTCAAGACATATTCTTCTGTGGTATTAGTAGGTCATGGCCTCTGAGGGTCACCTTAACCCCACCCCACCCTCCCAATATCAGAAATGATCAAATAACTTGAAAAAAATGCTTGTGATCCCCAACCCTAAAACATAATTTTATATTTCTTCCTCCTTATGCATCTTATGGTATGTTATTTCAATCACAAGATATAAGAGGTGGTCCAGGAATAAGTTTATTTTATGGGACGGAACATCATTTTGCAGATAGTATTGACCCTCAGAATCAAATTTATATTTCTAAAACCTTATTGTTTATCTATGGCTCAGCCCCTGCTATATCCCTATAGATGATGTGGCTATTCATTAAATCATGAGAGGAGTTCTGAGTCATTAGTAGTTTTTTTAGGAGTGATAAACGTCAATTTTCAGCTACTATTTGACTCCGTGGATGAAATTTAAATTTTAAAAACCTTATTGCAGAACTAAAGGACAGCCCCTATCATACCCCAAGATATGACATCATAATGGCTATTTATTAAATCATAAGAGGAGTTCTGGGAAGTAGGTTTTTTTAGGAGTGATAAACGTCAGTTTTCTACTAGTATTTGACTCCCTAGATGAAATTTAAATTTTTAAAACCTTATTGCACACCTATAGGACAGCCCCCATCATATCTCAAGAGATGACATAGCTACTGCATAAATTGTAAGAAGAGTTTTGGGAACCATATTTTTTTGGCAAAAAAACGTCATTTTTTTAATGACCACAGACCCACGTAATAAAAACAAAAATTCTGAAACATAATAACACATCAACATGACACTCCGAAACATATTCTAGAAAATCATTTGGCTACTGCAAAAAGAAATTGACGTTTTTTGAAACCAGACTTTTTGTAAAAAAAAAAAAAAAAAAAAAAGTCATTTTTTATCAATTGTTTGACCCCCAGGACTACCAAAGAATTTTTGAAACCTGTTTACAAAACATGACACCCCAAATCATACTTCAAGAGTTCAGTTTGCTGGTTTATAAGATGTAAAAGCAGTTTGAGAAAGTAAAACGTGACAGACGGACGGACGGACGGACAGGCAGACGGAACAGGGTAACAACAATATACCCGAGCTTTCTTTAGAAAGTGCGGGTATAAAAACAAATCAACAACATAATAGGCATCCTAAAGTGTTTAATCTGATGTATAGATACCAAGTCAGCAAATTGAATATATAAAGCACTAGAAATGGCCAACGACACGATCAATAAATTTCTTAAATTTTTGAGACAACCAGTCCCTTTCATGACAATTGTTTTTACATACACCAAAAAAATAAAAAAAAAAATAAAAATCGAAAACTAGCACTACAACTAAAACTTCCAAGGGAGCTATAAATAAAAAATCAAATAAGCATTTGGATTTGTTACAAAGGCACCACAGCTAATTTTCCTCATTTTGATTATTTCTTCTTTTTTTTTTTTATACTTTATGATAGTTCAATAAAAGAGTAGAAGTTGTGCATGTACTGAAAGTTTCAATCTTTTTACTGCAATAATAAGCTCGCAATTATGTGTTAAGGATGTTCCGGAATTTGAAATTTATACCGACATTTTATTTACATCACTTGATTTTGAATAACAGCAGCATTCTCTCACCAGAGGCTTCGCTTACACCTCTGTCAACGCCCGATGTACAAGATTTTGTACAAACTGAAACGATAGGCAAATATATTTAGAATCGACGTATTTACTTCTTTTATTCCTTTTTATATCAAAGTTACTAGGAGGTAAAAATTAAAATCTGATGACATGATCTAGTTTGACAGATGTTTGAAAGTTTTGAAAAATTAGATTCTGAACGCCCCCGATTCGTCATTGATTTTAAACAAATCAGCAGCAATGTCATTCCCTATCATAGCTTTAAACTTGCCTACTATATATAAGTATTTGTCCGTTAATATCATCCCTTCAAGCTGATTGTACAGGAGAAACAAATCAACAATGCTATGTGCTCGCCATGCTTGTTTTGATCATGTGACAGACTCTTTTTCCGAAGCTTGTGTAGCACGACCTCTGGTGAGAGAATGTACATCTGTAACAGCAGTTGTCAATCGACTTGGAGGTAATTTTATATAGACATATTATATAAACAGGTACATGTAGTGAAAATAATTCATGCACAGGATCATGCACATGATAAATAAAGAGTCTTAACTATTAATGTTAAGAAATTTCTACACTTGGTACGACCTTGGGACGTTATTTTAAATGATGCACCTAACGAAGAAAGGAAATGGAAATCCTTATAATAAAATGATGTATTGATAGTACAATTAGATTTATTATTTTTCATCTCTTACAAGATATATAGTTCGCACTTGTGTTTTGTCTTCATCTGTTTGGCCCTCTGTCGAAAATCTTGGTCATTTCACCCTCTTGCTGTAATTTAAGCCACGCTGAAATGTTTACAATCGATGCGCATGCGATATTGAACAAAAGGCTGGGCTAGCAATATTTACTTTATGGGCCGTCTAAAATTATTAATTTTAGGGATAAATTAAAAATTTTGAGACTTTACAAAACGTAATTTTTGCAAAGTTTACACTTTTAACTTTTCAAGAAAATTCAATTAAGTTACAGAGAAATTATCATTTCATGGTATTCTGACAAAAATTCCAAATCCATTTTCATATTATCTGGATGTGAAGTTGCTTCAGTTTAAACTCTGTTGAAGTAACGGACGTATTTAGGAACCCATACAGCTCAGGGCGCTTGTTTACATTTAAACTATAATTTTCAGGAAGGGTCAGGGTTACTCTCAACGATACTTTTCTATAATTGAATATATATATATATATATATATATATATATATATATATATATATATACATAGTTTATATTATGGCTCAGTTGGAATGGGGGTTATTGTGTTTACTCACATAGATTAAATCTGAGAAATATCTGTCCTTGATGTTGAACAAAACTGATGCATCGTTAAGGCAGACGAGTTCAGACATGTCCTCTACTTTGTGGTATTTTGGGGGGTTCATTTTCTGACACTCATCCCTCGTCACTTTTACTTGCTTGCCACCCTCCTCCAGTAAGACCGTCAGAGTTTCCCCCTCCTCTGCAATGATCCCTGCCGCACAGAAACTCTGCATTTCATGCGGCACCCACACCAGTTTTCTGGCCGCATCGTACTGCATGGTTGGCCCATTTTCTTTTCGGTTAACAATTAAATATTTCATTTCTTCAGCCTCCATTGCTGATTCTATAAATATCACAATTTTTTTCCTGTACGTGACAGTTATGTCCAATACTTAATGAAGTTTATAATCACACTTGTATCATCAGGTGATAATATTTATAGTGACAATATAGCACCAAAAGAGCTCGTGTTCAATAAGCAGTAAGTTTTAACCTCTATCTCTTGTACATATCAAACATGCAACGACTGACACCGTGCAGATTTTCCAATAAACCACAACATAAAATTCACCCCTACACGGTCAATATATCCATGTCTCCCTTCTCTCTTTGTTTACGGTGTAATTTCAAGTCCGACACACCTTCTAGGAACGACACCGTGTGTCCGCTATAAAAGCTATTACGCCTATTTACCTATATATACCTAGAAAGCAATCTGCACTTTGAACATGTATCTTAAGTGAGTCGATAGATATCATATACCTGTTATCAAGATAATATATAAACTGTATAGTCGTTAGATCATAAAGTGGACGTATTTAGTTAAACTGAAATTCGTAATTAACAAACAACAAAGGTGGCAAAAGCCCGTTGTAAGTAATCTATGTAAACTATACTTATCAAAACAGTTGGCATCTACATTTTAAAAAAGCTTCATTAGCTTCATTAGCTGGTATTTTAAAACATCTATACTTATAAATTAAGACATTTTGCCAATAAACTACGAAATGCTTGCACCAGAGTAACAGCTTACACATTTGGTATTTCATCACGTGTGAGTGGATGTCCGTAAACTATAATTGAATTTTACCTGATAAGTAATTATTGAAAAATAAATTAAAAAGCTACTTTCATTTTCGATAAACTAGCCCGAAATAGCAAAAATGAGAGTAAGGTGGTGGACACGCTTTGGCGGATCCAAGTCAGTGGGAATTTGCATCAAAGTATATGCTTGCAATGAAATAATATTGAATGATAACGTAAAGAGTGAATATATTTATTGGGAACTTATTTAGGGTATAATTATAAATAAAGATATGACAAATGTTGAATAAATAAAATGAGCCAATTCGTTTCTAAATGCACGTTTTTAGTTTTGATGGATAGAACGTTCCAGAACGGGGTATCCAAGAACGCGGTTTGACTTATTAACGTCATGACGGAAAGTGTAGGGCGAGTTACTCACCGGGCAGTTACCTTGATCTGACAACTTTGGTTTAAGATATGTAAAAATAATGTATAT